>JAVIAB010000050.1:10234929-10243806 GCA_032433765.1 Megaustenia siamemsis
GGGGATGCTGGGTGAATAGCAGGCAATGTGTGGAAGGCCGCTCACCTGCGGTTTGTAGTTGTAATTGTGAACTTGTGTGTGAGGTTGACGTTTTGAAATGAAACCTCAGGTGTAATTTACTTGGTGTTCATTGAGTAATTCCTTGTATGCTAGCTGTATCTGTCTGGGCCTAGCGAAGAACGACAACTGGGAGAGGCTAGCAGGCCAGCTAGTAGAAACACAACTGTCTACACGAAGCAGCGCGGAGTACCAAGGAAGACGATCACGGCCGACGGACAAGGGGGTGTCCGGGCGATACTGAGTCAGCACCAGGCAAGCAGAAAGCAGACCAGTGGCTATAGAATTTCCGAGGCCAGTCCATCACACTCGGTCTGGAGCTGATACGGGTCATGACGTGCTGTCCCGTGCAAGACACCTCCAGGCAGTCTGAGTGCCTGCAGCTCAACACTCAACACAGGGCGTGAGGCCAAACGCCAATCGTTGCGATCAGCGGGTTCAAGTCCAGCACAAGAGCAGACGGGAACAAGTGTTCTGCCTTAAGTTCTGGTTTATGTGGTTTAAGAAACGCAACCTGTTATATTACTCGTTCGGGATGATATATTACTTCTTGGTCTGACACCTTACTTGTTCGGGATTTTACTTCTTGGTGTGATACTTTACATGTGGTTATACCTTACTTTTTAAAGTGATTTATTACTTTCTTGTGTGAAAACTTACTTCTTGAGGTGGTACCTTCTTTGTATAATTACTTACTTTTGATGGTGATTTATTACATTTTGGTGTAATACCTTACTTCCTGATGTGATTCCTTTTTTGGTGTGATATCTTACCTCTAATGTCTAGTGAGATACCTTACTTATTAGTTTGGCATCATACTTCTTGTCCTGTTATCTGACTTCTCGGTGTTATACCTTACTTTTACATAGGATATCTTACTTCTTGGCATGCTATGTGACTTCTTCGATTTGCTATTGCACTTCTTTGTATATCTTACTTCTTAGTGTGATGTCTAGATTTTTGTGTGATATCTTACTTTCTATTGTGGTCATCATCATCATCATCATCATCAAGTGCCATGCCTACTGGCGTAGGTGATCATGTCTCTCCACAAATTTCGATCTGGACAGTTATTTATCATTTCCGCTGTTGACCTTCTGGCACGCCATTCTCTTAAGCTGCCTGGTATTTTTTCTCTTTGCTTTCCTCTATCTCCTCGTCCCTCAATTTTCCCAATTGTCACAATATATTCCAGCTCTTCCCTTCTCGTTCATCATCATCATGTGCCGTACCGTTGGCGTTGGCGATCATGTCCTTCCACAATCTTCTATCCACAGTGCATCGTATGAGTTCTGTTGTTGACTGTTTTCCATGCCATGACACCAAGCTATCCAGTATTTTCTCTCTTTGTCGTCCGCGATCTCTCTTTCCTTTTATTTTGCCAGTGTAACCAAGTATTCCAACTGCCCTCTTCTCATGATGTGCCCAAAAAATGTTGATTGCTTATTTCTGATGTTTTTTAAGAGCTCCCTTTTTGTGTTGGTCTCTTTGAGAACTTCCTCATTGGTCTTTTTTGCTGTCCAGGGAACTTTCAACATTCTTCGGAGAAATCCCACCTCTGTGGCCTCTTATCGTCTTTTCATTTGTTTGTCTTTTGTCCATGATTCGCTTCCATAGGTCATAATTGGTTCTATGCCCTACTCATTACGTGGCCAAAAAAATGATGATTATCTCTTCCTAATATTTCCGTGTTATGTCTATTGTGATATCTTGCTTATATAGGTATGATACCTTACTTCTTGGTTTGATACCTTACTTCATGGTATGATACATTTACCTCTTGGTATGATACCTTACCTCTTCGTATGATACCTTACTTCATGGTGTGATACATTTACCTCTTGGTATGATACCTTACCTCTTCGTATGATACCTTACTTCATGGTATGATACCTTACCTCTTGGTATGATACCATACTTCTTGGTATGATACCTTACTTCTTGGTATGATACCTTACCTCTTGGTATGATACCTTACTTCTTGGTATGATACCTTACCTTTTGGTATGATAGCTTACCTCTTGGTATGACACCTTACCTTTTGGTATGATAGCTTACCTCTTGGTATGACACCTTACCTTTTGGTATGATAGCTTACCTCTTGGTATGACACCTTACCTTTTGGTATGATAGCTTACCTCTTGGTATGACACCTTACCTTTTGGTATGATACCTTATCTCTTGGTATGATACCTTACCTCTTGGTATGATACCTTACCTCTTGGTATGATACCTTACCTCTTGGTATGATACCTTACCTCTTGGTATGCCATGGTATGATACCTTAACTCTTGGTATGATACCTTACTCTTGGTATGATACCTTACCTCTTGGTATGATACCTTACCTCTTGGTATGATACCTTACCTCTTGGTATGATACCTTAACTCTTGGTATGATACCTTACCTCTTGGTATGATACCTTACCTCTTGGTATGATACCTTACCTCTTGGTATGATACCTTACCTCTTGGTATGATACCTTACCTCTTGGTATGATACCTTACCTCTTGGTATGCCATCTTGCTATGGTTACACGTCGGTGGACAGCGATAACTAGCAATTCCTGCGACATCTTTCCTTGTACCACGACAATGATCAAAGATGACGATACAGTCAACTATGAACGCAACAGTTCGCAGGTTGTCCTACATTTATGTGACAGACTGGTGACCCAGAGTCAACTATGAACGCAACAGTTCGCAGGTTGTCCTACATTTATGTGACAGACTGGGTGACACAACAGAGTCAACTATGAACGCAACAGTTCGCAGGTTGTCCTACATTTATGTGACAGACTGTGTGACCCAGAGTCAACTATGAACGCAACAGTTCGCAGGTTGTCCTACATTTATGTGACAGACTGTGTGACCCAGAAAAAAAACAGAGTCAACTATGAACGCAACAGTTCGCAGGTTGTCCTACTACATTATGTGACAGACTGTGTGACCCAGAGTCAACTATGAACGCAAACAGTTCGCAGGTTGTCCTACATTTATGTGACAGACTGTGTGACCCAGAGTCAACTATGAACGCAACAGTTCGCAGGTTGTCCTACATTTATGTGACAGACTGTGTGACCCAGAGTCAACTATGAACGCAACAGTTCGCAGGTTGTCCTACATTTATGTGACAGACTGTGTGACCCAGAGTCAACTATGAACGCAACAGTTCGCAGGTTGTCCTACATTTATGTGACAGACTGTGTGACCCAGAGTCAACTATGAACGCAACAGTTCGCAGGTTGTCCTACATTTATGTGACAGACTGTGTGACCCAGAGTCAACTATGAACGCAACAGTTCGCAGGTTGTCCTACATTTATGTGACAGACTGTGTGACCCAGAGTCAACTATGAACGCAACAGTTCGCAGGTTGTCCTACATTTATGTGACAGACTGTGTGACCCAGAGTCAACTATGAACGCAACAGTTCGCAGGTTGTCCTACATTTATGTGACAGACTGGGTGACCCAGACAATGCGAATTTGCTGATAGCCACAGGTGGTTCATCACAAGATAGCTGCGCGAGCAGACAGTGTGAAATTGTCAGTCCTATCGAGATGTTGGTAATAAAGAAGCACAAAGATGGCTGAATAGATAGAGTCTGTGAATAATTGAAGCGGCAGGCAAGCTAGTCTGGCTAAACAGCAACCGTTTGAGTTGACAAGTTTTTTTTTTTTTTTTTTTTTTTTTTTTTTTTTTTTTTTTTTTTTTTGTAATAGCAAATGGTTTTAGCTGGCATGATAGTTTGGTTTAGATCCGACGACAGGGAAGAAAACATGCACGATCGTTTGGTTTAGATCCGACGACAGGGAAGAAACATGCACGATCGTTTGGTTTAGATCCGATGACAGGGAAGAAAACATGCACGATCGTTTGGTTTAGATCAAACGAAGGAAGAAACCACACATACGATAGCTTGAATGGGATAAACAAAAAGAAGAGAAAGCATACACGATAGTTCCACTGAACGAAACGAGAAGCAAGTGGAAGATAGCACACATGATGGGGTAAATGGAATCAAACGAGAAATAAATCAACATACACAAATATTTTGTGTGTAAATAAAATTGAGGTCAACACAAAGGATAGTTTGGTTAGAATAGACAGAAAGGAAGAAAACATAAACTCTGAGTCTACCACTAGCTCTTCTTCCATCTTACTCTGGGTCTACCACTAGCTCTTCTTCCATCTTACTCTGGGTCTACCACTAGCTCTTCTTCCATCTTACTCTGGGTCTACCACTGGCTCTTCTTCCATCTTACTCTGGGTCTACCACTAGCTCTTCTTCCATCTTACTCTGGGTCTACCACTAGCTCTTCTTCCATCTTACTCTGGGTCTACCACTAGCTCTTCTTCCATCTTACTCTGGGTCTACCACTGGCTCTTCTTCCATCTTACTCTGGTCTACCACTGGCTCTTCTTCCATCTTACTCTGGGTCTACACTGGCTCTTCTTCCATCTTACTCTGGGTCTACCACTAGCTCTTCTTCCATCTTACTCTGGGTCTACCACCACTCTTTCTTCCATCTTACTCTGGGTCTACCACTGCTCTTCTTCCATCTTACTCTGGGTCTACCACCAGCTCTTCTTCCATCTTACTCTGGGTCTACAGGCTCCTCTCCCCCCTTTTTCTTCCATCTTACTCTGGGTCTACACCAGCTCTTCTTCCATCTTACTCTGGGTCTACCACCAGCTCTTCTTCCATCTTACTCTGGGTCTACCACCAGCTCTTCTTCCATCTTACTCTGGGTCTACCACCAGCTCTTCTTCCATCTTACTCTGGGTCTACCACCAGCTCTTCTTCCATCTTTTACTCTGGGTCTACCACAGCTCTTCTTCCATCTTACTCTGGGTCTACCACTGGCTCTTCTTCCATCTTACTCTGGGTCTACCACCAGCTCTTCTTCCATCTTACTCTGGGTCTACCACTGGCTCTTCTTCCATCTTACTCTGGGTCTACCACCAGCTCTTCTTCCATCTTACTCTGGGTCTACCACTGGCTCTTCTTCCATCTTACTCTGGGTCTACCACCAGCTCTTCTTCCATCTTACTCTGGGTCTACCACCAGCTCTTCTTCCATCTTACTCTGGGTCTACCACCAGCTCTTCTTCCATCTTACTCTGGGTCTACCACCTAGCTCTTCTTCCATCTTACTGGGTCTACCACAGCTCTTCTTCCATCTTACTCTGGGTCTACACAGCTCTTCTTCCATCTTACTCTGGGTCTACCACTAGCTCTTCTCCATCTTACTCTGGGTCTACCACCAGCTCTTCTTCCATCTTACTCTGGGTCTACCACCAGCTCTTCTTCCATCTTACTCTGGGTCTACCACCAGCTCTTCTTCCATCTTACTCTGGGTCTACCACTAGCTCTTCTTCCATCTTACTCTGGGTCTACACCAGCTCTTCTTCCATCTTACTCTGGGTCTACCACAGCTCTTCTTCCATCTTACTCTGGGTCTACCACCAGCTCTTCTTCCATCTTACTCTGGGTCTACCACTAGCTCTTCTTCCATCTTACTCTGGGTCTACCACTGGCTCTTCTTCCATCTTACTCTGGGTCTACCACTAGCTCTTCTCCATCTTACTCTGGGTCTACCACTAGCTCTTCTTCCATCTTACTCTGTCTACCACTCTCTTCTTCCATCTTACTCTGGGTCTACCACTGGCTCTTCTTCCACCTTACTCTGGGTCTAACACTAGCTCTTCTTCCATCTACTCTGGGTCTACCACTAGCTCTTCTTCCATCTTACTCTGGGTCTACCACTGGCTCTTCTTCCATCTTACTCTGGGTCTACCACTAGCTCTTCTTCCATCTTACTCTGGGTCTACCACTAGCTCTCTTCTTCCATCTTACTCTGGGTCTACCACTAGCTCTTCTTCCATCTTACTCTGGGTCTACCACTAGCTCTTCTTCCATCTTACTCTGGGTCTACCACCAGCTCTTCTTCCATCTTACTCTGGGTCTACCACTGGCTCTTCTTCCATCTTACTCTGGGTCTACCACTGGCTCTTCTTCCATCTTACTCTGGGTCTACCACTAGCTCTTCTTCCATCTTACTCTGGGTCTACCACTGGCTCTTCTTCCATCTTACTCTGGGTCTACCACTGGCTCTTCTTCCACTTACTCTGGGTCTACCACTAGCTCTTCTTCCATCTTACTCTGGGTTTACCACTAGCTCTTCTTCCATCTTACTCTGGGTCTACCACTAGCTCTTCTTCATCTTACTCTGGGTCTACCAAGGCTCTTTTCCATCTTACTCTGGTCTACCACTAGCTCTTCTTCCATCTTACTCTGGGTTTACCACTAGCTCTTCTTCCATCTTACTCTGGGTCTACCACTGGCTCTTCTTCCATCTTACTCTGGGTCTACCACTAGCTCTTCTTACATCTTACTCTGGGTCTACCACTAGCTCTTCTTCCATCTTACTCTGGGTCTACCACTAGCTCTTCTTCCATCTTACTCTGGGTCTACCACTAGCTCTTCTTCCATCTTACTCTGGGTCTACCACTGGCTCTTCTTCCATCTTACTCTGGGTCTACCACTAGCTCTTCTTCCATCTTACTCTGGGTCTACCACTAGCTCTTCTTCCATCTTACTCTGGGTCTAACACTGGCTCTTCTTCCATCTTACTCTGGGTCTACCACTAGCTCTTCTTCCATCTTACTCTGGGTTTCTAGTTCTACCACTTAGCTCTTCTTCCATCTTACTCTGGGTCTACCACTAGCTCTTCTTCCATCTTACTCTGGGTCTAACACTAGCTCTTCTTCCATCTTACTCTGGGTCTACCACTAGCTCTTCTTCCATCTTACTCTGGGTCTACCACTAGCTCTTCTTCCATCTTACTCTGGGTCTACACCAGCTCTTCTTCCTATTACTCTGGGTCTACCACTAGCTCTTCTTCCATCTTACTCTGGGTCTACCACCAGCTCTTCTTCCACCTTACTCTGGGTCTACCACCAGCTCTTCTTCCATCTTACTCTGGGTCTACCACTAGCTCTTCTTCCACCTTACTCTGGGTCTAACACTAGCTCTTCTTCCATCTTACTCTGGGTCTACACTAGCTCTTCTTCCACCTTACTCTGGGTCTAACACTAGCTCTTCTTCCATCTTACTCTGGGTCTACCACTAGCTCTTCTTCATCTTACTCTGGGTCTACCACTAGCTCTTTCCATCTTACTTGGGTCTACCACTAGCTCTTCTTCCATCTTACTCTGGGTCTACCACTAGCTCTTCTTCCACCTTACTCTGGGTCTACCACTAGCTCTTCTTCCATCTTACTCTGGGTCTACCACCGCTCTTCTTCCACCTTACTCTGGGTCTTACACCAGGTCTTCTTCCACCTTTACTCTGGGTCTAACACTGGCTCTTCTTCCACTTACTCTGGGTCTACACCAGCTCTTCTTCCATCTTACTCTTGGGTCTACCACTACTCTTCTTCCATCTTACTCTGGGTCTACCACTAGCTCTTCTTCCATCTTACTCTGGGTCTATCACCAGCTCTTCTTCCATCTTACTCTGGGTCTACCACCAGCTCTTCTCCACCTTACTCTGGGTCTACCACTAGCTCTTCTTCCACCTTACTCTGGGTCTACCACCAGCTCTTCTTCCACCTTACTCTGGGTCTAACACGGGTTTTCTTCTTCACCTTTACTCTGGGGTCTACCACTAGCTCTTCTTCCATCTTACTCTGGGTCTAACACTAGCTCTTCTTCCACTTACTCTGGGTCTACCACTAGCTCTTCTTCCATCTTACTCTGGGTCTAACATGGCTCTTCTTCCACCTTACTCTGGGTCTACCACCAGCTCTTCTTCCACCTTACTCGGGTCTAACACTGGCTCTTCTTCCATCTTACTCTGGGTCTCCACCAGCTCTTCATCTTTACTCTGGGTCTACCACCTGGCTCTTCTTCCATCTTACTCTGGGTCTACCACAGCTCTTCTTCCATCTTACTCTGGGTCTACCACTGGCTCTTCTTCCACCTTACTCTGGGTCTAACACTGGCTCTTCTTCCATCTTACTCTGGGTCTAACACTAGCTCTTCTTCCATCTTACTCTGGGTCTACCACTAGCTCTTCTTCCATCTTACTCTGGGTCTACCACTAGCTCTTCTTCCATCTTACTCTGGGTCTACCACTGGCTCTTCTTCCATCTACTCTGGGTCTACCACTGGCTCTTCTTCCACCTTACTCTGGGTCTACCACAGCTTTCTTCCATCTTACTCTGGGTCTACCACTAGCTCTTCTTCCATCTTACTCTGGGTCTACCACTAGCTCTTCTTCCATCTTACTCTGGGTCTACCACCAGAGCTCTTCTTCCATCTTACTCTGGGTCTACCACTAGCTCTTCTTCCATCTTACTCTGGGTCTACCACTAGCTCTTCTTCCATCTTACTCTGGGTCTACCACTAGCTCTTCTTCCATCTTACTCTGGGTCTAACACTGGCTCTTCTTCCATCTTACTCTGGGTCTACCACTAGCTCTTCTTCCATCTTACTCTGGGTCTACCACTAGCTCTTCTTCCATCTTACTCTGGGTCTAACAGTAGCCTCTTCTCTCCATACTTACTCTGGGTCTACCACAGCTCTTCTTCCATCTTACTCTGGGTCTAACACTAGCTCTTCTTCCATATTACTCTGGGTCTACCACTAGCTCTTCTTCCATCTTACTCTGGGTCTAACACTAGCTCTTCTTCATCTTACTCTGGGTCTAACCACTAGCTCTTCTTCCATCTTACTCTGGGTCTACCACTAGCTCTTCTTCCATCTTACTCTGGGTCTACCACTAGCTCTTCTTCCATATTACTCTGGGTCTAC
>JAVIAB010000050.1:10243906-10551822 GCA_032433765.1 Megaustenia siamemsis
GTGCCGCGGCACTAACACTATATTCCCCATACGCCACTTGGCGTGCCAGCGCTCTTTACTCTACGTCCCCCGTAATGATCTAAAGGCTAACACCCCCTTGTTTCGATGTTCTTTGCAGCCATCTTGTGAGGTATCAAATTGTTTATAAACGAACTTGCTTGTTCTTCTTCCTGCCCAAGGGAAGCTGAGTGTCTTCTGCAACACTCGCATTGAAAGCATGTATAGATTTGTTCAGCAGATCTGTCGATAATCCTCACCTCACAAGCCATATGTCGCTACGGTAAATATGCAGGCTATAGGAAACCTATGTTTAAATACTATACCCTCAACCCGCCATATGGTGTGCACTTTTGTATTGTTATATGTTGCCATATTGCTTGACAATCATTACATGTAAATGGTACCTCATTTTGCAATCAAATATGTCTATTATTTTCGTCTCTCTTTACAGCCCCGTAAAGCTATTCAGGATTTTTAGTCTGAGTTATCTCTTTCAAGTCAGTAATTACTCTCCTGTATGCGTCTAAACGATGTCTACAGCTGGCAGAACGTTAACGGTTTTCACTTGGTAAACACAAGTACCCTGCGATAGATCAGTGGTTAGTGAACTGGACTACCACGGACAAGGGTAGGGTTCGATCCCAACCGACGGCTTCCGGGTTCACCCAGCCTTAAATGGGTACCGATTTTTTTTTCTGGGAAAGTAAAGCAGCACGGGCGTAATACTGACCACATTACCCCAAAAATCATGTGCTGAAGGTCTGTAAAATATAGGGTCACTAACACCATATTTCCCTATACGCCACTTGGCGTGACGGGGGTACTTACTTTTTTACTATACACTTTGGACCCAGTGAAGGAAGATCTTCAAGTGTCTAACCCGGCACTCTGAGAACATCCATTTCATCTGTTGGGAATAACAGTTGGTAGATTACTCGATGTATTCTGACTTCTGTGTGGACCAGGAGCTTGACTAGTGAAAAAGTAATTGGAGAAAAAAACATGATGGATTTAATATCATTAGATGTCAGTAGAAAGTCGATGGAGTTAAGATGTCAGTAGAAAGTCGATGGAGTTAAGGTGTCAGTAGAAAGTCGATGGAATTAAGATGCCCATAGAAAGCCGATAGAATTAAGATCCTTACAAATCTCTATCTTTAAATAAAGTCCATAACTCCATTTTTGCGGAGATTTTAACCCTCGGATCTCCATATGACACTTTGTAGCATTGAATAAAGCAAGACCTTGTCCTTAATGGAAAAAGCAGACATTTAATTGGCGAATGAGAATACATGAAGACAACACCACACACACACACAGTGTTCTGCTTCCTTTCAAACTACAGCGTCCCTAATTCAAACTAAATGAGGGACAAATCGACATTTGTAGGATTGTATTTTGGCATGGGAAACTGTGAATGAACACGACCTAATACATGGGAAAGTATGGCAATCGTGCGGTCTAGGGGAAACCCTACAGATGTGCAAGGAAGAGGCGAGATTCCAAGTCGAAGTTCAAGATAAAAGGTGTGCAAGAAAGAGCTGAGACCCAATCGAAGTTCAAGATAGAAAGTGTACAAGGAAAGAGCTGAGACCCCCATCGAAGTTCAAAGATAGAAAATGTACAAGGAAAGAGCTGAGACCCCAATCGAAGTTCAAAGATAGAAAGTGTACAAGGAAAGAGCTGAGACCCCCATCGAAGTTCAAAGATAGAAAGTGTACAAGGAAAGAGCTGAGACCCCCATCGAAGTTCAAAGATAGAAAGTGTACAAGGAAAGAGCTGAGACCCCCATCGAAGTTCAAAGATAGAAAGTGTACAAGGAAAGAGCTGAGACCCCCATCGAAGTTCAAAGATAGAAAATGTACAAGGAAAGAGCTGAGACCCCAATCGAAGTTCAAAGATAGAAAGTGTACAAGGAAAGAGGTTAGACCCCCATTTGAAGTTAGAAGATATAACATGTACAACGAAAGAGATGAAACCCCAGTGGAAGTTCAAAGACAAAAGATGTACAAGGTACACACGACTGGCTAAAGAAACTTGATATGTGATAAGTCAGAGCATACAAGAGCATGGTTTGCAGCACAGTCAACAGAAACACAGTCAGATTTTGTGAAGAACGCCAGACTGACAGCTGAGGGCATGGGGCACCCTCTAGAACATTCGTCTATCCCAGTTCCATTTGATTTGTAGAGGGCAATACTGTACAGTCTAGATTGAGTCAGTCCGTTTGTATGTGGAACCTAATGAGTCAATTCCAAACACTTTGTCCGTTTGTATGTGAAACCTAATGCGTCCTTTCCAAACACTTTGTCCGTTTGTATGTGGAACCTAATGAGCCCATTCCAAACACTTTGTCCGTTTGTATGTGGAACCTAATGCGTCCTTTCCAAACACTTTGTCCGTTTGTATGTGGAACCTAATGAGTCCATTCAAACACTTTGTCCGTTTGTATGTGGAACCTAATGAGTACTTTCCAAACAGTTTGTCCGTTTGTATGTGGAACCTAATGAGTCCATTCCAAACACTTTGTCCGTTTGTATGTGGAACCTAATGAGTCCTTTCCAAACACTTTGTCCGTTTGTATGTGGAACCTAATGAGTCAATTCCAAACACTTTGTCCGTTTGTATGTGAAACCTAATGCGTCCTTTCCAAACACTTTGTCCGTTTGTATGTGGAACCTAATGAGCCCATTCCAAACACTTTGTCCGTTTGTATGTGGAACCTAATGCGTCCTTTCCAAACACTTTGTCCGTTTGTATGTGGAACTAATGAGTCCATTCCAAACACTTTGTCCGTTTGTATGTGGAACCTAATGAGTACTTTCCAAACAGTTTGTCCGTTTGTATGTGGAACCTAATGAGTCCATTCCAAACACTTTGTCCGTTTGTATGTGGAACCTAATGAGTCCTTTCCAAACACTTTGTCCGTTTGTATGTGGAACCTAATGAGTCCTTTCCAAACACTTGTCCGTTTGTATGTGGAACCTAATGAGTCCTTTCCAAACACTTTGTCCGTTTGTATGTGGAACCTAATGAGTCGTTTCCAAACACTTGTCCGTTTGTATGTGGAACCTAATGAGTCAATTCCAAACACTTTGTCCGTTTGTATGTGGAACCTAATAAGTCCTTTCCAAACACTTTGTCCGTTTGTATGTGGAACCTAATGAGTCAATTCCAAACACTTTGTCCGTTTGTATGTGGAACCTAATGAGTCCATTCCAAACACCTTTTTCTGTTTTGCATGTTGAACCAAATGAGACCATCGAAACGTTATTTTCCGTTTGTATGTTAAACCAAATGAGACCATTCCTAACACATTTTTTCCGTTTTGTATGTTGAAAATCTTTTTCCCTTTTGTATGTTGACCAAATGAGACCATTTCAAACACTTTGTCCGTTTTGTATATGGAACCTAATGAGTCCATTCCAAACACTTTGTCCGTTTGTATGTGGTACCTAATGAGTCCATTCCAAACACTTTGTCCGTTTGTATGTGGAACTAATGAGTCCATTCCAAACACTTTGTCCGTTTTTATCTGGAACCTAATGAGTCTATTCCAAATACTTTGTCCGTTTGTATGTTGAACCAAATGAGACCATTCCAAACACATTTTTTTTCGTTTTGTATGTTGAAAATCTTTTTCGTTTTGTATGTTAAACCAAATGAGGCCATTCCAAACACTTTTTTTCCGTTTGTTAGTTGTTTCCGATAGACAAATGAGTGCCTTCTCCGCAACGAAGTTGGCTACCATGGATCGCCATTCTACTTTGTTTCTTGCTTTGATGGTGCAGGCTGTCATAGATTGACTTCTCCATCTTTTGATGTTACTCGTCCATGTTAGTCTTGGTCTGCCTCTGCCTCTTTTACCTTGTATTTTTCCTTCCGATATTACTTTTAGTAGGCTGTTGTGTCTTTTAACATGCCCCAAAAATGTAATTTGTCTTGTCTTAATTGTATTTAGTAGATCTCTTTTTATTTTCAGTTGTTCTAAAACTTCATCGTTTGTTTTCTTTTCTTCCATCCAATCTACATATTCTTCTATAAATCCACATTTCAAAGGCTTCAATTTTCTGTTCTGTTTTCTTGTCTAATGTCCATGTCTCTGCACCATACAGGAATATTGAGAAGATGTAACATTTGCTATTCTTAGTTTCAGCCCTGCTGATATTTGTTTTGTTGTTAGTATATTTTTCATGGCATTAAAATTACTTTTTGCCATACCTATTCTTTTGTTTATTTCAATTTTACATTTTCCATCATTGGTTATAGTATGTCCCAGGTAGTTGTAGCTCTGGACTGTCTCAAATGTATTCCATCAACTGTGATATTTAATTGTAGGTCTTGAGAATTTCTTTGTTTATGATCATAGTTTTAGTCTTTTTGATATTCATTTCTAGTCCATATTTTTTATTGTTATGTTTATCACATTAAGCAATTGTTGTAGATCTTTAGGATTTTCTGCTAGTAGAACAGTATCATCAGCATATCTTAGGTTATTGATTATCTTCCATTAATGTTTAGGCCTGGTATCTCTGAGATGTTTTAAAGATTTGCTCAGTGTATAGATTGAACAAGCTTGGTGATAGGATGCATCCTTGTCTTACTCCTCTTTTATGTCATTGGTGTAGAATTCTCCCTGTTATGTCTTATTATTGCTGTTTGCTCCAGTACAAATTACATATTAGTCGTATGTCTGTGTCGTCTAGATTTATATCCTTTAGGCAGTCTATAAGCTGCTCATGTGTATTATATCGAAAGCTTTGGTGTAGTCTATGAAGCAGGCATATATGGTTTGTTTACTTCTATGTACTTCTCAATCAATGTTCTCATGCTAAATATGGCTTCTTTTGTCCCACTGTTTTTCATGAATCCAAATTGTTGCTCATCTAATTCAGTATTGATTTTATTCTGAATCCTTCCCTGTATAACTTTTAGTAAAATTTTTGTTACATGACTCATTAGGCTTATTGTTCTGAAATCACTGCATTCAAACTGCACCATTCTTTTTAGGCAATGCAATGAAAGTTGATGTTTTAGATCGTTCGGTATGTATCCTGTATGGTATATGTCATTTCATATGTCTGTCATCACTTCGATGCCAAACTCTTCTAGAGCCTGTAACATCTCTATCTGTATATTGTCAGGTCCTGTGCATTTCCCGTTTTCATTGTTTTTATAGCTTTTTCTACTTCAGATTTCAGGATTTTATAGTTGTATGTACATTTTATATCTGGCTTTTTGTCCCTTTCGTCATGAAATAATTCTGTTATATATTCTTGCCATCTATCTATTATATCTTTGTTGGATAGATAAATACATTTTATTTTAATTTGAAAGGGGAATAACGAAAACAACTACAAGAACTTGCAATCTACGGCCGTGCTATTGTCATCAAGTACCGTGCCTACTGGCGTAGGTGATCACGTCTGTCCACAGCTGGTAACCAGCTCTGTTGTGGACTTCCTGGCAAGCTGTTTTCCTAAACTGTCTCTGACCTGGTCACAATGTGGTTTGGCTATCCGCTTCTCGTGCCCAAACTGTTGCTCATGTCAAGCCTGGCATCAAATCAAACCAAATAGCAGTGGACTATGACTGCAGTGTGAGCCAGACTTTGCTCACACATACTGAATAACGTGAAGATATTGTAGTTTCACTCTAAGTATTCGAGCTGACGTGTCAGTCAGTGACTACTGTTTCAATCCGAGGCCAAGGACAGTCAAATATCAGCATTTCCCTTTGTGTAGAAGAGAAATGCAATGATTTCTAAAAATAGATAATGGGGTTATATTGAATGTAGGTTTTTCCTTTTAGGGCACGACGTTTGAAACAGCTTTAACTGCTAAATGGCTGTCATAATCAATAAATTGGCATTTACAGTTCCATCCGTCAAAACTGTGGCGCGTTTTTAATATTTGATGATCGATGTTTATTTTTTTTTACATAAATCCTCGTACGTCATCACTCCTAATGATTCAAAAATGAAGTTGTCTACGAGTGATTGTGTCCCTTTGTATATCCAAACCATTTCATTTGTCTTGCCCGAGTTGTATTTCTTGATTCCTTCTTAACTTCCATCTACTGCAATGTTCGTTTATTTCTCTTATTCCATCAACTCATATATTTTCAATCTCTTCATGAATCCACATATTTCAATATTAAATTAAATGTTTTCTGGTGTGTCGTGTCGTATACATTCGGGGGATAGGTAGCCTAGAGGTACGACGTCAGGACAAAGAAGGACACGTGTTCAAAACCACCAGAAGAGGGGGTGATTTGTCAAGAATAGAAAAAAATTAATTCGTGCTTTCTTTATGATGTTACTCTCCATTGATCTTTTGGTTAGTGAGATTCGATGCTTATCCCTCTCGGATAACGGCAGTAAACCGGAGGTTCCGTGTGCACTCACGCACGTTAAAGAACTCTTGACAGTTAGGCTCAAAATGAGTAGGTCACAAATATGGCCGCTGTCTCTGGTAAAAATGTCAGCAGAAACCTACTCTCACTGTGGATATCAAGCCATGCTACGGAGTTCGTGCACGTGGGCCAGGAATCTCCTCGGAAATCCTCGAGAGAAATATCGGAGCACCCATGAAGTTGTTCTGAAGTCGGATGTGTTGGGCCGAAAGGCGCAAATATAAAAAAGTTTTACTGCAAACCACAAAACAGCGCAGAGACGTCCACTTAACGTTCTTTTAAGGGCGGATGATGAAGAGATGTGATCTTTAAGTCATCGGGTGAACGCATACCTATGGAGTAGTCCGGTGAAGTCATCGGGTGAACGCATACCTATGGAGTCGTCCGGTGAGTCATCGGGTGAATGCACACCTATGGAGTCGTCCGGTGAGTCATCGGGTGAATGCACACCTATGGAGTCGTCGGTGAATCATCGGGTGAATGCACACATACGGAGTCGTCCGGTGAGTCATCGGGTGAATGCAAACCTATGGAGTCGTCCGGTGAGTCATCGGGTGAATGCAAACCTATGGAGTCGCCAGGTGCAGTGATGATGATCCTAAATAACAAACTTTGGATGTAGTATCTCCTTCTTAGCGCCCACCAGTAACTGGACGTTGTGTCGCTAGTTTATGGCAAAGCCGCGATATCTGTGCCTTTCGGCCCGATATCCGGCTTTAGCATGGGTAGATTGCTTTTGTGCCTTCCCCTTTTCAACTTGAATCAGCCAAGGGTTCTTAAACGGGCACACGGGACCTCCTGTTCTTCGAAGTTATCCAAGGGGGCTGACATTAGGTCTCAAAGACCCGGGGATGGTAAAGCTTTGTCGTTATCCAGGGGATTGGACATCAGGTCTCAAAGACCCGGGGATGGTAAAGCTTTGTCGTTATCCAATGGGGCTGGACATCAGGTCTCAATACCCGGGGATGGTAAAGCTTTGTCGTTATCAAAGGGGATTGGACATCATGTCTCAAATACCCGGGATGGTAAAGCTTGTCGTATCCAAGGGGATTGGACATCAGGTCTCAAAGACCGATGGTAAAGCTTTGTCGTTATCCAAGGGGATTGGACATCAGGTCTCAAAGACCGGGGATGGTAAAGCTTTGTCGTTATCCAGGGGATTGGACATCATGTCTCAAAGACCCGGGGATGGTAAAGCTTTGTCGTTATCCAAGGGGATTGGACATCAGGTCTCAAAGACCCGGGGATGGTAAAGCTTTGTCGTTATCCAAGGGGATTGGACATCAGGTCTCAAAGACCGGGGATGGTAAAGCTTTGTCGTTATCCAAGGGGATTGGACATCATGTCTCAAAGACCCGGGGATGGTAAAGCTTTGTCGTTATCCAAGGGGATTGGACATCAGGTCTCAATGACCCGGGGATGGTAAAGCCACAAGGAAACCATGGATTCCATTATTTTAAAATTCCCATCACAGGGAAAGAGAGATCGGCATGTTTATGGCCTACGCTTTTCTATTTCAACAGGGTTCTTTAACGTGCGAGAGTGCACACGGGACCTTCTGCTTATTGCCGTTATTCGAGAGGGGTAAACATTAGATCCATTATCTCTCATTACATAATGGGAAGGTAACATCATGAAGAAATCACGGAATAATTGTTCCTATTTTTATAGAAATCACGGAATAATTGTTCCTATTTTTATAGAATCACGGAATAATTGTTCCTATTTTTATAGAAATCACGGAATAATTGTTCCTATTTTTATAGAAATCACGGAATAATTGTTCCTATTTTATAGAAATCACGGAATAATTGTTCCTATTTTTATAGAAATCACGGAATATTGTTCCTATTTTTATAGAAATCACCATGGTTTCTAGTGGGTTTTGAACCCGGGTTCCTCCTGTCATGAGGCCTTTGTCGTACCTCTAGACTACCCACCGCCTCTCCCCCTCCCCTATGGTGGCATATGTTTGAGAAAAGAATATTCCTGGGAAAAAAATTATGTGTCGGTAGATGAATTCATGGAGTGACTGTTGACACACTTTTTGTAGTCACGTTGTATGCGCATATGGTTGACCTGCCAGCAAGCTTACTTTTTGTAGTCACGTTGTATGCGCATATGGTTGACCTGCCAACAAGCTTACTTTTTGTAGCGGTAAAGTTACAAGTACAGAGAGTTCACTTCTAGTGGCAAAGTCATAAGGGCACCGATGCTATTGGGGGGGGGCCTTCCTATTAATCTTCTGTTATTGTTCCTGACTTTTCTGGGTGTTGTTAAAATACCCGTGTTCTTGCAGCATTGTTGTTCATGGAAACAGTTACCCCACTAGCTAAACACTCAGTCGGGTAATAAACATGAGTATCACTCCAGTGCTGATAACAAGCATCTCCGACCAGTGGTTCAACTGTTCACGTTATAACATGTACTTTACTGCGGTATTCGAACGCAGCGCCTTATAGACACGCATAAGCCAGTTCCTGTATCTAAGCAGCTGTAATCGAGTATTATCCTCCACTGATAAAATGCCAGTAATTGATGTAATTCTAACCGGCTAAATCATTCCTAGTGAGAATCGATACCTTGCGTTATCACTTTATATATTACTCCGTCTACTGGTTTGAGACTTCCAGTTGCAGCAAGTTAGCGTTTTATCTATCTTCAACATTCTCAACAACTTATTTAAGGGGAACTTATATAAGGGAAACAAAAGATAACAAACGATGAAGTTTTAAAACAACTGAAAATAAAAAGAGAACTACTAAATATAATTAAGACAAGACAAATGAAATTTTTGGGGCATGTTAAAAGATACAACAGCCTACTAAAAGTAATATTGGAGGAAAATGCAAGGTAAAAGAGGCAGGGGCAGACCAAGACTAACATGGACGAGTAACATCAAAAGATGGACAAGTCAATCTATGACAGCCTGCACCATCAAAGCAAGAAACAGAGTAGAATGGCGATCCATGGTAGCCAACCTTCGTTGCGGAGAAGGCACTGGATGATGATGATGATGATGATGATGATAATGATGATGATGATGATGATGATGATATAAGGGGAACTTATATAAGGGAAGAGGGGGACTGGTTGGTCTCGAGGCAAGACGCTGGTCTCGAAACACAGAGGTTGTGAGTTCAAATCCCGGCTGTACCATTTGGAATTGTTATTTGTGAATTCTTCTCTGCGGCAACCACACAGGAGAGATCTCCGGCTTGAAACGCCAATTACTCATCGACGGAAAAAAATATATGAGTACCTCCAAAGTCGGAATTATCTGCCTGTGCGGCGAGGGACCCCTGTGTACACGGCTGCTTGGGGAAAAACGGATTAACACGCAAAATTCAGTAAATCCGTTTATAGGAAGTTCGCCAGAGGTGAAAGCTGACGCATGCGCACACAAAATATCTGTATATGGAAAGTGATCTGTGGGTAGATGAAATATTGAGAGTTACATCAATGTGGGTAGATGAAATATTGAGAGTTATATCAATGTGGGTAGATGAAATATTGAGAGTTACATCAATGTGGGTAGATGAAATATTGAGAGTTACATCAATGTGGGTAGATGAAATATTGAGAGTTACATCAATGTGGGTAGATGAAATATTGAGAGTTACATCAATGTGGGTAGATGAAATATTGAGAGTTACATCAATGTGGGTAGATGAAATATTGAGAGTTACATCAATGTGGGTAGATGAAATATTGAGAGTTACATCAATGTGGGTAGATGAAATATTGAGAGTTACATCAATGTGGGTAGATGAAATATTGAGAGTTACGTCAATGTGGGTAGATGAAATATTGAGAGTTACATCAATGTGGGTAGATGAAATATTGAGAGTTACATCAGTGTGGGTAAAGGCAGTCCATCAGAGACTTCTACATGAGCACAAACATTTTGGTGAGATCGGGCAGAGATCGTGGAGAACAGGCGTTTGGACATGAAAACTTGAAGTTAAAAGATAAAAAATGTACAAGAAAAGGGATAAGACTCGGTCGAAGTTAAAAGATAAAAAATGTACAAGAAAAGAGATAAGACTCCAGTCGAAGTTAGAAGATAAAAAATGTACAAGAAAAGAGATAAGACTCCAGTCGAAGTTAGAAGATAAAAAATGTACAAGAAAAGAGATAAGACTCCAGTCGAAGTTAGAAGATAAAAAATGTACAAGAAAAGAGATAAGCCTCCGGTCGAAGTTAGAAGATAAAATATGTACAAGAAAAATAAAAAATGTACAAGAAAAAGATAAGACTCCAGTCGAAGTTAGAAGATAACAAATGTACAAGAAAAGAGATAAGACTCCAGTCGAAGTTAGAAGATAAAAAATGTACAAGAAAAGAGATAAGCCTCCGGTCGAAGTTAGAAGATAAAAATGTACAAGAAAAATAAAAAATGTACAAGAAAAGAGATAAGACTCCAGTCGAAGTTAGAAGATAAAATATGTACAAGAAAAATAAAAAATGTACAAGAAAAGAGATAAGGCTCCAATCGAAGTTAGAAGATAAAAAATGTACAAGAAAAGAGATAAGACTCCAGTCGAAGTTAAAAGATAAAAAATGTACAAGAAAAGGGATAAGACTCCAGTCGAAGTTAGAAGATAAAAAATGTACAAGAAAAGAGATAAGCCTCCGGTCGAAGTTAGAAGATAAAATATGTACAAGAAAAATAAAAAATGTACAAGAAAAGAAATGAGACTCCGGTCGAAGTTAGAAGATAAAAAATGTACAAGAAAAGGGATAAGACTCCAGTCGAAGTTAGAAGATAAAAAATGTACAAGAAAAGAGATAAGCCTCCGGTCGAAGTTAGAAGATAAAATATGTACAAGAAAAGAGATAAGACTCCAGTCGAAGTTAAAAGATAAAAAATGTACAAGAAAAGGGATAAGACTCCAGTCGAAGTTAGAAGATAAAAAATGTACAAGAAAAGAGATAAGACTCCAGTCGAAGTTAAAAGATAAAAAATGTACAAGAAATGGGATAAGACTCCAGTCGAAGTTAGAAGATAAAAAATGTACAAGAAAAGAGATAAGCCTCCGGTCGAAGTTAGAAGATAAAATATGTACAAGAAAAATAAAAAATGTATAAGAAAAGAAATGAGACTCCGGTCGAAGTTAGAAGATAAAACATGTACAAGAAAAGGGATAAGACTCCAGTCGAAGTTAAAAGATAATAAATGTGCAAGAAAAAGGGATAAGACTCCAGTCTAAATTTAAAAAAATAAAAGATGTACAAGAAAAGGGATGAGACTCCAGTCGAAGTCGAAGATGTACAAAAGAAGAAACAAGAGACTGCAAGACTTTGTTTCGTTCATTCTTGTATCAATCAAATACACTGAAAAATACCTGCAGATACTACTACATGGCATTGGGTCGAAGGGCATCAGCTGAAAGGTCGCTGGATCCATAACAACAACAACAACAACAACATCAATCAAATACTGGCAGAATCAGCCATGAGAAAACTTGCTAGGCAAAACAGCGTCTGTAGGTTACCATCGAAGATCGATAACAGATGGTTGACCGAGCTGTGTCGCGGTAACAAACAACCCTTTTGTATTTAACACATTGGCCCTGGCCTATATCGAATGTATCGTCTCTATTGGGTCAAGCACATCCGGAAACCCACCCGCCACTAGAGTAAACAAACAAAAGTAAGTAAAGACCCCTAAATACTAGATAGCTTGGTGTCATGGCATGGACAACGGTCAACAACAGAATTGATACGATGCGCTGTAGATAGAAGATTGCGGTAGGACTTGATAGCCTGCGCCAAACGGTATGGCACATGATGATTGTGAAGAAAGAGCCCCGTCACTCCAAGTGGCAAATAGGGAATATGGTGTTAGTGACCATAATATTTTACAGATCTTCAGAACATGATTTTTGGGGTAATATGGTCGGTATTACGCCAGTGCCGCTTTACTTTCCGGATCCCGGATCCGTCGATCAGAATCGAACCCTACCTCTTGTCCTTTGTAGTCCAGTTCACTAACCAGTGAGCTAACGCTGCCCACCACTAGAGTGTCAACAAGTTAAAGGGTAAAACCTAAACATTTGCTTGACGACTGCGCCTACTTCTGATGATCAGATCACCTCCTGTTGCGATGGTCTGTATCAAGATGTCATTCCTTTCCGTACTTTTTCTTGGACTTGTTTCTCTAATCAAAGGCGATGTTTTTTTAGATTCTTTATGATTTCTTGGCTACACTTATCTACTCGCCTTTCCTGTTTCCTTGTTTGCTGTATGTTCCAGAATCGGTGGACGTAAATCACACCACAACGAAACCACACCCGATAGCGCTCTTTTAAGAGCGGATGACGGAGAGAAGTAACCGTCTGGCGAACGTTGAAGAAGAAATCGAGAAAGAAGATAACATGAAAAAAAGGATAATAAGAAAAAAAGAAAAAAAGGTGGAGGAGAAAAAAGAGAATATGAAAAATACAGGATAATGATGATGATTAAGAAGAAGAAATAAAAAAAAAGGTAGTGATGATGAAAGCGTACATCCCTGCTGTAAATCAACTCCCACTTGACTCTATTCATGTAATTAGCTTCAATCAACCAAATGGGGATGTTACGCTGCCACCTGCATCATGTAACCCCACTTTACTTGCCATATTACTGCGCATGCCAAAGCTCCGCCCATAATTTGCTTGTTCCGGCGACTGTGATATGCGACCTACTCGACTGTGATATGCGACCTACTCGACTGTGATATGCGACCTACTCGACTGTGATATGCGACCTACTTATCTTTACGACCCTCACATTAAGCCGTATCTGAAGCATTTGAACCTTCATTCTACTTTGTTACTTAGAGAAGAACTTTACTGCTCGACATTTCTGTTTGTACTTTTATTACTTATAACTTTACTTCTTGGTATTCATGTTAGTGTTTTGTACTTATAACTTTACTTCATTGGTATTCATGTTAGTGTTTTGTTACTTATAACTTTACTTCTTGTATTCATGTTAGTGTTTTGTTACTTATAACTTTACTTCATTGGTATTCATGTTAGTGTTTTGTTACTTATAACTTTACTTCATTGGTATTCATGTTAGTGTTTTGTTACTTATAACTTTACTTCATTGGTATTCATGTTAGTGTTTTGTTACTTATAACTTTACTTCATTGGTATTCATGTTAGTGTTTTGTTACTTATAACTTTACTTCATTGGTATTCATGTTAGTGTTTTGTTCATGTTAGTGTTTTGTTACTTATAACTTTACTTCTTGGTATTCATGTTAGTGTTTATTACTTATAACTTTACTTCTTGGTATTCATGTTAGTGTTTTGTTACTTATAACTTTACTTCATTGGTATTCATGTTAGTGTTTTGTTACTTATAACTTTACTTCTTGGTATTCATGTTAGTGTTTTGTTACTTATAACTTTACTTCATTGGTATTCATGTTAGTGTTTTGTTACTTATAACTTTACTTCATTGTATTCATGTTAGTGTTTTGTTACTTATAACTTTACTTCATTGGTATTCATGTTAGTGTTTGTTACTTATAACTTTACTTCATTGGTATTCATGTTAGTGTTTTGTTACTTATAACTTTACTTCATTGGTATTCATGTTAGTGTTTTGTTCATGTTAGTGTTTTGTTACTTATAACTTTACTTCTTGGTATTCATGTTAGTGTTTTGTTACTTATAACTTTACTTCTTGGTATTCATGTTAGTGTTTTGTTCATGTTAGTGTTTTGTTACTTATAACTTTACTTCATTGGTATTCATGTTAGTGTTTTGTTCATGTTAGTGTTTTGTTACTTATAACTTTACTTCATTGGTATTCATGTTAGTGTTTTGTTCATGTTAGTGTTTTGTTACTTATAACTTTACTTCATTGGTATTCATGTTAGTGTTTTGTTCATGTTAGTGTTTTGTTACTTATAACTTTACTTCTTGGTATTCATGTTAGTGTTTTGTTCATGTTAGTGTTTGTTACTTATAACTTTACTTCATTGGTATTCATGTTAGTGTTTTGTTCATGTTAGTGTTTTGTTACTTATAACTTTACTTCTTGGTATTCATGTTAGTGTTTTGTTACTTATAACTTTACTTCTTGGTATTCATGTTAGTGTTTTGTTCATGTTAGTGTTTTGTTACTTATAACTTTACTTCATTGGTATTCATGTTAGTGTTTTGTTCATGTTAGTGTTTTGTTACTTATAACTTTACTTCTTGGTATTCATGTTAGTGTTTTGTTACTTATAACTTTACTTCTTGGTATTCATGTTAAGTGTTTTGTTCATGTTAGTGTTTTGTTACTTATAACTTTATTCATTCCAATGGGCATCACTTTTCTTGAACATAACTTACCGAGGGTACCAAGATAGGGGCAATGAGGCGTCTCCTAGAGAAAAAGTATACGGTCCTTTTCGTCTTGTCAGACGGTCTAGTGGAGGTTATTGTGTATTTTTGTGTTGTTGAGGTTTTGTTTTTGTCGTGCAGCTTCTCTCGTGGCTAATTCTACCAATATTTGACAAACACACACGGCCACAGAATGAACAAGTAAGGCCCACTGGTCCACAGGGTTTTCCATCAAAGAAAGAGAGAGAAAGAGTGAGAGGAAAAAAAAATTAAACCAAAAAAAAACTTAAGACAGAAACAATCGACATTTGTGGAACATACCACCATGAGAGGTGGAAAGTTGGAATAGTCGAATAAAACTGGAACAATACAAGGAGAAGTGGAAAGTTGGAATAGTCGAATAGAACTGGAACAATACAAGGAGAAGTGGAAAGTTGGAATAGTCGAATAGAACTGGAACAATACAAGGAGAAGTGGAAAGTTGGAATAGTCGAATAGAACTGGAACAATACAAGGAGAAGTGGAAAGTTGGAATAGTCGAATAGAACTGGAACAATACAAGGAGAAGTGGAAAGTTGGAATAGTCGAATAGAACTGGAACAATACAAGGAGAAGTGGAAAGTTGGAATAGTCGAATAGAACTGGAACAATACAAGGAGAAGTGGCGGACGACAGAGAGAGAGAGAGAAGATACTGGATAACTTACTGTCGTGGCACGGTAAACAGTCAACAACAGAATTTGTACTGTGCATGTTAGATGCCACCATTATCTTCAGTAATAAAGAAAAGACGATGGTCATATGTTGGGCATGTGATGAGAAGAGATAATAACCGAATGGCAAAGCAAGCCCTCATGTGGGAAACAACAGGTAAGAGGAAAAGAGGAAGGCCCAGAGAGACACTGAGAAGAACATTGATGAGAGAGGCAAGAGCAGAAAGAATCAGCTCCCTCAATGAGATAGAGCTACTTGCACAGAACAGAGACAAATGGCGAGATTTGATCAAATATCTTTAAAAGAATTTAAAACTGCTAGAACAAAAATTCAGATAGGAGAAGGAGTATCTTGGTCTACGCCCTATGGGCCGGCTACGGCTCGAAAGGTCGATAGATAGATAGATGTTGGATGGGTGCTACGAGAAGTGTAGTGGAGGCATAGGAAGACTTGGGAGCCGCGATGGCTCAGTGGTTAGTGAACTGGACTACAAAGGACAAGGGGTAGAGTTCGATCCCAACTAACGGCTTCCGGGTTCATCCAGCCTTAAATGGGTACCGGATTTTTCTGGGAAAGTAAAGCGGCACGGGCGTAATACCGACCACATTACCCCAAAGATCATGTGCCGAAATCATGTAAAATGTATGGTCGCTAACACCATATTCCCTATACGCCACTTGGCATGACGGAGGTTTTTTACTTTTTTTTTTATAGGAAGACCTATCAACCAACACAGAGCTAGGTCAGTCGCTGGACGCTGCGGGGACACGCTGAGGAGGGGATCTGAGCACATGTGGACATGTTCGGAGTGCATGATGATAAGCGACGAATAACTCAATAATTGGGGACGGAGATTCGTGGTAGGATCGCCCGCCCCAGCAGACGTGACAACTGATAATAATACTTGTTAGATGTCACGTTTATTTATGTGAACATGTTATTCCAGTAGCACAACACAAGTACGATATTATTTGTATATCACTTGTCTAATGTAATTATCTCATTTACTTTGAAATCGTTTGTTCGTTTCTCTTTAAAGTATGATCGGTGCTTATTTTTCAGCCGAAGCGATCCGGAACGCGTCTTGATACACTTTTAGTGTGCCCGATTGGTCTCAAGAGAAATATTTTACCAGCGATTTAACATTAAGATCGTCGACAGTTTTCTCGTTTTAAGTAAGCACATGATAGTTCTGGCAATCTTTGTTTCAGAAAATTATTTGTTTAAAAGTGAGTATAACTACATGGTTCTCTCGTTGTATCACTTGAGTATTTCAAATGTAAGTTCTCAATATGCATTTGGGTGGGGCGGGGAGTGTATGGTTGTATAACAGCCGGTATTACGCCAGGCCGCCTTACTGCCTAGAAAACAAATGTCTGCTGCCCGATTCTAGATATTGTGTACACTAGGAAGCGATGTAGGTCGTCACGACTGGTAATTGAGCGGTGTACTCAGCAATGATCTTGTGCTTCATCGTTTGTTGTTGTTGTCTCTGTTTTCTGAAGAAGACTACAGGCCGAAACGTCAATATTGTGTTGTGTTCCCTCTTTGTAAAGCTGTCACCATACCTTGGAGTGTCTAACACTCCCCATCACTGGCTCCTTGCTACCAGCTTTACCGCAGCATTGCAATTATTTGCCTGTCCCCTAACCACTCAACCCAAGATTAACTATCACAATACTTGTTGTTTAGTATCTCAGTTTAGTATCTCCGTCATTTCCGGTAGTATTTCCATGAAGTATCAATCAACTTTCAGTTAGTGTTTCAATGAGCTATCACTATACCTTTCGTTACTATTTGACGTTTATGACTATACTTTCAGTTAGTTTTTCAATGAATTATCACTTTACTTTGTTACTAATTCATTTAAATGTACTTTTCGTTAGTGTGTCTATGAATTATCTCTATACTTTCCATAAGTATTGCACTAATTTATAATGATACTTTCCATAAGTATTGCACTAATTTATCACTATACTTTCCATAAGTATTGCACTAATTTATAATTATACTTTCCATAAGTATTGCACTAATTTATCACTTATACTTTCCATTAGTTTTGCAGTAAATAATTATTATAATTTCCATAAATAATGCATTCATTTATCACTATGTTTTCGGTTAGTAGTTACATATAAATTTTCTTTCCTTTACTATTTCAAATAAGTATCATTATGCCTTTTACATGAATGTCTGATTCAAGTATCACTAGCTTTCCGTTAGCATCTCAGTTAGAAATCATGAAATGTTTCCGTTAGCATCTCAGTTAGAAATCATGAAATGTTTCCGTTAGCATCTCAGTTAGAAATCATGAAATGTTTCCGTTAGCATCTCAGTTAAACATCATGAAATGTTTCCGTTAGCATCTCAGTTAGAAATCATGAAATGTTTCCGTTAGCATCTCAGTTAAACATCATGAAATGTTTCCGTTAGCATCTCAGTTAAACATCATGAAATGTTTCCGTTTGTATCGCTATTAATTACCACTGCGTTTTAGCATCAATATTTTAGTGAAGTACCACTAGACTTCTCCGATATTATCTTTGCTCAAGTATCAGCTGAATTAATTATCCTTGCAACTGTTGCCTGCTGGCAGTCACACTGTGTTATGTTCATTCCGTGCTGATTGAATGTGAACGTTTATAACTTTCCGTTTGTCTTGATTGTTCATTACTAGGCCACTCTTGCAGTAGATCTTGTTTGGATAATCTTAATAGCGGTACTTTTATGTTCCTGCAGCATGGAAGAAGTGTTTGACTTTTACCAGTGTGTAGCGGTGGGGTTAGGAATATAAAAAAAGTAAAGTGCCCGTCACGCCAAGTGGCATATAGGGAATATGGTGTTAGTGACCATCATTTGTATAGAACTTCAGCACATTATTTTTGGGGTAATGTGGTCAGTATTACGTCCATGCCGCTTTACTTTCCCAGGAAAAAAAAATCCAGTACCCATTTAAGGCTGGGTGAACCTGGAAGCCGTCGATCAGGATCGAAAGGGTTAGGAATGATTACATATAGTTGGTTCACTAGCGATGGTCAGGCTTGGTTGTGCTGTTACATGTTTTATTATTGATGGGTTATTACTTCGGTTGGGGGGGGGGGGGAGAGACCGTTTAGTATCTTATTAGAGAGTGCGTGTTAGCGGCCGTATGCTCAACCCGGAAGTGACTAAGCGTAGAATAATAATCATCATCATCATGTACCGTACCAGTTGGCGTTGGCGATCATGTCCTTTCTTCAATCTTCTATCCACAGTGCATCGTATGAGTTCTGTTCTTGACTGTTTTCCATGTCATGACACAAGCTATCCAGTATTTTCTCTCTTTGTCGTCCGCGATCTCTCTTTCCTTTTATTTTGCCAGTTGTAACCAAGTATTCCAACTTTCCTCTTCTCATGATGTGCCCAAGAAATGTTGATTGCTTCTTTCTGATGTTTTTTAAGAGCTCCCTTTTTAATGGAATAATAATGGCATGTTGACAAGTTGGCGTGTGTCTGAGAGTTACGTCTCTTTCGGTAAACAGTTAGAGAGCTAAGTTGTGAGCTTAAGGAATCACCAGCGTGTGTCTGAGAGTTACGTCTCTTTCGGTAAACAGTTAGAGAGCTAAGTTGTGAGCTTAAGGAATCACCAGCGTGTGTCTGAGAGTTACGTCTCTTTCGGTAAACAATTAGAGAGCTAAGTTGTGAGCTTAAGGAATCACCAGCGTGTGTCTGAGAGTTACGTCTCTTTCGGTAAACAATTAGAGAGCTAAGTTGTGAGCTCAAGGAATCACCAGCGTGTGTGGTTTAGAAATCGCAATGTTAATATAAGTCGCAGTTACTAGAACTAATATTACAACTAGTTGTGGATTTGTCGTTTTGTGCACCTCTTCCATTCGTAGGACCGCAGTGTGTTTATCTTATTCTATTTGATTTTACAGTCACAAAGATTTTGTCGCTAACTTCCTAAATAAACGAAATGGAAACAACCACATCTGGATATGATTTCTATAAAAACATGCTCACGAGTAATAACTCTTTTGGAGTGTTGTCCCTTCGTGCCGCCGGAAGTGTTTCCGAGAATGAGTCAAATATATCTAGTAACTCATCTTCAAATAATAATTCACCAGAGCTGGAATTTGTTATGTTCCCTGGGGTGGTGTCATCGCCTCCTGTGGGCACGCCTCTGTCGTGCTTGTATCGTGGACCGGAAACGGATACGGAATCAAGAAGTGATAGTCAGGCAGGTCGCTGTGTAGTCCACCATACACGCCACCAGAACGAGGCGACCTCATTTCAAAATGAACGACCTTCCACGCTTTCATACCGTGAAGCGAGCACGCCACATTTTGCGTTTGGCTCGTCTAAAAGAGCAGTTCTCTCCTCTTCGTTGAAGAAGGAATTCGAATCTTCGAAAGTTCTAAAGCATCCCACGTTAACCACACAATCCGCCTACTACCCACCATTTTGTGTAAACACCTCGACCGTATCAACTTTCAATTCAGGCACCAATGGTCTTTACTCAGCTCCACAACACCAATATTTTACCGACGTGTCTTCCCGAAACCAGAAAGGAGTTGATGCCCTAGCAGGGGCACCACACGATAAGACGATGTATGCCTGCAGTACACCCTGGCAAGTGGACAGGGGATTCCTCAATCATCCACGTAGTCCTGGCAGTTCTCACAAGTTTCACACTGACCCGGATATTCAAATTTGTGCTTCCGTGCCTGACAATGACGTCGTTGTCCTTGACCCCGTCTCCCAAGATGACATTCCGCAAGGTTTACACGCTCGTGGTCGCCAGTTTCAAACAGTAGAAGACCCGATATATCCGAATTTGAACCAACGTTACTCTCACTTCATGCATCGTTCCCCTTGCCCCGCCTTAGTGGACACTACAAGCACCAACATGCCAGCACCAAAACCTGGTGTGCTGTTCTCTCCTGCAGGAGGTCAACGTGACGATTCTCTACCACAGACCGGCCGGGAGTTGCGATTCTTACCACAGAATGTCCGGGTTGTCATTTCTTCAAAGAATGTCCGGAATGTCTTGGCGCCAGAGAATAGCAGCACTGTATGTTCTGTAGAGAATGGTCGAACATTATTTGTACCAGAGAGTGGCGGCACTGTATTTTCACAAGAATATACCCATAACACTCTTGCATCGGAATACCCCAGAGTGGACACTACGCCTGAAAACCTTCAACTCTTCTGCTTACAAGAGATTGTCCAGAGTACAATTGCAGCAGAGAATGTCGAGACTAGAACTAAATCCGAGAATGTCCAGAGTAGAATTTTACCAGAAAATGTCCGTAACGAAATTCAACCAGAAAATGTCAAAAGTTTAAAAGGCACTAAAATGAGACATAAAATGGACAGTTGTTTCAACTTTGCACCGGAGTACATAGAGCACAGGAATCGCAGTTTAAAGGTAACTTTGAACAAAAATGAGGGGTTAGAAAGGGGAGATAAGAGTGGAGGTTTTGGTGAGTGTTTAGTAGAGAAAGGTGTTGATGTGAAGATGCTCGATGGGCGGTGTAGCATCTCCAGCTTTGACTGTGTTATCGTGAACAGCGATGGAACCCATGAGGTAGCATGCGAGGATGAAGCTTGTAGACGATCCTCTACCCGGAGCGAAGCGTGGAGTCTGAGCGAGTGTGAAAGAGCTAAACATGTGCTTTTCAGTTTGACACCTTCCAGCTCTTGTGACGCATTCAGAGGGGATAATATTGCCGACATGTCGCCGGATGTTAACTTTGTTATCTCAGATGGTGGCTCCATTTTGACCACGCCCAAGTCCCCACCGGAACCGGAAGGTAAGGTGTCAACACTAACTACCATCATGCATTGCTCTTAATGGCCGTGTATCATTAGCATCATCTCTCCTGTAATTATACCTTCTTTTGTGTTTCTTTTCTGCTTTAACTGACGTCATCATTCAACCGAACAACCTTTAGTTTAGAACTACTTTCTCTACATACCTTATGTAGACTTTAGCTCAGGCAAAATCAGCTTTTCAATAAAATGAGGAAGATACTGTCCTATCCATTGTTGACAATAGAAACAAGAAAAAGCGTTCTTAAATGTTACGTAGAGCCAGTCTTAACATATGGATGTGAATCATTGACAATAGGACAACAGACAAGAAAATCACTGGAGGCTGTAGAAATGTGGTTTTACAAAATGTCGAGAATACCACGGACAGCTAAGAAGAGTAATGAAGATGTTCTGAAAGAGGTCAAAGCAAAAAGAGAGCTAATTTCCAATGTTAGGAAGAAACATTTATCATTTTTGGCCATGTAATGAGAAGAGAACAGCTGGAATATATTGTAACAACTGGGACAATTGAGGGACGAAGAGATACCTACACCACGAAGAGATGCTACAATCTGTAAACGTATCTATGTCACAATCTATAAACTTATCTATGTCACAATTTATAACTTTATCTATGTCACAATCTATAAACTTATCTATGTCACAATCTATAAACTTATCTATGCCACAATCTATAAAATTATCTATGCCACAATCTGTAAACGTATCTATGCTACAATCTATAAACTTATCTATGTCACAATCTATAAACTTATCTATGTCACAATCTATAAACGTATCTATGCCACAATCTATAAACTTATCTGTGTCACAATCTATAAATTTATCTATGTCACAATCTATAACCTTATCTAATGTCACAATCTATAAACTTATCTGTCTCACAATCTATAAACTTGTCTATGTCACAATCTATAAACTTATCTATGCCACAATCTATAAACTTATCTGTGTCACAATCTATAAACGTATCTGTGCCACAATCTATAAACTTGTCTATGTCACAATCTATAAACTTATCTATGCCACAATCTATAAACTTATTTATGCCACAATCTATAAACGTATCTATGCCACAATCTATAAACTTATCTGTGTCACAATCTATAAACTTATCTATGTCACAATCTATAACCTTATCTATGTCACAATCTATAAACTTATCTATGTCACAATCTATAACCTTATCTATGTCACAATCTATAAAATTATCTATGCCACAATCTATAAAATTATCTATGCCACAATCTATAAAATTATCTATGCCACAATCTATAAAATTATCTATGCCACAATCTATAAAATTATCTATGCCACAATCTGTAAACGTATCTATGCTACAATCCATAAACTTATCTATGTCACAATCTATAAACTTATCTATGTCACAATCTATATCTTATCTATGTCACAATCTATAACCTTATCTATGCCACAATCTATAAACATATCTATGTCACAATCTATATCTTATCTATGTCACAATCTATAACCTTATCTATGCTACAATCTATAAACTTTTCTCTTTAAAAAAAAAAAAAACAATTGGGAAATCTAATGCCAGATTTATTCACTTAAATTTCATATTTGATTTCTGTTTGTTTATCTAACTTGATTATTGTGCTATTGAATTACAACATTCAAAGTCTATCAATATGTTGTAGGGACTGGTTGGTTTGGAGGTAAGACGCCGGTCTCGAGACAGAGAGGTTGTTAGTTCGAATCCCGGATTTTATTTATGATTTCTCTCTGCGGCAACCACCCCTGGTCTCAGCAGCGAGGCCCGACCTAAAACGTCAATTACTCATCGACGGAAAAAAATATGAATACCACCGAAGACGGAGTTATCTGTCTGTGCGGCGAGGGACCCATGTGCAGACGGTTGCCTAGGAAAAACTGATTAACACGCAAAATTCAAATCCCAGTCTCTAGTAATTCGTCAAATGTCAACGCTGTCGAACGCCAAACAAAAATGAACAAAGTATCAGTATGTTTAAATGATGATTCATCTACTTAATACTTGCATATTTCCCTGCTAGAATTGTTTCCTGGCGAACTCACATCACAACTAAAACTCACATCACAACTAAAACTCACATCACAACTAAAACTCACATCACAACTAAAACTCACATCACAACTAAAACTCACATCACAACTAAAACTCACATCACAACTAAAACTCACATCACAACTAAAACTCACATCACAACTAAAACTCACATCACAACTAAAACTCACATCACAACTAAAACTCACATCACAACTAATATGAAATAAAACAAGGCCATAGAGCATTGCCCTCTCTTCATGTTTGTAACAACATTTATGTGCATTCAACTTCTGACTGCTGATATGAACAACAAAAATAACGCCACAATTGGCAGCTCTTTAGTTGATGACTTCACAGATCTGACTCTTATTAACTTCATCTATTTTCTATTAAGAAAATCAGTGGAGTCTGTAGAAATGTGGTTTTACAGAAGAATGTTGAGAATACCATGGGCAGCTAAGAAGAGTAATGAAAATGTTCTGAAAGAGGCCAAAGCAAAAAGAGAGCTAATTTCCAATATTAGGAAGAAACAATCATCATGTTTTGGCCATGTAATGAGAAGGGAACAACTGGAGTATATTGTAACAACTGGAAAAAATTGAGGGACAAAGAGATAGAGGGAAGCAAAGAAAAAATACCAGACAGCTTAAGAGAATGGCTTGGCAGAAGGTTAACAACAGAAACGATAAATAACTGTCGAGATCGAAAGTTGTGGAGAGACATGATCACCTACGCCAGCAGGCCCGGTACTTGGTGATGATGATGATTTCCTTTCGGTACTTTAATTCGTTCACTTACAAACGTGTGTGCCATGTCTTTTTTCTCCTCCCGTATTTTATGTACATAAATTAGCTTGGCACATCTGAATTGCAGATCTCAAGTGACGTCTAGCTGTGCTGTCGTGGCTCGAAATTAACTTCACAACGTGATCATATTTATCTTCCAGTTAAATACGGTTTTATTTTATTTCATTGCGTGATTGTTATTTGTAAGTCCGTCGTATCCACATGATAGTGACCGACTAGGCCAAACGTTTATTTTCACCACTAGAATCAGTCATAAGAAAACTAAATAGACACATGCACCGTCGCTACCATTATCTCAAGTCTGTCCGATGGAAGGGGTTTTCCGAAAACGCCCAAACCATGTGACTTTTCAACATTGTGAGCAGGGGCGAGTGTGGATAACATGACGTCAGCCCTCTATAACTCGCTTAGCTTAAGACGTCACAAGGATTGGGCAATTTTGGGAATCCCACCTCAGCGGGCAGGCTTGAGCTACGGATATACATAGACTATGCATCACAGGTTGATTAAATCATCAAATACAGAAACATACAACGGGAAAACCCGTTGACTAGCTAAATCAAGAAAATATCCTTCGGGAAAACTCATAATTTGACCAGCTAAGGGGGCTTAAGGTCCAGTATCAGGGTCAGAGTTGCTATAAAGCCAAGAAGGAACTTCAGACAAGCATCACACTGATCTCATGCACTTTATCTGACGATGTAGACTCTGACAGTTAAACAAAGCTACTTGTGGCAATGCCATTGTCATGAATTGAATGGCGTTATCTGTTTGAAATGTTTTCATCATTTATAAAGTATGGCTGCTTATAAGTGAATAAAGAATAGATGTCCGGACAAATAAGTGAATAAAGAATAGATGTCCGGACAAATAAGTGAATAAAGAATAGATGTCGGGACAAATAAGTGAGAAGAGAATAATTTTCATGACAAATAAGTGAATAAAGAATAGATGTCCGGACAAATAAGTGAGTGAAGAATAGTTGTCCGGACAAATAAGTGAATAAAGAATAGATGTCGGGACAAATAAGTGAGTGAAGAATAGTTGTCCGGACAAATAAGTGAATAAAGAATAGATGTCGGGACAAATAAGTGAGTGAAGAATAGTTGTCCGGACAAATAAGTGAATAAAGAATAGATGTCGGGACAAATAAGTGAGAACAGAATAATTTTCATGACAAATAAGTGAATAAAGAATAGATGTCCGGACAAATAAGTGAGTGAAGAATAGTTGTCCGGACAAATAAGTGAATAAAGAATAGTTGTCGGGACAAATAAGCGAGTGAAGAATAGTTGTCCGGACAAATAAGTGAATAAAGAATAGATGTCCGGACAAATAAGTGAGTGAAGAATAGTTGTCTGGACAAATAAGTGAATAAAGAATAGATGTCCGGACAAATAAGTGAATAAAGAATAGTTGTCCGGACAAATAAGTGAATAAAGAATAGATGTCCGGACAAATAAGTGAATAAAGAATAGTTGTCCGGACAAATAAGTGAATAAAGAATAGATGTCCGGACAAATAAGTGAGTGAAGAATAGTTGTCCGGACAAATAAGTGAATAAAGAATAGATGTCCGGACAAATAAGTGAGTGAAGAATAGTTGTCCGGACAAATAAGTGAGTGAAGAATAGATGTCCGGACAAATAAGTGAGTGAAGAATAGTTGTCAGGACAAATAAGTGAGTGCAGAATAGTTGTCCGGACAAATAAGTGAGTGAAGAATAGTTGTCGGGACAAATAAGTGAATAAAGAATAGATGTCCGGACAAATAAGTGAGTGAAGAATAGTTGTCGGGACAAATAAGTGAGTGAAGAATAGTTGTCGGGACAAATAAGTGAATAAAGAATAGTTGTCGGGACAAATAAGTGAGTGAAGAATAGTTGTCGGGACAAATAAGCGAGTGAAGAATAGTTGTCGGGACAAATAAGCGAGTGAAGAATAGTTGTCTGGACAAATAAGTGAGAACAGAATAATTTTCATGACAAATAAGTTAATAAAGAATAGTTGTCGAGACAAATAAGCGAGTGAAGAATAGTTGTCCGGACAAATAAATGAATAAAGAATAGATGTCGGGACAAATAAGTGAGTGAAGAATAGTTGTCCGGACAAATAAATGAATAAAGAATAGATGTCGGGACAAATAAGTGAGAACAGAATAATTTTCATGACAAATAAGTGAATAAAGAATAATTGTCGTGACAAATACTAAATAAAGCATGAATTGACTCTACATTAACAATGAAATAAAAGCACATTAACGGTAATAAAATTGACTAAAATAATAGTGAAGAAAAATGCTGATATAAATGCGCAAGAGAATTGTGTTTTATTGTGTACGAAAATGACATGTGGGTTGAATAGATGCCAAGATGAGAGTGTTTCCTGTAATGTGGCGATGATTCAGAGGGCCCTTCCTCCGTGGATTTTACATTATTCCCTGTCTGTGCTGTAAACATATTTTTTTTGTGGGGTGTTTGCTCGACGTTTTATGGATGTTTCCACAATTACTCCGACTTTCTTCTGCATTTGATGCCTTGCAGTGTCGATGGAATATAGAGTACTCGGGGAAATCTTTGTGTTTCCTGCAGGGTTTTCATGTCTGCTATTTCTGTGGTCTATCCCATTCTTGTTCTGCCCTTTCCCGACTCGCTTTTAATTCTGGGAATTAAAGTTCTCGTGAACATGTTCTTTCTGGTGGTAATCTCCTTAAAACATGTTCTTTCTGGTAGTAATCTCCTTAAAACATATTCTTTCTGGTAGTAATCTCCTTAAAACATGTTCTTTCTGGTAGTAATCTCCTTAAAACATGTTCTTTATGGTGGTAATCTCCTTAAAACATGTTCTTTCTGGTAGTAATCTCCTTAAACCATGTTCAAACTGTTCGATGTGTTCGTTCTCAGCATCATCATGTGCTTGGGTAACTCCATATTCCAAATTTATCATTGTCATCTCTTCTCGTGCCCACTTCTATCCCCTGATCTCCTATATTCCTTGTCATCAGCTTCCTATTATTGTAGACACATTGTGACCGTAAAACTCGAGCGTCCCCATAACGTAAGTCAAACAGGGAGTAAATCTACTTTTCACTTATCTCTTTCTCGCGATCGTTAACATCTCACAAGTTCATAACGCGTTTCAGACCGTTCCGGTTAAAGAAAAAGAAACTGTGGTTGTGGTTTTTTTTTTCTTTCCTCTCTGACTTCTTGTGTTGACATGATGATGTTGTTTACCCCAGCAGATAAATGCTGGTGATGTTTTGATGTGATAAATGCTAGTGATGTTTTGATGCGATAAATGCTAGTGATGTTTTGATGTGATAAATGCTAGTGATGTTTTGATGTGATAAATGCTAGTGATGTTTTGATGTGATAAATGCTAGTGATGTTTTGATGTGATAAATGCTAGTGATGTTTTGATGTGATAAATGCTAGTGATGTTTTGATGTGATAAATGCTAGTGATGTTTTGATGTGATAAATGCTAGTGATGTTTTGATGTACCGAGTCCAATAGAAATATTCGTGGGCTTAAATAAAACACTGAATCCAAGAACATCTATGACGCCAGGCAGCATCTGGACTAAGAGCGGTAGGCGACTCATAGCTGACTGTTTGCGTCATGAGTTGATGCAGACCCTACTTAACCTCCCAACGAGACAAGGTCACCTGGCCTAACCAGTAGCGATCGAAAAGGGAAATGTAGCCAAACATGCTTCGATGAAGACGTGTCGGGCCGAATGGCGCAGATGTCGATGTTCTGTCTTAAACCTACGACACAGCACAATTGCGCATACTCCTTTTATGGGCGGACCTTGAAGAGGGGTAGATGTCAGCGGAAGCAGAAGAGGAAGATGATGATGATGATGTGTAACATTGAAGAATACACAGTTCATCTTTATGCACACGTCATAGAGAATATGCAACTTCAAATATTCTGAACAACATGTTATATGATGACTCAAATGCCGTCCGGACCTCGTACACAAGTTTAATCACAGTTCTTTAGTTAATCTTCATAATTCACCTGAATACATATCATAATACATATCATGGTTGTATATAAAAGTCATTCACTATACATGACATTGGCTATGGCGGTCTAAACATCTATAAACTATATCAGTGTAAATTATGTCTATGTGTTTATGGCTACAGCCGGAGTTGTGACGCTCTCCAGGTTGTGTAATTAAATCCACATACCCTTCATTTACTTAGCATACACGAATATTTAACTCCTGTGCATACTTTGTTTCAATAACTGCTCCTATGAAATCTATATACTCATAGTCCTGTTCCCCCTAATAAGCACATTGGTCCTCCTAAAGACCCTAAATATATGCCTATAACTTTACACGATCCTTCGAAACAAACATCTTAATTTTCTTAACACATCTCTCAGGCTCAGCCATATATTTTCATTAATTATAATAATCCTGGCAGTCCTTACTGAAGGTTCCCCGAAAGCTAAACGCAACTCCTAACATAGTAGCTCCAGTCTAGACCCAATGTTGACTCTTCCATTGTACGCTGACCATTGTATCGTATCTCACGACCATTTATCTGGTTTTACCGTGCCACTCCACTTTGTTAACTTAATCGTTTACCGCACTATAAAAAGTAAGTAAAGTACCCCCGTCATGCCAAGTGGCGTATAGGGAATATGGTGTTAGTGACCATACATTTTAAAAACCTTCCGCACATGATTTTTGGGGTAATGTGGTCGGTATTACGCCCATGCTGCATTATTTTCCCAGAAAAAAAAAACCTCTACCCATTAAAGGCTAGGTGAACCGGAAGCCGTCGGTTGGGATCGAACCCTACCTCTTGTCCTTTGTAGTCCAGTTTACTAACCACTGAGCTATCGTTTGCTATAATGGTATCAAAATCACACATTTTGTTTATTATAAGACTGTGTTCATCAATGGCTGCCCTCGAATGTCCTCGTTTGGCGTATTCTTTATTCTTAAATAATGTCTAAAGCGTATTCCGCCAACAGTCTGCAGGTGTACCGTTTAGTACAGGACTGGAACTATCCGCAGGTGAAAATGAATATTGCTTGTCGTCTGAAATAACAAATTTGAGAGCAATCAACTTGATTGTTTTCGGGGATGCGGAAACGTCGTGCAGGAGCATTTCAGTCAAGCTTGAAAGAATAAAAAAAAATACTCCTATTTGCGAGTAATAAAAATTGCTGGTATAGAATATACGAAGGAAATTGTTCATCAAAGCGGGTAATAAATATACGTATATGTGGAATAAACCTAGATTAATGGTGTGCAATTATAAAGGAACAGCTGCTGTTTGTGTGCATAACTCGTGCAGCAAGCTACTCAACGTATATCAGTAGTTTCTTCTAATGAGCACGATTACCACTCGTTGATATTTGGCCTCGTTAATGTCTCGGTAATTAGCTTCTGTGCTAATCGCTGTAGCATATGCCAACACTCACACGCTTGCTGTTCGGCATCATTGCTGACAAGTACAACCACACACACACAATAAAATATTGTGTATTGTACGTGCCCTTCTCCCCCTCCCCCGCTATAATTACCAAAAAAACATAAACAAGATAGGGCATTACCATTAGTAGAAAAGAGGAGAAACATTTTTTTAATGTTATTATGGACTAAGAGCTGAAATAAGGAAACGTTTCAAATATTTGAGAATTATTGTGTTGAAGTAAGTTTGAAAATAAGGAACAGATGCAAGAAAGCAGACCGAGCAATCGAGAAAGTAACGGCCAATATAGATATCAGGTCACGTGTTCTTTGTAGAACGTTGCATTCATCACAGCCCGTCTGGAATAATCTATGTCTCTAGCCAGATCCCCCACAGAACGTTGCATTCACAACTCGTCTGAAAGAATATCTGTCTCTAGCTAGATCTCCCACAGAACGTTGAATTCATCACAGCCCGTCTGGAATAATCTATGTCTCTATCCAGATCTCCCACAGAACGTTGAATTCATCACAGCCCGTCTGGAATAATCTATGTCTCTATCCAGATCTCCCACAGAACGTTGCATTCACCACAACCCGTCTCTAGCTAGATCACCCACAGACACAAACTGTAGTCGGTGCACTTTAGAGTGGAACCAAAACTGTAGTCCGTGCACCTTGTAGTGAAACCAAAACTATAGTCAGTACACCTTGTAGTGGAACAAAAACAACTGTAATCAGTGCACTTTGTAGTGGAACCAAAACTGTAGTCAGTGCACCTTGTAGTGGAACCAAAACTGTAGTCAGTGGCCTTATAGTGAAACCAAAACTGCAGTCAGTGCACCTTGTAGTGGAATCAAAACTGTAGTGAGTGCACTTTGTAGTAGAACCAAAACTGTAGTCAGTGCACCTTGTAGTGGAATCAAAACTGTAGTCAGTGCACCTTGTAGTGAAACCAAAACTGTAGTCAGTGCACCTTGTAGTGAAACCAAAACTGTAGTCAGTGCACCTTGTACTGAAACCAAAACTGTAATCAGTGCACCTTGTAGTGGAACCAAAACTGTAGTGAGTGCACCTTGTAGTGGAACCAAAACTGTAGTCAGTGCACCTTGTAGTGGAACCAAAACTGTAGTCAGTGCACCTTGTAGTAGAACCAAAACTGTAGTCCGTGCACCTTGTAGTGGAATCAAAACTGTAGTGAGTGCACCTTGTAGTAGAACCAAAACTGTAGTGAGTGCACCTTGCAGTGGAACCAAAACTGTAGTGAGTGCACCTTATTGTGGAACCAAAACTGTAGCCAGTGCACCTTATTGTGGAACCAAAACTGTAGCCAGTGCACCTTGTAGTGGAACCAAAACTGCCTGCTGGCTGTAATAACCAGTCTTGTCAACGCTTCCAAAATCTCAGATCTGTTGATACCGTTGGCATAGTTTTACAACACATTAGCAGTGGCGGCGTTAAGTGTTCAGAAAGACTTGGGCGCCGACGTGTGGGAGCCCCGCGGCCTCAGCTGAGAAGTTTCAAAAGCTGTAATCCTAATCTTTCTACACTTCACACTGTTACATGCCAGCTGGTGTGTAGTTTAGAACAGAGGTTTTCAAATTAACACTCTGGAGCACTGAAAATATAACTTACCATAGGAACCAGAGGTTTTAAAATTAATGCTCTGGGTCTGTGTTATATAACTTACCTTTAGGACCAGAGGTTTACAAAGTCACCGTTGTTTGTTGCTGATGTTTTGGTTGTTCTAATCATATGCACGTTCTATAGATCATCAATAGACTGCGTGACCTTTGCAGAATGCTGCATTTACCACAGCCAGTCTGAAAGAAACTCTATCTCTAGCCAGATCTTCCACAGAACGTTACATTCACCACAGCCAAATCTGAAAGAAACTTTATCTCTAGCCAGATCTCCCACAGAACGTTACATTCACAACAGCCAAATCTGAAAGAAACTTTATCTCTAGCCAGATCTCCCACAGAATGTTGCATTCACCACAGCCCGTCTGAAAGAAACTCTATTTCTAGCCAGATCTCCCACAGAACGTTACATTCACCACAGCCAATCTGAAAGAAACTTTATCTCTAGCCAGATCTCCCACAGAATGCTACATTCACAACAGCCCATCTGAAAGAAACCCTGTCTCTAGCCAGATCTCCCACAGAATGCTACATTCACCACAACGGATCTGAAAGAAAACCCTATCTGTAGCCAGATCTCCCACAGAACGTTACATTCACCACAGCCCATCTGAAAGAAACCCTGTCTCTATCCACATCTCCCGCTTCTTCTGTTGTCATGTTCAAGGTCTCCTTGGTGTCTTGAAACCACCTTCTTCTTGGTCTGCCTCTCTATCGTTTCCCGGAACCAAGCCTTCAAATATTCTTCTTTCCAACCCGCTACATCTTTCTTTGTGGTCGTAATATTTAAATGTCCTCTTTACGATGTTTACAAGCCAGTTGTTTTAATGTCAACCTCTTTTATTATGTTTTCGTTATTTTTTTCCCCTTTACCTTCTGTATCCTAATGAATTTTTGGTATCATTTTGCTGACTGTTGGATGCGTTACAAAACACAGGTGAAACGTAACTCAAGACTACCATCATCTGTAAAGGAAGTCTGAAGAAGGATATGCTGGGCCGAAACGAGTACATATTGCTATGGGTATGGTTATTCGAAGGCCCGGGTATCACTGAAAACGAATGAAAATTCTTAATTGCTCAACCACCCACACCCATGGCAGTGGAATCATCCGAATTAACATTTCATAGAATATCCAAACAAAGAAATGCATTTGCAGTCCCCTTCGTAGCAAACATAGCACACGTCAAAAGACATGATGCGTATAATAGCACCGAAAGTAAGCGCATCTGAACTGTTCTTCCTTATACTATATCATCATTCATCGTAAGCAATATGAATATAGAAACACCATCCGGGTTGAACACACAGCCCACGGTGTGCACAGAGCACTTACTCAGTTGCTACAACAGCAAGCCGGACTAGGATTATGAGGAAACTCCAACAAGGAACACTTTTCACATAAGTGCCTCAACGGTTCCCTGTCGCCTATCCGCCACACTGACCAGAAGTCTATTTGCTGCAAACCGCGACACACACCGTATTTACGCCCATATAACGACGTTGTAGGGGCGGACGATGAAGACCTGTTTCCTCCTCCACTTAATCGTTGTCTTCTTACTTCTCATTTTCCTTCTATCTTCTTTTCTTCATCCTACCAACCAACCATTAGGCCTCACTATAGCACATCCCTAGAGAAGCGTTAAATAGGCGTAGTTGTGTAGTGTTCTTGTTTACTACAATCATCTTCACCGTTCCACACCCGCCCCCCCCCCCCTAATAATGATCATTATCTTCATGATGGAGTGCCATCTCCGCAATGAAGGTTGGCTACCATGGTCCCTAATATTATACGTTATTATTTTAAAAAAAAAAGCATCAGAAAGAAACAATCAACATTTTTCGGGCACATCATGAGCAGAGGAACGTTGGAATACTTGGTTACAACTGGCAAAATAAAGGGAAAGAGAGATTGCGGATGACAAAGGGAGAAAATACTGGATGGCTTGGTGTCATGGCATGGAAAACGGTCAACAACAGAACTGATTCGATGTACTGTAGATAGAAGATTGTGGAGGGACATGATCGCCTACGCCAACCGATATGGCACATGATGATGATTATATATATATATAAGCTGTGTATTATATGTGATTATTGCTGTTTTTGTTGTTGTTGTCCTTATCTGCCCCTGATATTTGGACGTATCGAGGCCCTTGTCAACCAATCACTGACAGCGTGAACACATCGTACATATCCCGCACGGCTCTCTGTCATTGATAATTTCCTTGTCTTGCTGATTTCCCAATCTGATACACGTAACCGGTGTGTACATTCCTGCTGATTGAAGGTTGTTCTCGCTTTCATTTGGACAATGTTTTTGCTTGTAATTGAGTCGAGGTAGCGCGGCGGTTAGGGATCTGGTCTACTGTGGATAACAGGTTGGGCTTCATCTCGATCGGAAGCATCTAGGCTCACACAGTCTCTAGGCTCACACAGTCTCTAGGCTCACACAGTCTCTAGGCTCACACAATCTCAAATGTGTTTGATTGAATTTGATTGAAATTGTTTTATGGAAAAGAAAAACGGCACTGGCGTTACGCTGACCATATCATATCGGTGGTAAAGAAAAGAAATGAACATTAACAGTTCACAGTCGTGACGTCGTCTTTTCCTTTTCCAATTAATTTTTTTTTTTTTTTTTTAAATAATGGAGGATTTGAGGAGGTATTGCAAACAGTAATTTTAATGCCATGAAAAATATACTAACATCAAAACAAATAACACCAGGGCTAAAACTAAGAATAGCAAAATGTTACATCTTCTCAATATTCCTGTTTGGTGCAGAAACATGGACATTAGACAAGAAAACAGAACAGAAAATTGAAGCCTTTGAAATGTGGATTTACAGAAGAATGGGTAGAATTGGATAGAAAGAAAATAAAACAAACGATGACGTTTTAAAACAACTGAAAATAAAAAGAGAACTACTAAATACAATTAAGACAAGACAAATGACATTTTTGGGGCATGTTAAAAGACACAACAGCCTACTAAAAGTAATATTGGAAGGAAAAATACAAGGTAAAAGAGGCAGAGGCAGACCAAGACTAACATGGACGAGTAACATCAAAAGATGGACAAGTCAACCTATGACAATCTGCACCATCAAAACAAGAAACAGAGTGGAATGTCGATCCATGGTAGCCAACCTTTGTTGCGGAGACGGCACTCAATGATGATGATGATGATGACGACGACGATAATGATGATGACGACGATGATGATGATGACGACGAGGACGACGACGATGAATAATGGAGGATTTCACACCAGAAGTTAGTAGACAAGTCAGTCTTGGAGACATTTCTTGTCGCCACTATTAACAACTAAAGTATCATCGCTACAAACCTGACTTCTGCTAGATCACTGGTGAACATAAACGGAGCCACTGACATCAAATGAACTGGACTACAAAGGAGAAGAGGTAGGGTTCGATCCCAACCGACGGCGTCCGGGTTCACGTAGCCTTAAATGGGTACTGGATTTTTTTCTGAGAAAGTAAAGCGGCACGGGCGTAATACCGACCACATTGCCCAAAAATCATGTGCTGAAGATCTGTAAAATGTATGATCACTGACACTATTAACCCTACACGCCACTTGGCGTGACGGGGGTACTTTACTTTTCTACTGACATCAAATGTGAATTTCAAGAACAATCGTTATATGTTAGACTCAAGACGTGTTAGCATACAAATGTAGGAAATTATAAACTGGGTATGCTAGACTCAAGACGTGTTAGCATACAAATGTAGGAAATTATAAACTGGGTATGTTAGACTCAAGACGTGTTAGCATACAAATGTAGGAAATTATAAACTGGGTATGTTAGACTCAAGACGTGTTAGCATACAAATGTAGGAAATTATAAACTGGGTATGTTAGACTCAAGACGTGTTTAACATACAAATGTAAGAAATTATAAACTGGGTATGTTAGACTCAAGATGTGTTAGCATACAAATGTAGGAAATTATAAATTGGGTATGTTAGACACAAGACGTGTTAACATACAAATGTAGGAAATTATAAACTGGGTATGTTAGACTCAAGACGTGTTTAACATACAAATGTAGGAAATTATAAACTGGGTATGTTAGACTCAAGACGTGTTAACATACAAATGTAGGAAATTATAAACTGGGTATGTTAGACTCAAGATGTGTTAGCATACAAATGTAGGAAATTATAAACTGGGTATGTTAGACTCAAGATGTGTTAGCATACAAATGTAGGAAATTATAAACTGGGTATGCTAGACTCAAGACGTGTTAGCATACAAATGTAGGAAATTATAAACTGGGTATGTTAGACTCAAGACGTGTTAGCATACAAATGTAGGAAATTATAAACTGGGTATGTTAGACTCAAGACGTGTTAGCATACAAATGTAGGAAATTATAAACTGGGTATGTTAGACTCAAGACGTGTTTAACATACAAATGTAAGAAATTATAAACTGGGTATGTTAGACTCAAGATGTGTTAGCATACAAATGTAGGAAATTATAAATTGGATATGTTAGACACAAGACGTGTTAACATACAAATGTAGGAAATTATAAACTGGGTATGTTAGACTCAAGACGTGTTTAACATACAAATGTAGGAAATTATAAACTGGGTATGTTAGACTCAAGACGTGTTAACATACAAATGTAGGAAATTATAAACTGGGTATGTTAGACTCAAGATTTGTTAGCATACAATTGTAGGAAATTATAAACTGGGTATGTTAGACTCAAGATGTGTTAGCATACAAATGTAGGAAATTATAAACTGGGTATGTTAGACTCAAGACGTGTTTAACATACAAATGTAGGAAATTATAAACTGGGTATGTTAGACTCAAGATGTGTTAGCATACAAATGTAGGAAATTATAAACTGGGTATGTTAGACTCAAGATGTGTTAGCATGCAAATGTAGGAAATTATAAACTGGGTATGTTAGACTCAAGACGTATTAGCATACAAATGTAGGAAATTATAAACTGGGTATGTTAGACTCAAGACGTGTTAGCATTCAAATGTAGGAAATTGTAAACTGGGTATGTTAGACTCAAGACGTGTTAGCATTCAAATGTAGGAAATTGTAAACTGGGTATGTTAGACTCAAGACGTGTTAGCATACAAATGTAGGAATTGTAAAACTGGGTATGTTAAACTCAAGACGTGTTAGCATGCAAATGTAGGAAATTTTAAACTGGGTATGTTAGACTCAAGACGTGTTAGCATACAAATGTAGGAAATTATAAACTGGGTGTGTTAGCATTCAAATGTAGGAAATTATAAACTGGGTATGTTAGACTCATGACGTGTTAGCATTCAAAGGTAAGAAATTATAAACTGGGCATGTTAGACTCAAGACGTGTTAGCATACAAATGTAGGAAAATATAAACTGGGTATGTTAGACTCAAGACGTGTTAGCATATAAATGTAGGAAAATATGAACGGGCTATGATAGACTAAAAATGTATTAATATACACATGTAGGAGATTATAAGTGGGATATAGTAGCCTCAAAACGTATATTAACATACAGATGTGGGATAATAGGAACGAGATATGGTAGACTCACAACGAATTAACTTAGATAAGAACAAATATAAACATAGTCTAATCATGCGCGGATGCGAGTAGAGCAACAGAGAACGTGTCCAACGTAAATTGGTATTAAGCAGCTAAACCCGTAGAGACCAGACAGGCTGCGATGTTTCGGCAAAAGCCTTCATCAGCTGTAAAATAATAGACATTAATACAAAGACAAACGCGAAAGTACTGATCACGAATCACAAGACGTAAAATGCAAATGGGGGAAAACGCCATGGGAGGTATCTAAACTGTCACTTTATGATTAAAATAAGCAGATGTGTCCGTGCCATCTGTGACATGGAAATTGCTAGAATTGGACTTTATAATCTCCTTGGATCGCACGAGTGGCGTTCGGCTATGCTTGAATGAAGCTGTTATCACCACTTCTCGTTGGTTACACATTACACTGGGCAGTACTCTTCGTTCACGGTAAACTGTTTATGTGGGTATGCAGGCTAGAAATGTTGAAAACCCATAGTTTAGAATTTGTTTTGTTTGTCCCAAACCCATGCCATGCGCATACATAATATGTATAATTTACACTTCATTCAGGGCTAGTAGTCCTTGTATAAGTAGCGATTGATTTACGAGCTCTTCTACGTGAGAAGTCACACCTTAGCAAAATTAACAGAACACAGAACCAAGCTGCCCATATCATCACTGGTGCTATGAAATCTACACCTATCAAGACTCTAGAAACAGTAACAGGTTTACAACCCTTAGATGACAGACGGGTCACTAAAGTATTGCAACAAGCGGAGAAATATAGAAGGCTCCTTAGCCACCCCATTCACCAAAGAATAACTGGTTCCGGAATTGTACGACTAAAGAGGAGCAACTTCGCTGCAATCGCCAATGAACTAACTACTGGAGACCCAGTGCTTTCCCAAACAATACCAAAACCCTTGGGCCCATCTGATATGTCTCCTCATGGGAAACATAAAATTCCAGAACTTAAGGAAAATATAACAGGAATCATGAAAAAAAGGCACCCATTCAGACACAGAAAGAAAACTTGTAGCAGAAAAACAAATTCACGATACCTATCCACAGGACTCTTGGTCCCACATATACACAGATGGCTCTGCTATGATTTCAAAGAGTTCAATCGATGGCTCAGAAATTATTTCAATAAGTTCAATCGATGGCTCAGAAATGATTTCAAAGAGTTCAATCGATGGCTCAGAAATGATTTCAATAAGTTCAATCGATGGCTCAGAAATGATTTCAATAAGTTCAATCGGTGGCTCAGAAAGGATTTCAATAAGTTCAATCGATGGCTCAGAAATGATTTCAAAGAGTTCAATCGATGGCTCAGAAATGATTTCAATAAGTTCAATCGATGGCTCAGAAATGATTTCAATAAGTTCAATCGATGGCTCAGAAATGATTTCAATAAGTTCAATCGATGGCTCAGAAATGATTTCAAAGAGTTCAATCGATGGCTCAGAAATGATTTCAAAGAGTTCAATCGATGGTTCAGAAATGATTTCAAAGAGTTCAATCGATGGCTCAGAAATGACTTCAAAGAGTTCAATCGATGGCTCAGAAATGATTTCAATAAGTTCAATCGATGGCTCAGAAATGATTTCAAAGAGTTCAATCGATGGCTCAGAAATGATTTCAATAAGTTCAATCGATGGCTCAGAAATGATTTCAAAGAGTTCAATCGATGGCCCAGAAATGATTTCAAAGAGTTCAATCGATACTCAGAAATGATTTCAAAGAGTTCAATCGATACTCAGAAATGATTTCAAAGAGTTCAATCGATGGCTCAGAAATGATTTCAAAGAGTTCAATCGATGGCTCAGAAATGATTTCAATAAGTTCAATCGATGGCTCAGAAATGATTTCAATAAGTTCAATCGATGGCTCAGAAATGATTTCAAAGAGTTCAATCGATGGCTCATAAATGACAGGCAGGCGCTCTTAGCGGTGATTACATTGATGTACTTTGTGACGTTCAGTAACATTAAACAGGGGAACCGGCGAAGATATCAACAGTGTGATAACTAGGGAACAGTGTGATAACAAGGCATATGAGTTAGGACAACTTTTGTAGATCAACACAACATTTAAAGATTCACCAAGCAGAAGGCAAAAATCTGGCTATGGACATTTGAGAGCTATGTACATTATTTACATAGAGTTTCACATAACCATACATTCCTTATACATAGAGTCTCATATAACCGTACATGCCTTACATATAGAGTCTCAAATAACCATACTTGCCTTACATATAGAGTCTCAAATAACCATACTTGCCTTACATATAGAGTCTCAAATAACCATACTTGCCTTACATATAGAGTCTCAAATAACCATACTTTCCGTACATATAGAGTCTCATATAAACATACTTGCCTTACATATAGAGTCTCAAATAACCATACTTTCCTTACATATAGAGTCTGAAATAACCATACTTTCCTTACATATAGAGTCTGAAATAACCATACTTTCCTTACATATAGAGTCTGAAATAACCATACTTTCCTTACATATAGAGTCTGAAATAACCATACTTTCCTTAGAGTCTCAAATAACTAAAGGTAAAGGTAAAGGTAAAGTACGAGACTTGAACCGGCGTCTTAGCACGCGAGTGTATACCCATATGTGCTCGGCCGCCTATCCAGAAATGTTCGGATATTTCTGTATAGTGTAGCCTCAAGCATCGAAACACAAATGCGAAGCGACATTCCTCACCTTCCCAGGATAATATCCTGGTACCCATTTCTGCCAACGGCTGGGTCGACCGTGGGGGTATTTTTTTTATTCCAACCACGAGTACAACTCACACTGCTCCCAGCGGGAATTGAACACGGGTTGTCCGAACGTCGGTAGTCTAGTCGGGTGGTTTTCCCAACTAGGCTACCGAGGCCCCCTAATCAAATAACTATATTTTCCTAACACATAGAGTATCAAATAACCACACTTTCCTTACATATAGAATCTTAAATAACCATACTTTCCTTACATATAGATTCTTAAATAACCATACTTTCCTTACATACAGAGTATCATATAACCATACTTTTCTTACATATAGAGTCTCAAAAAACCATATTTTCCTTACATATAGAGTCTCAAATAACCATACTTTCCTTACATATAGAGTCTCAAATAACCATACTTTCCTTACATATAGTCTCATATAATCATACTTTCTTTACATATAGAGTCTCATATAACCATACTTTCTTTACATATATAGTCTCATATAACCATACTTTCCTTACATATATAGTTTCATATAACCATACTTTCCTTACATATAGTCTCATATAAACATATTTTCCTTACATATAGAGTCTCATATAACCATACTTACCTTACATATAGTCTCATATAACCATACTTTCCTTACATATATAGTCTTATATAACCATACTTTCCTTACATATAGAGTCTCATATAACCATACTTTCCTTACATATAGTCTCATATAACCATACTTTCCTTACATATAGTCTCATATAACCATACTTTCCTTACATATATAGTTTCATATAACCATACTTTCCTTACATATAGTCTCATATAACCATACTTTTCTGACATATATAGTCTTAAATAACCATACTTTCCTTACATATAGAGTCTTAAATAACCATACTTTCCTTACATATAGTCTCATATAACCATACTTTCCTTACATATAGTCTCATATAACCATACTTTCCTTACATATAGAGTCTTAAATAACCATACTTTCCTTACATATAGTCTCATATAACCATACTTTCCTTACATATAGTGTCTCCTATCAGCGTTGCAGGGAGAACGCGAGTTTGAATCCCTGTAGGGTCAAAATTTAAAAAAAAATTTTATTGAGGGGTGAAATAAAATCTCTAGGGACCCAAGTACCTGGCAGCAACTGCACTGGACAAGCGGCTTTTATTCTTGGCACCCACATTTTCCCCTGGCAGAATCCAGTGATGGGACAATGCTGTAAAGACGGTTGTAGTCCCGCCACTGTGTGTGAGTTGATCTCACTTATATCTTCTGATATGCTTCCATCATTGTAGTCATGAGTTGATCTCACTTATATCTTCTGATATGCTTCCATCATTGTAGTCATGAGTTGATCTCACTTATATCTTCTGATATGCTTCCATCATTGTAGTCATGAGTTGATCTCACTTATATCTTCTGATATGCTTCCATCATTGTAGTCATGAGTTGATCTCACTTATATCTTATGATATGCTTCCTTCATTGTAGTCATGACTTGATCTCACTTATATCTTCTTATATGCTTCCATCATTGTAGTCATGAGTTGATCTCACTTATATCTTCTGATATGCTTCCTTCATTGTAGTCATGAGTTGATCTCACTTATATCTTCTGATATGCTTCCTTCATTGTAGTCATGAGTTGATCTCACTTATATCTTCTGATATGCTTCCTTCATTGTAGTCATGAGTTGATCTGACTTATATCTTCTTATATGCTTTCATCTTTGTAGTCCAGCCACTGTGTTATGATTACCTACCTCTACTGTACAGGGAAATGATCTTATACCTCTACTGTACAGAGATATCATCTTATACCTCTACTGTCAGGGATATGATCGTATACCTCTACTGGACAGAGATATGATCGTATACCTCTACTGGACAGAGATATGGTCATATACCTCTACTTGATGAATCCTTCAGAACCGTAGTAAAGCCACTATTATGTGCAGCTGTTTATATTTTTAATGTTATTATATTGTAGTGACGCCACTGTATGTCATTGTGGTCCGTTTATATTTTCTCTTCTTTATGGTACTTTATTAACGTCACTGTGTGTTTTTGGCTCAGTTTATATTTTCCCTCTTTTATGGTACTGCAGTGACGCCACTGTAATTTGTCCCAGTTGATATTTCCCCTCCTCAGTGGTATTGTAGTGACGTCACTGTATGTAATTATGCCCCGTTAATATTCCCCCCCCTCCTCTGTGGCACTGTAGTGACGCCACTGTATGTAATTATGCCCCGTTAATATTTCCCCCCGCCTCTATGGTACTGTAGTGCGGCCACTGTATGTAATTATGCCCCATTAATATTTCCCCCCTCCTCTATGGTACTGTAGTGACGCCACTGTATGTAATTATGCCCCGTTAATATTTCCCCCCTCCTCTATGGTACTGTAGTGACGCCACTGTATGTAATTATGCCCCGTTAATATTTCCCCCCTCCTCTATGGTACTGTAGTGACGCCACTGTATGTAATTATGCCCCGTTAATATTCCCCCCCCTCCTCTGTGGTACTGTAGTGACGCCACTGTATGTAATTATGCCCCGTTAATATTTCCCCCCTCCTCTATGGTACTGTAGTGACGCCACTGTATGTAATTATGCCCCGTTAATATTTCCCCCCTCCTCTATGGTACTGTAGTGACGCCACTGTATGTAATTATGCCCCGTTAATATTCCCCCCCCTCCTCTGTGGTACTGTAGTGACGCCACTGTATGTATTATGCCCCGTTAATATTTCCCCCCTCCTCTATGGTACTGTAGTGACGCCACTGTATGTAATTATGCCCGTTAATATTTCCCCCCTCCTCTATGGTACTGTAGTGACGCCACTGTATGTAATTATGCCCGTTAATATTCCCCCCCCCTCCTCTGTGGTACTGTAGTGACGCCACCGATCATGCACAAAAGGCTGATTACAAAGACGCTATGCCAACAGCCCTTGACATTAAGCGAAGGTTGTAAGCAGGTCGCTTACATGGATAACTCTTGACTTCTTCAGGATGTGGGGGCCACTCAGAACAGGAGTTCTTTCCCTTCAAAGGTCGAGCATCACTTGAGAAAATGTTGCAACGGGTTTTCATTCCGTCTGCCTGGTAGGTTCACCTGCGTGGCTCCTAGGTTCACCCGCGTGGCTCCTAGGTTCACCCGCGTGGCTCCTAGGTTCACCCGCGTGGCTCCTAGGTTCACCTGCGTGGCTCCTAGGTTCACCTGCGTGGCTCCTAGGTTCACCCGCGTGGCTCCTAGGTTCGTTGTAGTTCTGTTTTTTTTTTGTTAGCTCTAGTCGGACCAGAAATAAACCGTCTTGACCAGGTTTTCTGAATGAACGCAAAGCGCCCCAATGTCGCAGAATTCTTCCCCTTTGTTTTCTCCTTTATAATCTTCTTCACCTTTGTCTACTGTTTCTTCCTCTTTGTTTTCTCCTTTATAATCTTCTTCACCTTTGTCTACTATTTCTTCCTCTTTGTTTTCTTCTCTATAATCTTCTTCAACTTTGTCTACTATTTCTTCCTCTTTGTTTTCTTCTCTATAATCTTCTTTAACTTTGTCTACTTTTTCTTCCCATTTGTTTTTTTTTTCTTTTTAATCTTCTTCAACTTTGTCTACTATTTTTTCCTCTTTGTTTTATTCTCTATAATCTTCTTCAACTTTGTCTGCTATTTCTTCCTCTTTGTTTTGTTCTCTATAATCTTCTTCAACTTTGTCTGCTATTTATTTGTTTTGTTCTCTATAATCTTCTTCAACGTTGTCTGCTATTTATTTGTTTTCTTCTCTATAATCTTCTTTAACTTTGTCTGCTATTTATTTGTTTTGTTCTCTATAATCTTCTTCAACGTTGTCTGCTATTTATTTGTTTTGTTCTCTATAATCTTCTTCAACTTTGTGTACTATTCCTTCCTCTTTGTTTTCTTCTTTATAATCTTCTTCAATTTTTGTTGCTAATTCTTTTCTCTCTCTAATCTCTATCTCTCTGTCCGTCCGTCCGTCCGTCCGTCCGTCCGTCTGTCTGTCTGTCTGTCTGTCCGTCCGTCCGTTCGTCCGTCTGTCTGTCCGTCCGTCCGTCCGTCCGTTCTGTCTGTCCGTCCGTCCGTCCGTCCGTCCGTCTGTCTGTCTGTCCGTCCGTCCGTCCGTCCGTCCGTCCGTCCGTCCGTCCGTCCGTCCCGTCTGTCTGTCTGTCTGTCCGTCCGTTCGTCCGTCTGTCTGTCCGTCCGTCCACTTCCTTATCTTTCTTATCCACTTCTTCATTCACTTCCTCGTCCACTTCTTTACCTTCCTGATCCACTTCCTTATCCTCTTCCTTATCCTCCTCATCCATCCACTTCCACATCCACCTTCTTTTCTTTCTCACCCACTTCCTCATCCACTTCTTCTTCTACTTCCTTATCTTCCTCATCCACCTCCTTAACTTCCTCACTCATTTCCTCTTCTTCCTCATCCACTTCTTTATCTTCCTCATCCACTTCCTCATCCACCCCATCACCCACATCCTTATCTTTCTCATCCACTCCCTGATCCACTTTCTCATCCACTTTCATATCTACTTTGTCCTTTTATTTCTTGATTTTCTCTTCATTACTATCATTATCGTTTTATTGATCTTCATCATTTTCTCTTCATTACTATCATAATCGTTTCATTGATCTTCATCATTTTCTCTTCATTACTATCATAATCGTTTTATTGATCTTCATCATTTTCTCTTCATTACTATCATAATCGTTTTATTAATCTTCATCATTTTCTCTTCATTACTATCATAATCGTTTTATTAATCTTCATCATTTTCTCTTCATTACTATCATAATCGTTTTATTAATCTTCATCATTTTCTCTTACTCTTCTTCCTCCTCCTTTTGCCAGGGGAACAAAAGCGCTGAAAGTCACCTGGGCAGCAACACAATCCCTGTCTCAGCTCGTCCTGTAACAATATTTTGGAGAGTTTGTTAAGTCTTCGCACTGATGCTAGGATTTAATTTTAAAAAAGAGCAAACCCCACTCACCCCCACCCCCACAAACACACAAATCCCCGAAGTTGCGGTCATCGCCATTAGGCTCACACTTCATCCCCTCTTTGGCACGATGTTCTCTTCACATCCCTGTCACGTTCCTGTCTGCACACCTGCCAACCTGCTACTTGCCAATATCGGTAACTATAGTTGACTACATCATGTCCCACATACCCTGCTACATGTGTACTCACCTGCCTAGCTATTTACCTGCCAACACACGCACCCCTTACATATGTAGCTGTCTAAACCCCTTTACATACATATCCACCTATTTACTTGTCAGGCCACTTACATATCCACCAGCCTACCTTTTTACCTTACATACGAGCATTTCTATAAATTGCCTGATTACACACCTACCTGCCTACATATTTACTTGCCTACATATAGTTATCTATTTGTTTACCTACCTGCCTACCGAAGACGAAGTGAGTCAACCACGGTGCAGTTTAGGGAAAAAAATCAGGGCACATATACACATACGAGAACTGATCATACATAGCTCATAGTGTGTCATGATGTTGTTCTTACCCCTCCATATACGAGTACTGACTATGTGACCAGCTCGTATTGTGTCATGATGTTGTTCTTACCCCTCCATATACGAGTACTGACTATGTGACCAGCTCGTATTGTGTCATGATGTTGTTCTTACCCCTCCATATACGAGTACTGACTATGTGACCAGCTCATCTTGTGTCATGATGATGTTGTTCTTACCCCTCCATATACGAGTACTGACTATGTGACCAGCTCGTATTGTGTCATGATGATGTTGTTCTTACCCCTCCATATACGAGTACTGACTATGTGACCAGCTCATCTTGTGTCATGATGATGTTGTTCTTACCCCTCCATATACGAGTACTGACTATGTGACCAGCTCATCTTGTGTCATGATGATGTTGTTCTTACCCCTCCATATACGAGTACTGACTATGCGACCAGCTCATCTTGTGTCATGATGATGTTGTTCTTACCCCTCCATATACGAGTACTGACTATGTGACCAGCTCATCATGTGTCATGATGTTGTTCTTACCCCTCCATATACGAGTACTGACTATGTGACCAGCTCATCATGTGTCATGATGTTGTTCTTACCACTCCATATACGAGTACTGACTAACTATGTGTCCAGCTCATCATGTGTCATGATGTTGTTCTTACCCCTCCATATACGAGTACTGACTATGTGACCAGCTCATCATGTGTCATGATGTTGTTCTTACCCTCCATATACGAGTACTGACTATGTGACCAGCTCATCATGTGTCATGATGTTGTTCTTACCACTCCATATACGAGTACTGACTAACTATGTGACCAGCTCATCATGTGTCATGATGTTGTTCTTACCACTCCATATACGAGTACTGACTAACTATGTGACCAGCTCATCATGTGTCATGATGTTGTTCTTACCACTCCATATACGAGTACTGACTATGTGTCCAGCTCATCATGTGTCATGATGTTGTTCTTACCCCTCCATATACGAGTACTGACTATGCGACCAGCTCATCATGTGTCATGATGTTGTTCTTACCCCTCCATCATGAGACAGGACAAAGATTCAAGTTCGAATGATCACAAGACTGGGCTGAAGTGTACTTGCCTACATACCCACCGCCTGCCTACCCACCACCTGCCTACCCACGCCTGCCTACCCACCGCCTGCCTACACCGCCTTCCTACCTATTTCCTTGCATACTTGCCTACCAACATGCGTGACTGCCGACATATCAAAGTGCCTACACATCTACCTTCCATCAGATACCTATTCAAACTTAGCAATCTTCCTAGTGATATCTCTGAGTACATACCTGTCCACATGTTAACCTACCTGCATGCTTACCTGTATCCCATCACTATTGTCACCGGAAAGCGTGGTCGTAATTAACACAAGCACGTGGACTATATCATGACTCGTGGGATAACATCAAATAGCGATCTCAAATCGAGTGCCTGACACGTGACTGAGGGAACTAATAGTTCCCTGACATTCATGGGCGAGTCTGAGCTCTGATTGGGGCTGAAACGTCGTCAAGTGAAAAGAGTGAAGAGCTGGTCACGCTGCGTGGTGTGTGCGGAAAATGGTCATGTTTTTTAACAGTTCTTCGGTTCATTATTTTGGGGATCTTCTCCTTTCTTCTTCTTTCTCTTCTTTCTTCTTCTTCTACTCTTGTTCTTCTTTCTTCTTATTCTTCTTCTTTCTTCTTCCTTCTTCTTTCTTCTTCTTTCTTCTTATTCTTCTTTCTTCTTATTCTTCTTTCTTCTTCTTTCTTCTTGTTCTTCTTTCTACTTCTTCTTTCTACTTCTTCTTTCTACTTCTTCTTTCTACTTCTTCTTTCTTCTTATTCTTTCTACTTCTTCTTACTACTTCTTCTTTCTTCTTATTCTTTCTACTTCTTCTTTCTTCTTATTCTTTCTACTTCTTCTTTCTACTTCTTCTTTCTTCTTATTCTTTCTACTTCTTCTTCTTCTTCTTCTCTTTCTACTTCTTCTTTCTTCTTATTCTTTCTACTTCTTCTTCTTCTTTCTACTTCTTCTTACTACTTCTTCTTTCTTCTTCTTCTTTCTACTTCTTCTTTCTTCTTCTTCTTTCTACTTCTTCTTTCTTCTTATTCTTTCTACTTCTTCTTCTTCTTTCTACTTCTTCTTACTACTTCTTCTTTCTACTTCTTCTTTCTACTTCTTCTTTCTTCTTATTCTTTCTACTTCTTCTTTCTTCTTCTTCTTTCTACTTCTTCTTTCTTCTATTCTTTCTACTTCTACTCTTCTTCTTCTTTCTACTTCTTCTTTCTACTTCTTCTTTCTTCTTCTTCTTTCTACTTCTTCTTTCTTCTTATTCTTTCTACTTCTTCTTCTTCTTTCTACTTCTTCTTACTACTTCTTCTTTCTTCTTATTCTTTCTACTTCTTCTTCTTCTTTCTACTTCTTCTTACTTCTTCTTTCTACTTCTTCTTTCTTCTTATTCTTTCTACTTCTTCTTTCTTCTTCTTCTTTCTACTTATTCTTTCTTCTTATTCTTTCTACTTCTTCTTTCTTCTTATTCTTTCTACTTCTTCTTTCTTCTTATTCTTTCTACTTCTTCTTTCTTCTTCTTCTTCTTCATCTTTCTTCTTATTCTTCTTTCTTTTTCTTCTTCTTTCTTCTTCTTCTTCTTTCTTCTTCTTTCTTCTTGTTCTTCTTTCTTCTTATTCTTTCTTCTTCTTCTTTCTTCTTCTTCTTCTTTTTCTTCATCTTTCTTCTTCTTCTTCTTCTTCTTCTTCTTCTTCTTTCTTCTTCTTCTTCTTCTCTTCTTCTTCTTTCTTCTTTCTCTCTTTTCACTGATACCTAAAAGTTGTCGTGGCTTATATCATTTGTCGTTCTTGAGCTACCGAACTATCTGAATTAGTGATTGTCCTTTGTTGTTACATGTCTCTGTCACTGCATCTAATGGGATTCATCTTGTTTTTTTGTTGAGGACTTCCTCTTGGTCTTTTTTCATGCATTCTCGAGAAAGAACGCCCGTGATGGTGATTGGTTTTGGGGATAATGTAAGCATTACGCCCGCGCCGCTTTACCCCTCCCCCCACCCCCAAAAAATGCGGTACCCATTTAAGGCTGGGTGGATCTGGAAGCCGTCGATCAGGATCGAACCCGACCTCTTGTAGTCCAGTCCAGTCACTAACCACTGAGCCATCGCGGCTCCTGTAGTCCAGTCACTAACCCACTGAGCCATCGCGGCTCCTGTAGTCCAGTCACTAACCACTGAGCCATCGCGGCTCCTGTAGTCCAGTCACTAACCACTGAGCCATCGCGGCTCCTGTAGTCCAGTCACTACCACTGAGCCATCGCGGCTCCTGTAGTCCAGTCACTAACCACTGAGCCATCGCGGCTCCTGTAGTCCAGTCACTAACCACTGAGCTATCGCGGCTCCTGTAGTCCAGTCACTAACCACTGAGCTATCGCGGCTCCTGTAGTCCAGTCACTAACCACTGAGCCATCGCGGCTCCTGTAGTCCAGTCACTAACCACTGAGCTATCGCGGCTCCTGTAGTCCAGTCACTAACCACTGAGCCATCGCGGCTCCTGTAGTCCAGTCACTAACCACTGAGCTATCGCGGCTCCTGTAGTCCAGTCACTAACCACTGAGCCATCGCGGCTCCTCTGAAACATCGTGAATGATCTGATACGTTCGCTTCTCCTTTTCCTCCTTGGTCAGGTATTCGACACGTCCTGCTGTGTCTACTAATGAAATAATCGACAGGTATTCGGCACGTCCTGCTGTGTCTACTAATGAAATAATCGACAGGTAATCGCACGTCCTGCTGTGTCTACTAATGAAATGATCGACAGGTATTCGACACGTCCTGCTGTGTCTACTAATGAAATAATCGACAGGTAATCGACACGTCCTGCTGTGTCTACTAATGAAATAATCGTCAGGTAATCGGCACGTCCTGCTGTGTCTACTAATGAAATAATCGACAGGTAATCGACACGTCCTGCTGTGTCTACTAATGAAATAATCGACAGGTAATCGGCACGTCCTGCTGTGTCTACTAATGAAATAATCGACAGGTAATCGACACGTCCTGCTGTGTCTACTAATGAAATAATCGACAGGTAATCGACACGTCCTGCTGTGTCTACTAATGAAATAATCGACAGGTAATCGGCACGTCCTGCTGTGTCTACTAATGAAATAATCGACAGGTAATCGACACGTCCTGCTGTGTCTACTAATGAAATAATCATCATCATGTGCCATACAGGTTGGTGTAGGCGATCTTGTCCTACAGCAATTTTCTATCCACAGCACATCGTATCAATTCTATTGCTGACTGTTTTCCATGCCATGACACCAAGCTATCCAGTATTTTCTCTCTTTGTCGTCCGCGATCTCTCTTTCCTCTTATTTTGCCAGTTGTGACCAAGTATTCCAACTTTCCTCTTCTCATGATGTGCCCGAAAAATGTTGATTGTTTCTTTCTGTTTTTAGGAGCTCCCTTTTTGTGTTGGCCTCTTTAAGAACTTCCTCATTGGTCTTTTTAGCTGTCCAGGGAACTTTCAACATTCTTCTGAGAAATACCATATCGTCTTTTCATTTGTTTGTTTACTCTCCATGATTCGCTTCCATAGGTCAGAATTGGCTCTATATAGTACTGATGAAACTCTCTTTCTCTCTTCTATTGACATCGATTGGTAGCATAAGACGTTTTTCATTTTCTGAAATGCTGTTTTGGTCTGTCTCTCCTGCATTTTATTTTTGTGTTGCATCTTCTTGTTATATAGTAGTCAAGTATTTGACGCATTTTGTTTCAGATTTGTCCTGTTTATTTGTATGCTCCATGATGATGATTGTTATTATAAATTCAATATAATTGAAGTAATAATCTCTCCCAAACTCGGTCCGTGATTATCTTTATAACAGTGTCTAAAGTCTGGCTGACACTGTGAAGCTCGACGTCCTGTGATGTTTTTGGTCCAATTTTCACTCACTTTACATCGGGATTTACACTACATTGTCAATCCTTTGTTGGATTGTAGATTTCGTCGAATTTCACAACCCATCCAACTCCAGCTTCTCCCTATTATCACTGTGGGTGTTTCCCACTATTTATCCTGCGAATTGATGTGGCAGTTGCAAATGCTTTCCTGATTTTCTGGGTTTCCTGGGTGATCCAGAGCTATGACGTCAGCCAGCCGCTGTGTAGGGATGTCCAGAGTTCTATCCCCACCAAAGTCGGTGGGAATTTTAAAAAGAAAATGGAGTCCGTGTTTTCTGGTGGCTTTACCCTCGCTGAGTCCTTGGGTAGGGAGATCAGGCGTCTGCCATCTCGAAAAACAGGTCCCGTGTGCACTTGCGCACGTTAAAAGAACCCATCAAAAAGGCTAGGCCTCAAATAGCCGCTGCCGAGGTAAACAAAAATTCGAAATCAATTCTACTCGTGGCGAAGACGGATATGTCGGGCCGAGAGGCGTGGATATCGCGGTTTTGCCGTAAATTAGCGACGCAACGCTTCCGCGGCCTCTTAACGGGTGAAGGCTGATAAAAAGAAGACCCTAGCACAAAAATGTCCGGGGACGCCACTGGTGGCATGAAATCGATCTGGCAAACATTGCAGGATGGGTTCGCAGATCGATAAAATACCCCCCGTCCGTGACACAAGACTCTGTGATTGCACCTGGGAGAGTTCGCATTTTTTATGAATAACTTTGCGGTAATTATCGTAAATTCTTTATTTCGGAAAACATGTGGCAGGTCCTGCTGGATCTAGTTTGTGGGTTCATTAATTATTGTTACATCGTGTCTTGGAACAAGCCGATGGCAGAAAAGACGAATATATAAATCTGTGTTATCTGAAGACGTTTAGAGAGTCCAGTAGAACAAAAGTATAGGTGTGGCAAAAAGTAATTTTAATGCCATGAAAAGTATACTAACATCAAAACATAACACCAGGGCTAAAACTAAGAATAGCAAAATGTTATATCTTCTCAATATTCCTGTATGGTGCCGAAACATGGACATTAGACAAGAAAACAGAACAGAAAATTGAAGCCATTGAAATGTGGATTTATATAAGAATAGGTAGAATTGTATGGAAAGAAAGAAAACAAACGATACAGTTTTAAAATAACTAAAAATAAAAAGAGAACCACTAAACACAAATAGAACAAGACAAATGAAATTTTTGGGGCGTGTTCAAAGACACAACAGCCTACTAATAGTCAACAGCCAACCTTCGATGTGGAGATGGCACTCAATGATGATGATGATGATGATGATGATGATGATGATGATGACGATGACGATGACGACGACGACGATCCAGATAGAAACATAGGTAAACAAGTAAACTGTTATTTCACTGTAAAGTAGCTCATGTAATCCTCTGCAGATTTGGCTGAGTGCTATACAGCTACTTGTGTCATTTATTGTTTGTTTCTAGGTTCAGTCGAGAATTTACTTCCCTTTATCGTCCACCCGTAAGGGAACGTATGTAGACGTAGATACGTTAATTGTGGTTGACAGAGTGTTGTGGTCTATCTATCTTTCGTTCGCTCGAAGTATTGTCTATATCAGCAATGTCGTTTTCTGTATGAATTTTACTGTCTTTTGTAATTCTTGCAGTGGCCCATATAGTTTTGTCTGTAGTGTTGTATCTATGGGCCAATGGATTTTCCTCAGTCTACTATATTCAGTGCAGTCTTGAAGTATGTGTTCAGCAGTCTGGGGTCTGTCCACATGTACAAGTAGTTGATGTGCCGATCTTGGATTTTGTATACATGTGACTATGGAGTCGATTGTGTCCTGTTCTTAGGCGTATAATGATAACTTGTTCATATCTATTCATATTATGAAAGGCATCCTGATATGGGGCTTGTGGTCCTCTGATTGATTTGATTATCTGTTTCTTATGATGGTATGTGACTGGTGTATCTAGTTGTGTGCCTGTTGAACCTTCCTTTGCCAACTGATCTGCTTTCTCATTTCCTGGTATTCCACAGTGAGACGGGATCCACTGCAGGGCAACCCTGTGGTGCTTGCAGAGTTCAGTCAATAAGGTCTGTAGATGTGGTAATTTTCTGGATTGTAGTGCCTGGAGTACTGATCTTGCATCTGTCAAAAACACTACAGGCTGTGGGCTAAGATTACTGTTCAGCAGCTTTTCTATTGCCAACTTTATTGCTTGTATTTCTGCATCATAATTGTGACAATATTTCCCTGTTGCTATTTTATTCATATCCCTAGTGTTATTTGGGTACTCTATATATGCACCTGCTCCCCCATTCTTTACTGCATTCTGTGCTGATCCATCTGTGTACACACGGATCCATAGGTCTTGTGGGTATTCTTCATCCAGGAAACTGAGAGTTATTGTTTTTCGCTGTAGACTATTTTGCTCCTCTTTGTCAACTATTCCTTTCACTTCTGTCCGTATTTGAACTGATAATCCTGATTCATCTGTCCAGGGAGTCTGTTCTGGTATGGGCAGAAGGGGTTTAACAACTCTTGGCATGTCTGGTGTTTGTCTACTAATACGCTTGGCTTGGTGGATAAAACTGCTTTTCTTAAGTCGTCCCAATGCAAGATTTTGGAATCTGTCCTTCATTGGATGTCTCGGCATGCATACAAATTTTTCTGCCTGTATCAGCACCTTTGTGTCTCTCCGTTCTCTCAGTGCTGGTATCCTCCACAATTTCTCCATCTCCAATATTGGTGTTGATTTCATTGCTCCTGTGATGACCCTAAGTGCCTGGTTTTGTACTTTATCCAGTTCTTGCAATGTGGTGTTTGATGCTGAGCACCATGCGGATGATCCATATTCTAAATGTGGGCGTATACTCTGTTGGTAAACTTTACTGAGTATTTTCCCACTCGCACCCCATGTGGTTCCACACAACTTTCTTAGAATAGCCAATTTCCTCCTTGCTTTTTGGGTTGCCTTATTTATCTGCTGTTTCCAAGATAGTTTGTTATCAAATGTAACTCCGAGATATGTAGCTTGTATGTCTTCTTTCACAGGCTCATTGTTTATGTAGATGGCTCCTGCTTTTTGTTTTGGGGAGAGTGTGAAAAGTGTAGTACTGCATTTGTCTGTATTGATGCTGATACACCATCTATTTGTCCATGAATTCAGTGCATTCATAGCTCTTTGTAGCAATTTGGAGGCCACTGTTGCATACTCCTCTGTGCACCACATTACCAAGTCATCTGCATACATTGCCACTTTGATGCCATGTGGTAGTTCAGTAACTAGGTCATTGATGTAGATCAGAAAAAGTGTTGGAGATAGTACCCCTCCTTGTGGAACGCCCTGGCGCAATAAGACCTTCTTACTCTTAAGACCATCCAGTTGCACTCTGGCTCTCCTATTATGCAGGTATGCTTTGACCCATTTGTACATCCTGCCATTTACTCCATAATTTCTCAGTTTCTTCAAAAGCCCTTCCTTCCATACCTTATCAAATGCTTTCTTTAGGTCTATCCATGCTGCTAGTACCAGTTTCTTTTCTTGAAACGCATCTTCAATTTCCTGGGAAAGATAGGTTGCTTGATCTTCGGTAGAGTAACACTGTCTAAAGCCTGCTTGTTGTGGGACAAGGAGATTTTCACTTTCCAGGTACCACTGCAGTCTGAGATTGATTATACGTTCCATTGTTTTACACAAACAGCTTGTAAGGCTGATTGGTCTATAGCTGGATGTCATTGAACCATCTTTTCTGGCTTTAGTAATCATGACCTCATCAAGGCCAGCTCCTTGTCGTGGGGATGGGGCTTAACAGTCACCAGGGACTGAAAACCAAGACTGGCCAGGCCTTCCTACAACCAAGCAAGACCACAGTCTGCTCTAGCAAGTTCAAGTGCTGAAGTCGGAGGCAACCAGCCAAAAGGCGCACAAAAATCAGGATGCCACGCACTCAACGCAAATGGAAGAGTGTTGTGGTACTGTCGTTTATGGTAAAGACAAGCCGAGAGGGAGCTGTGCAAATAGAGATGGTTAGTGGATGACTTCCAACCAGTAGAAGTAGAGGTGGTTAGTGGATGACTTCCAACCAGTAGAAATAGAGGTGGTTAGTGGATGACTTCCAACCAGTAGAAATAGAGGTGGTTAGTGGATGACTTCCAACCAGTAGAAATAGAGGTGGTTAGTGGATGACTTCCAACCAGTAGAAATAGAGGTGGTCAGTGGATGACTTCCAACCAGTAGAAGTAGAGGTGGTTAGTGGATGAATTCCAACCAGTAGAAATAGAGGTGGTTAGTGGATGAATTCCAACCAGTAGAAGTAGAGGTGGTTAGTGGATGAATTCCAACCAGTAGAAGTAGAGGTGGTTAGTGGATGAATTCCAACCAGTAGAAGTAGAGGTGGTTAGTGGATGAATTCCAACCAGTAGAAATAGAGGTGGCCAGTGGATGACTTCCAACCAGTAGAAGTAGAGGTGGTTAGTGGATGAATTCCAACCAGTAGAAGTAGAGGTGGTTAGTGGATGAATTCCAACCAGTAGAAATAGAGGTGGCCAGTGGATGACTTCCAACCAGTAGAAGTAGAGGTGGTTAGTGGATGACTTCCAACCAGTAGAAATAGAGTTGGTTAGTGGATGACTTCCAACCAGTAGAAATAGAGTTGGTTAGTGGATGACTTCCACCAGTAGAAATAGAGTTGGTTAGTGGATGACTTCCAACCAGTAGAAATAGAGATGGTTAGTGAATGGCTCTCAACCAGTGGTAATAGAGATGGTTAGTGAATGACGTCCAACCACACATGATCGGAAAGCGGTCTGCAACTCAAAGCGGACTACTTTCATGAGAAGCATCTCTGCGTCAGACTTTTCTCACTCTAAACTTAATGAGTCTCTTCAAACAAATTAGAGAAACAATAAAACGCCCACTCCGACTGGTCTATATTTGGCAAAAACCTCCCTTTGCCCGCAGGAACAACCCGTCAACGAATTCAAACTCCCTCACATATTGACACCACAAGACGACCTTGAATTATCGGCATTCACTGAACACGTACTTGAAGACTGCACTGAATACAGCACAGGACTGCGGGAAAACCCACTGCCATAGATACAACACTACATTCATCTAACTATATTGTCCACTGCAAGAATTAACAAAAAAAGTAAATAAATAATAAATAAAATATATGCAGAAACGACAGTACAAAGACAAACAATGGATGGATGAATGGGATTAGATTGGATGGATTGGCTATTAGATTAAGGTTTAGGGTTTAGGGTTAGGTTAGATATGCACATTGTGGTGTGGTGCATTGCGTTGCAATACATTGGGTTTAGATTAGATTAGATTAGATTAGATTAGATTAGATTGGATTGGATTGGATGGATTGGATGGATTGGATTGGATTGGATTGGATTGGATTGGATTGGATTGGATTGGATTGGATTGGATTGGATTGGATTGGATTGGATGGATTTGGATTGGATTGGATTGGATTGGATTGGATTGGATTGGATTGGATTGGATTGGATTGGATTGGATTGGATTGGATTGGATTGGATTGGATTGGATTGGATTGGATTGGATTGGATTGGATTGGATTGGATGGATTGGATTGGATTGGGATTGGATTGGGTTGGGTTGGGTTGGTTGGGTTGGGTTGGGTTGGGATTGGATTGGATTGGATTGGATTGGATTGGATTGGATTGGATTGGATTGGATTGGATTGGATTGGATTGGATTGATTGATTGGATTGGATTGGATTGGATTGGGATTGGATTGGATTGGATTGGATTGGATTGGATTGGATGGATTGGATTGGATTGGATTGGATTGGATTGATGGATTGGATTGGATTGGATTGGATTGGATTGGATTGGATTGGATTGGATTGGATGGATTGGATTGGATTGGATTGGATGGATTGGATTGGATTGGATTGGGATTGGATGATTGGATTGGATTGGATTGGATTGATGATTGGATTGGATTGGATTGGATTGGATTGGATTGGATTGGATTGGATTGGATTAGATTAGATTAGATTAGATTATTAATTCCCAGGGGAAAAGACAAAGAGGAAGACCAAGGAATTCTTGGAGAAGACAGATAGAAGCAGAGATGAAGATGATGGGGAAGACATGGAATGATCTTAAAAGAATGGCAAAAAAACGAATGTCTTGGAAAGTGTTTGTTGAAGACCTATGCTCCACTGTGAGTTAAAAAGGTAGAAGAAGAAGATTAGATTAGATTAGATTAGATTAGATTAGATTAGATTAGATTAGATTAGATTAGATTAGATTAGATTAGATTAGATTAGATTAGATTAGATTAGGATTTCGTATTATCCACCCGTGTCTTCACGTTACAGGTCAAAGGTCAGATCGCCCTGGGGACAGAATACCCAAAGCACGGTCAGCTTTCTATTGACGGTTTTCCTAGCATTTCTCTCCGACTTGCCTTTATCACCCTGTAACTGATAACTTGTCACCTACCAGCCAGTGTTTGTTGCATGTTTCTCGTGAGAATTATCACAAACTCTACTCATTCATCCTGTCTCTGATAGTTTCATTTCACTGATTACCATTTTCCTGCTTCTATCCATCTACATCCTATCTATCATGATCTTGTTATTGTTTCTAACGCGCGTTACTATCCGCCTCCCATTTCTCATAACACTCGTGTTTATACTTTCTACAGTTTCGTTTCATGGCTTGTAAGATCCGCTTTCCCGCCAGTGACTCCAACGTTCAGCATTGTCGATTGTACGAGTTCAAAGTTCCTGAACACAGGGACATCATTGTATTTATAAGGGGTTAAGGCAAAGAAATGCAAATGAATGCATACAAATGCGGAGCTGCAGTAAAGCTGAATATGAGTAAAAATTAAAAAATTTAAAAAAATGTTTCGTTATTAGTTTTGTGTGTGTGTGTGTGTGTGTGTTTCTTGTTGGTTCCTGCTGAAGGCCTATTGGGCCGAAACGTCGTTTAGTCTGTGTCGTCCACTTATCACGTAAAGCTTCTAACATACCATTTTTATTTTATTTTATTTTTTTCATCATTGTATTTACTTTTGTTTTTGTAGTAGATTTGTAAAAATGATTCCTCTTCTTTCCTTCCTCATCTACCTTTCAGCGTCGAGGGGAGATATAATTTGCAGTCTTTTGCTTTTCTGTTGGCCGCTGCTGCTGTTATGTTTCCTAGTGTTTCTAATATTCCGTCAATCAATCTTTTTTCGTGGTCGGTCCCTTCGGTCTGGTGTTCTCGCAGCGTTTTTTGAAGGCTTGTTAAGAGCTAGAGCATGACAGCTTAAACAGGTTAGGAAAACAGAATGGAGAGAGTTATGTGGAAAATAAGAGCTAGAGCATGGCAGCTTAAACAGGTTAGGAAAACAGAATGGAGAGAGTTATGTGGAAAATAAGAGCTAGAGCATGGCAGCTTAAACAGGTTAGGAAAACAGAATGGAGAGAGTTATGTGGAAAATAAGAGCTAGAGCATGACAGCTTAAACAGGTTAGGAAAACAGAATGGAGAGAGTTATATGGAAAATATGAGCTAGAACATGACAGCTTAAACAGGTTAGGAAAACAGAATGGAGAGAGTTATATGGAAAATATGGGCTAGAACATGACAGCTTAAACAGGTTAGGAAAATAGAATGGAGAGAGTTATATGGAGAATATTAGCTAGAACATGACAGCTTAAACAGGTTAGGAAAACAGAATGGAGAGAGTTATATGGAAAATATGAGCTAGAACATGACAGCTTAAACAGGTTAGGAAAACAGAATGGAGAGAGTTATGTGGAAAATATGAGCTAGAACATGACAGCTTAAACAGGTTAGGAAAACAGAATGGAGAGAGTTATATGGAAAATATGAGCTAGAACATGGCAGCTTAAACAGGTTAGGAAAACAGAATGGAGAGAGTTATATGGAAAATATGAGCTAGAGCATGACAGCTTAAACAGGTTAGGAAAACAGAATGAAGAGAGTTATATGGAAAATATGAGCTAGAACATGACAGCTTAAACAGGTTAGGAAAACAGAATGGAGAGAGTTATATGGAAAATATGAGCTAGAACATGACAGCTTAAACAGGTTAGGAAAACAGAATGGAGAGAGTTATATGGAAAATATGAGCTAGAACATGACAGCTTAAACAGGTTAGGAAAACAAATGGAGAGAGTTATATGGAAAATATGAGCTAGAACATGACAGCTTAAACAGGTTAGGAAAACAGAATGGAGAGAGTTATATGGAAAATATGAGCTAGAACATGACAGCTTAAACAGGTTATGAAAACAGAATGGAGAGAGTTATATGGAAAATATGAGCTAGAACATGACAGCTTAAACAGGTTAGGAAAACAAATGGAGAGAGTTATATGGAAAATATGAGCCGGAACAGACAGCTAAACAGGCTCAGCGGACCAAGATATTAGAACAGGTCCCTGTGGACCTCAGGATTGACTCAGTGACTGTGCAACATGCGATTGGGAGCATACAGACATACTTCAGAGCATATCCTGCAGGACTGCAGCACTTGTAGCACAGGAGCATCCAGACATACTTCAGAGCATATCCTGCAGGACTGCAGCACTTGTAGCACAGGAGCATCAGACATACTTCAGAGCATATCCTGCAGGACTGCAGCACTTGTAGCACAGGAGCATCCAGACATACTTCAGAGCATATCCTACAGGACTGCAGCACTTGTAGCACAGGAGCATCCAGACATACTTCAGAGCATATCATATAGGACTGCAGCACTCTTAACACAGGAGCATCCAGACATACTTCAGAGCATATCCTACAGGACTGCATCACTCTTAACACAGGAGCATCCAGACATACTTCAGAGCATATCCTACAGGACTGCATCACTCTTAACACAGGAGCATCCAGACATACTTCAGAGCATATCCTACAGGACTGCAGCACTGTAGCACAGGAGCATCCAGATATAATTCAGAGCATATCTACAGGACTGCATCACTCTTAACACAGGAGCATCCAGACATACTTCAGAGCATATCATATAGGACTGCAGCACTTGTAGCACAGGAGCATCCAGACATACTTCAGAGCATATCATATAGGACTGCAGCACTTGTAGCACAGGAGCATCCAGACATACTTCAGAGCATATCATATAGGACTGCAACACTCTCAACACTCTAAGAACACAAATATGCAACAACAACAAAAAACAACACCCCGGCATGACAAGCTATGAGGAACTGGTGAAGACCTCAAACACATCGTCTTGTTCGTGACCCAAGCTGGTCTAAATGTATAGCAGAGCTAATCGTTGAAGAAGAACAAGACGAAGAAAGAATACGAGATTTAAAATGAAATATTATTGTCCAGAAAAGTGCCACATTTGTCAATATTGAAACGTGCACTCACCTATAGAATACCCCTATAGCAAACATTAATTACGGCCATTCTTAGGTAGCATTGCCAATTGTAATATTGATTTGAAAATACGAAGACTGTAGTAACAACATGGCATTGTTAACCACTAATGCAGCCTCCTTCCTCTACAATGTGACTACCCCGCTAGGAAACAGGGGGAAATGATAGGAAACTCTTTATAAAGACATAGTAAACATGCAATGGTATTGAACAGCTAGACTAACAGAAAGGCAAGACAAACTACAACGTTTCGGCAAACTCCGTCATCAGGTATAGCAAACGAATTGTACTCAATGCCATTGTATTTTTATTTTTTTTGTTTTCGACAGCTATTCTCACGGCCCCGTTTACAGCTATTCTCGCATCGCCGTATACAGCTATTCTCAGGGCCCCGTATACAGCTATTCTCACGGCGGCCCCGTATAGTATTTAATGTTTTTATTTATATTTGCTATCTGTGATTATCTCTCTTTACATATCTGCCGTCATCATTATTATCATGTGCCATGCCGGTTTGGCGTAGATGATCATGCCCTTCCACAATCTTCTATCCACTGTTCATCGTATCAATTCTGTTGTTGACTGTTTTCCATGGCATGACACTAAGCTATCCAGTATTTTCTTTCTTTGTCGTCCGCGAACTCTCTTTTCATGTACTTTGCCAGTTGTACCCAAGTGTTCTAACTTTCCTCTTCTCATGATGTGCTCGAAAAATGTTGTTTCTTTCTGGTGTTTGTTAGGAGCTCCCCCTATTTTTTTTTTTTTCTGCCTCTTTGAGAATTTCCTCATTGGTCTTTTTATCTGTCCAGGGAACTTTCGACATTCTTCTGAGAAATCCCATCTCTGTTTTTCGTAACAAGAGATAATCTGATCATCAGAAGCTACCCCGTCGAGCAAGTGTTTCTGCCCTTTATCTTCATCAATAAATTTAGAATAAGTGCATTTCCCACCCCCACCCCTCTTTAAGCCTAACAAATTAATGTTCGTGTTTTTCTTCTTCTGGGTTAGTGGATACTTTTAGTCAAGGGCCACAACTCTCAATCACTCGTTCAGACAGTTCCAATTTGAGGAATGTGCGGAGTCTCACAGCGAGATAATGACACTGTAACTAAAACGTCACTTTGAGATAAAAACAAGCAGCCGTGTGGAGAAACTAGGTCACCTACATGAACAGACGACAATTGATCATATAACTTTCCAGTCCCTGTGTGTGTGTGCGCGCGCGCGCGTGTGTGTGTGCGTGTATGTTGACAGCTCGCGTGTGCGGTTGCCAACACGCACGATACCATCGATTAGCCAGTGTTTAGCCTGTGTTTAGCCTTTGAGGGCCATTTCAACTGTTCCCAAGTACCTACACACCACAGTTTGTGTCAGAACGGGAGACTGGAGGAGGGGTGCTAATTAGAGACATTTTAGTTCTGACCTGACCTAGTTGGCACCACACACAAGTTGGCTAGTCCTTCTCTCTGTGTGTGTGAGGGAGAAAGTACAGATTTTGTCACAGATATTTTAGCTGCCTTGCTAATTTATATCGCGATTGTAATTATCTTATAAATTATGTTATGTTATAAATTATGTTATAAAATAGCAAGGTAACTAACATTTACAACATTTTTCGGGAACATCATGAGAAGTGGAAAGTTGGGATACTTTGTTACAACTGGCAGATTACAGGGAAAGTGAGACGGCGGACGGCATAGAGAAAGAAAAAAAGGTACTGGATAGCTTGGTGTCATGGCATGGAAAACGGTCAACAACATAATTAATACCATGCACTGTAGATAGAAGGTTGTGGGAGGACATGATCGCCTACGCCAACCGGTATGACACATGATGATTATGCTAATTTTTTAGACAGAATTATTATTTCTCTCTCACTCTCTATCTCTCTCTCTCTCTCTCTCTCTCTCTCTCATCTCTCTCTCTCTATCCGCGTTTGAGAATACTTCTATCAAGCTACTTCTTCTTTCTTGCATTCACCAGCGATTACTAAAGGAACGAGTAGTCCTCTTTATCATCCGCCCTTAAAAAGAGACGTTGAGAGGGCGTAATTGCGTTGTGTTGTGGTTTGAGATTAGCAGGGATATTTGCGTCTTTGGGCCCAGTACATCCGAACATCATCACGGCATTTTTGAGTACCTGGTTGCCCTCCCTCTTTGATCCCTACTCGCATGGCCAGGCTGCATAGTCTGTTTCTAAGAGCACCCTAGGTTGTGGAGCAGGGTCTTGATCAGGTCTATTGTTCAATGATTGTGATGCATGCAGTCAGCTATGGGTCACTGACTGAACTCATTCCATGCTGGAGACATTACTGTAAAGGAAGACAGTGGTGCTCTCACATTAACTAAGACAGTGGTGCTCTCACATTAACTAAGACAGTGGGGCTTTCACATTGACTAAGACAGTGGTGCTTTCACATTGACTAAGACAGTGGTTGCTTTCACATTGACTAAGACAGTGGTGCTTTCACATTGACTAAGACAGTGGTGCTCTCACATTGACTAAGACAGTGGTGCTCTCACATTGACTAAGACAGTGGTTGCTTTCACATTGACTAAGACAGTGGTGCTTTCACATTGACTAAGACAGTGGTGCTTTCACATTGACTAAGACAGTGGTGCTTTCACATTGACTAAGACAGTGGTAATCTCACATTGAATAAGACAGAGGTGCTTTCATATTAACTAAGACTGTGGTGCTTTCACACTAAGACAGTGGTGCTCTCACATTGACTAAGACAGTGGTGCTCTCACATTGACTAAGACAGTGGTGCTCTCACATTGACTAAGACAGTGGTGCTCTCACATTGACTAAGACAGTGGTGCTCTCACATTGACTAAGACAGTGGTGCTCTCACATTGATTAAGACAGTGGTGCCCTCACATTGACTAAGACAGTGGGGCTCTCACATTGACTAAGATAGTGGTGCTCTCACATTAACTAAGATAGTGGTGCTCTCACATTGACTAAGATTGTGGTGCTCTCACATTGACTAAGACAGTGGTGCTCTCACATTGACTAAGATAGTGGTGCTCTCACATTGACTAAGATAGTGGTGCTCTCACATTAACTAAGATAGTGGTGCTCTCACATTGACTAAGATTGTGGTGCTCTCACATTAACTAAGATAGTGGTGCTCTCACATTGACTAAGATTGTGGTGCCCTCACATTGACTAAGACAGTGGTGCTCTCACATTGACTAAGACAGTGGTGCTCTCACATTGACTAAGACAGTGGTGCTCTCACATTGACTAAGACAGTGGTCCCCCCCACCCCCCCCCCCCCCCCAAAAAAAAAAATTTAATCATCTGCCGAAGGTCTATAAAAACGGCCACTAACACCGTTCTCTCCCTATACGGGACTATTTACTCTTTTTTTTCTGAGTGTTTCTTCTCGTTTTATTTCACTTCCCATCTCAAGTCCATTAGTTCTGCTTGCTCTACAACATGTAGTTTAGTTTATCTTATTGTCGTAGTCCGTTTCTCTTCTCGTTTTATATCACTTCCCATCTCAAGTCCATTAGTTCTGCTTGCTCTACACCATGTAGTTTAGTTTATCTTATTGTCCTAGTCCGTTTCTCTTCTCGTTTTATATCACTTCCCATCTCAAGTCCATTAGTTCTGCTTGCTCTACAACATGTAGTTTAGTTTATCTTATTGTCCTAGTCCGTTTCTCTTCTCGTTTTATTTCACTTCCCATCTCAATTGAGTCCATTAGTTCTGCTTGCTCCACAACATGTAGTTTAGTTTATCTTATTGTCCTAGTCCGTTTCTCTTCTCGTTTTATTTCACTTCCCATCTCAAGTCCATTAGTTCTGCTTGCTCTACACCATGTAGTTTAGTTTATCTTATTGTCGTAGTCCGTTTCTCTTCTCGTTTTCTGAACAACGTGCGCGTGTATGTCGAAACGTGGGTATTTTGTTTTCTTTCTTTTTTGTAAAGCTGTCACCGCACTACGTAGAAATTTACGTTACATCTCCCCACCCCCCACCCCCCCCCCCCCCAATTTGCTCCCTGCAGCCAGCAGCCAGCTTTACCGCAGCACTGCAACTATTTACCTACTCCCCGTTGCTGTGTGGTGTCTCTAATTGGAACCACATCCCTGCAATATCCAGTTTTCTAACCAGAGGAACGTTGTCATGCTTATTCATCCGTAAATGCAACAAAACATTGCGAGGTGGATCTAAAATGTCACTTTAAAGTTCAGGCAAACAACTGTGATGTGTTTACCAAAGTCACGACACACCTCGGTGAAGGTCGCTGGTTTTTAATTAGCTCTCGGTGTGAAGGGACGCAACTACACGTCAACAATAAACAGAGAAACACGAGTTAACTTGGCGTGGCATACGCTCCTAGGATTTCACGTGCCAATTGACGATAGACAGACGGAATGAGATGATAGACTGGAGATATAGAGTCAAGCAAATGTTAGGGCAAGTGAAGTCAATAGAATTATTTTGATATCTGAACTCAAATAAATGCAATCTGTTGATCGGTCACGTGTCCGTGTTCCTGTAAGATTATCAGGTCATGTGGCGAAATGACAGTCATAAGAGTCAAATAGAGGCATTTGTGTGTGTATATTATATGGGACTTGACTGAATATATTATATATATATATATATTTTTTTAAAATATAATATATCTATATAGAGCGAGAGAGATGAGAGAGAGTCACTAAATAGCGTGAGAGAGAGTCACTAAATAGCGTGAGAGAGAGTCACTGAATAGCGTGAGAGAGTCACTAAATAGCGTGAGAGAGAGAGTCACTAAATAGCGTGAGAGAGAGTCACTGAATAGCGTGAGAGAGAGTCACTAAATAGCGTGAGAGAGAGTCACTAAATATCGTGAGAGAGAGAGTCACTAACAGCGTGAGAGAGTGAGTCACTGAATAGCGTGAGAGAGAAGAGTCACTGAATAGCGTGAGAGAGAGAGTCCACTAAATAGCGTGAGAGAGTCACTAATAGCGTGAGAGAGTCACTAAATAGCGTGAGAGAGAGTCCACTAAATAGCGTGAGAGAGTGAGTCACTAAATAGCGTGAGAGAGTCACTAAATAGCGTGAGAGAGAGTCACTAAAATAGCGTGAGAGAGAGTCACTAAATAGCGTGAGAGAGTGAGTCACTGAATAGCGTGAGAGAGAGAGAGTCACTAAATAGCGTGAGAGAGAGTCACTAATAGCGTGAGAGAGAAGTCACTAAATAGCGTGAGAGAGAGAGAGTCACTAAATAGCGTGAGAGAGAGAGAGTTACTAAATAGCGTGAGAGAGAGTCACTAAATAGCGTGAGAGAGAGTCACTAAATATATATAGAGAGAGAGAGTTACTAATAGAGAAGAAAGCGCTAAGTAAAGATAGTTATTAAATAAAAAGTAAAGTACCCCGTCACGCCAAGTGGCGTATAGGGAACATGGTGTTATAGCTCGTTTCAAATCATGTGCCCAACTTCAAAACGCTACCCGTTTGTTAAAACTTTTGAAATTTTCCAATGTTAGAGATGCAAAAGACCCTTTAAATGTATATTTAACAAATATCTTGCAGCTGCAGTTTTCTTAAAGCGGCGAATTTCTTTGATGTTGTCAAAATTGTAAATTGTGAAGCCCTAAAGAATAGAAATTACCGTAGTTGCTGGTCTATGATTAATTTTCACTAGTAAAGGCGTGGCCGTAATGGGGGAAATAACCTAATAAGAAAAAACACCAGGAGAATAATTGTCTGCTCAGTTCGAGGACGGCTTCGCCGCTGAATGAACGGAAATGGAACACACAATGCTCGTGTTTTCTACAAGTGTCTAATTGTGTCAGAAAGCCCCACGTGGAATGCGTGCAAAAACGTAATTGTACCGTGTATGGATTTTTAAATCGCTATTTTTAACCTAAAATACTGTAAACATTAAGTTTGGACTACATCAATGGGTCGTTATAAATTTATATAAATCAAATAAGCAACAATAATACCAAATGTTTTTTTAATGAAATTAATTCCCTGTTGGGTTCTAATCATTATAACTTTACATGCAAATTTTGAAAAAATTACAAAAAGAGATTAAAGATATCGATTTTAAAAGTTGGGCACATGATTTGAAACGAGCTATAGTGACCATAAATTGTACAGCCCTTCAGCACATGATTTTTGGGGTAATGTGGTCGGTATTACGCCCGTGGCGCTTTACTTTCCCAGAAAAAAAAACCGGTACCCATTAAAGGCTGGTGAACTGGAAGCTGTCGGTTGGGATCGAACCCTACCTCTTGTCCTTTGTAGTCCAATTCACTACCCACTGAGCTAACGCGGCTCCAGTCACTAAATAGAGTCACTAAACAGAGGGAGATCACTGGGTAGAGAGAGAAAGAACCGCTAAGTAAAGATAATCACTAGAGTCCTAAATATAGAGAGAGTAAATAAATAGAGAGAAAGAGTGAAACAAAAAACACTATCTTTACGTCACATAGAGTACCATTGCTGGTGTATGTCGGGGAGCAATGATAGAACCAGAGGGATAAAGGCCGCTTGGTCAAGCAGTCGCCACGACGTGTGAGACTCAGGATTTTTATTTCACCCCCGATAGAAAAAATCCTTTCTGTCTACCGCGGGCTTCGAACACCGTACGTCGACTTTTCAGCCAGCGGGACAGTGGTTTTAGCCGCACGGCCACGCGCACCTCGAGAGAAAGGGTGTATGTCACTAAATAGGGAGCCGCTAATTAAAGATAGTCAGTAAAATAGAGTCATTAAATAGAAAGTATATCTCACTGAGTAGAGAGTCACCGAGTGAAGAAAGAGTCACTAAATAGAGAGAACCACTACGTAAAGATAATCACTTACTAAATAGATTAACTAAAGAGGGAGAATGACTAAATAGAGTCACTAAAAAAGTCACTAAATAGAGAGTCAGTAAGTAAATTGCAGATAACAATATCATGTTTTACATAACGGTTCCTAGAAAGCTGGGTACAAATAATAATACATAAATATTATTATATAGGGAACTTCCGATGCGATAATAGGGAATAATAGAACGAAGAAGTATGTGTTAGCACTCGGAAATAATGACAGACAAACAACAACAGAAAAAAACAAAGAACAATATATGGTCCGAATATATAACCACTTATATATAAAATAACAGTATATAACCACTGGAAACTTAATACGGGTTCGATCCCGCTTCGGGCCATATATTGTTCTTTGTTTTTTTCTGTTGTTGTTTGTCTGTCATTATTTCCGAGTGCTAACACATACTTCTTCGTTCTATTATTTCCTAGAAAGCTGTAAGGTCAATCTTGACTTATCACATGACGGTCCGAGTGGGTCCACATAAAATGGAAGACATTTTATGAAGCTATGAGTTTTCATATCAAATCTATCTATCTATCTTCCGTTCGCATGAAGTATTGTCTATATCTGCAATGTCGTTTCCTGTATACATTTTACTGTCTTTTGTAATTCTTGCAGTGGTCAATATTGTTTTGTCGGTAGTGTTGTATCTATGGGATTCATATCAAATGAGAGGTGGCGAAAGTGTTCAACAATAAATGAGTTGACTGCGACTCATAGCTGACCGACTGCTTCTGGACCAGCCAAACAGAACTGATATGTTCATATCCAACTCCCCGGTAATGGGTAATAGTCTGTCCAAGCGAGTGGATATCGTAGGGCAGTCTGGTGCCTGCCTAAACATGTCATGCTGACGTCGGATTTAGGGTCCGAAGGCACACATATTGCAAACTGTATGTAAACCACAACACATCGTATCTACGCACATGTTAGCGTTCATTTAAGGCGGACGTTAGCGTTCATTTAAGGGTGGACGTTGGCGTTCATTTAAGGTGGACTTAGCGTTCTTTTAAGGGTGGACGTTAGCGTTCTTTTAAGGCGGACTTGGCGTTCTTTTACGGCGGACGTTAGCGTTCTTTTAAGGGCGGACGTTTAGCGGTTCTTTTAAGGGCGGACGTTAGCGTTTCTTTTAAGGGCGGACGTTGCGTTCTTTTAAGGGTGGACTTTAGCGTTCTTTTAAGGGTGGACGTTAGCGTTCTTTAAGGGTGGATGTTTAGCGTTCTTTTTAAGGGTGGACTTTAGCGTTCTTTTAAGGGTGGATGTTAGCGTTCTTTTAAGGGTGGACGTTAGCGTTCATTTAAGGGTGGACGTTAGCGTTCTTTTAAGGGTGGACGTTAGCGTTCTTTTAAGGGTGGACGTTAGCGTTCTTTTAAGGGTGGACGTTAGCGTTCTTTTAAGGGTGGGACGTTGGCGTTCATTTAAGGGTGGATGTTAGCGTTCTTTTAAGGGTGGATGTTAGCGTTCTTTTAAGGGTGGACGTTGGCGTTCTTTTAAGGGTGGATGTTAGCGTTCTTTTAAGGGTGGACGTTAGCGTTCTTTTAAGGGTGGACGTTAGCGTTCTTTTAAGGGCGGACGTTAGCGTTCTTTTTAAGGGTGGACTTTAGCGTTCTTTTAAGGGTGGACGTTAGCGTTCTTTTAAGGGTGCTTTAGCGTTCTTTTAAGGGTGGACTTTAGCGTTCTTTTAAAGGGTGGACGTTAGCGTTCTTTTAAGGGTGGACTTTAGCGTTCTTTTAAGGGTGGACGTTGGCGTTCTTTTAAGGGTGGAGACGTTGGCGTTCTTTTAAGGTGGACGTTGGCGTTCTTTTAAGGGTGGACGTTGGCGTTCTTTAAGGGTGGATGTTAGCGTTCTTTTAAGGGTGGACTTTAGCGTTCTTTTAAGGGTGGACGTTGGCGTTCTTTTAAGGGTGGACGTTGGCGTTCTTTTAAGGGGGACGTTAGCGTTCTTTAAGGGCGGACGTTAGCGTTCTTTTAAGGGTGGATGTTAGCGTTTCTTTTAAGGGTGGACGTTAGCGTTCTTTTAAGGGCGGACGTTATGGGGAGTAGTCGTTGGATAACGCATCGAAGGTTCTAGTGAAAGATGACATTCAATTAAATAAATACGTTACACAGAATGACAAAAAAAAAAATACAATGTTTACAGTATTTATGCCATTGCTCTTTAACCTCGGAATTATTTTTTGGACTGGACTGTAAACCATTAATTCTACTGCTCGCAAGTTCAAAATGCTACAAAACTGAGTCCTAGTTACAACTCGTCAAGGTTGAACTGACATTACAGATAATATCACCATCATCAAGTGCCATGCAGCTGTGCTGGCGCAGGTGATCCCGTCTCTCCACAACTTTCTATCTCTACACTGTTTATTAGTTCCTGTGCTGACTTCAACCAGATCATTATCTTAAACTGTCTGGGCATGTATTATCTCCGCCACTGCTTTCTTCTCTTCCCTTCCCTTTTCACGCTGTCACAATCAATATATGCCAGCTGTTTCTTCCTCAATACTTAGTGGCCAAAATTAAAATTGTATAGAAATGGTTATTTCTCTTTGATGTGGAAAAAAAAACTTTCTTTTGTTCTGAGCTCTGCACGTGAACTGCTGGCGTGGGTCGGTGAACCAGTGGCATCGCTTTCAGTCCTAGTCGGTGCTTTCTCTGATCACTCAGCCCTAAATGGGTGCTGGATTTTATTGGGTGGCGTTGGGAAAGGTGATGTTGAGATAAGGGTAATGGTGGAAATGGGTGACGTTGGGAAAGGTGATGTTGAGATAAGGCAATGGTGGGAAATGGGTGACGTTGGGAAAGGTGATGTTGAGATAAGGGTAACGATTGGAAAAGGGTGACGTTGGGGAAGGTGATGTTGAGAAATGGGCGACGTTGGGAAAAGTGATGTTGAGAAATTGGGACGTTGGGAAGGGTGATGTTGTTGAGATAAGGGTAACGATGGGAATGGGTGATGTTGTGGAAGGTTGATGTTGAGAAAGGTTGACGTTGGGAAAGGTGATGTTGAAAATGGGTGACGTTGGGAAAGGTGATGTTGAGAAATGGGTGACGTTGGAAAGGTGATGTTGAGAATGGGTGACGTTGGGAAAGGTGATGTTGAGATAAGGGTAACGATGGGAAATGGGTGTCGTTGGAAAGGTGATGTTGAGATAAGGGTAACGATGAGAAATGGGTGACGTTGGGAAAGGTGATGTTGAATAAGGGTAACGATGAGAAATGGGTGACGTTGGGAAAGGTGATGTTGAGATAAGGGTAACGATGAGAAATGGGTGACGTTGGGAAAGGTGATGTTGAGATAAGGGTAACGATGGGAAATGGGTGTCGTTGGGAAGGTGATGTTGAGAAAAGGGTGACGTTTGCAAAAGATGATGTTGAGAAAAGGGTGACGTTGGGAATTTGATGTTGAGATACGGGTGACATTTTTGAAATGTGATGTTGGGAATAGTGAGGTAATGAAAGGGTGATGGGCAAAGTATGACTTTGGTGTAAAACCTACAACATTACGTCTAATGGTATGTCTCAATAATTACACAAAACACACATACACTAACACCATATTGCCGACGGCCTGGCGAGGTTTTTCTTGTTTTCCCTTTTATGACGTCATCATTTCGCTTTCTAGCCGTCTTTGATACTCTCAACATGATTCTGTCAAACCAAGCTTTTGTGACCTCCAAGATTTTCTTTCTCGATTGTCCATGATTCGCTACTTTATGTCAAGCCGACTCATGTAACAGTGAAGAGCTCTGTTTTCTTGTCTTTATCAAGATGGGTTGCATAGTATCATGCGTATCAAGCAATCATCATCAAGTACCATGCTGGAGTAGGTGATCATGTCTCTTCACAACTTTTCGATCTCGACAGTTATTTACCACTTCTGCCGTTGACCTTCTGCCAAGCCATTCTCTAAAACTGTTTGGTATCTTTTCTCTCTTTTGCTTCCCTCTGTCTCTTTGTCCTCTGTTTTCCCAGTTGTCACAATATATTCCAGCTGTTCCCTCTCATTGCATGGTCAAAACAATGATGATTGTATGAAGTAATAGAGAATGAAAATACAGTATTTTTACTGTGACATAATGTCCTTGAAAGTATTTTTACTGTGACATAATGTCCTTGAAAGTATTTTTGCTGTGACATAATGTCCTTGAAAGTATTTTTACTGTGACATAATGTCCTTGAAAGTATTTTTGCTGTGACATAATGTTCTTGAAAGTATTTTTACTGTGACATAATGTCCTTGAAAGTATTTTACTGTGACATAATGTCCTTGAAAGTATTTTTTACTGTGACATAATGTCCATGAAAGTATTTTTACTGTGACATAATGTCTTTGACAGTATTTTTTGCTGAGACATAATGTCCTTGAAAGTATTTTTGCTGTGACATAATGTCTTGAAAGTATTTTTGCTGTGACGTAATATCCTTGACAGTATTTTTACTGTGACATAATGTCCTTGAAACATAATGTCCTTGAATCACCAGGAACGTTAAACAATAGGGTACAGGGCCATTAGGGAGCAGGCAATTAATTACAGATCTGCGGTAAGCTGGAGCAAGAAGCAAGTTATGAGGTGTAAATCACCAGAAACCGAGGCGGTTAGCGACCCTTAACTGACTGTATGCTTCAGGATTGACGAACAACAGAGCTGAGAAACACCCTACTCCACCCCCACCCCCAATGGTGCTCCTGGAAACAATCTAGTCTGAGCAAAAGAGTATGGATCGAGAGGAAGAGGCAACCGGTACTCACAAATGCCTTGCTAAAATTAGATGTGCTGGGCCGAAAGGCTAAGTTAACACCACTTGCTAGGAAGAACACCACAGCGATTATACGCCCACTAACGACCTTCAAAGGCGGATAATGAAGAGAACTATTAATTCACTTAGCAGTGAGCACCAGAAGAAAAAAAAAAGGAGAAAAAACCTTAGCTAAAGAGTTACTATCTCGAACCTTCATAAATGTTGGTAAACGAGTAGGAATATAACCTCTTATATTATTTTCATTTCATCGAGTGCCACTTTCCCCTCATTTTGAGACCACAACTGCGTCCGGATTTCCTGGCAGTACGTCACACATGAACATAACTGCCCTTCGTCGCCTGACACCACTCCCGCCGATGTTTGCCGTGAACCGATTTTCAGTGGACAAAAAGAACAAGGAAAAATGTGCGCTGTTTTCACTCTCCAGACGTAGGAGTTTGATAGCGCTTCATGTTGAGGTTAACATATGACGTAGTTTTTCTTATTACTGCTTGTTGTTGTTGTTGTTGTTGTCAGGGCTGTTTTGTTTCAAAGTGGTGTCAACATACAAGGGGGTTGTTTGTGCTGTATATTTCGAAAGCGTTATTACTATTAGTTCCGTTGTTTGTGGTTCTTGCGTTTATGTTTTGTAAATGTCGTCTGGTGTATTGTTTATGTTGTTCCATTTATAATTTTGGGGAGCTCAAGGCTACTACCGGGTCAACGACCCCCAGCGTACCAAGAACTCGCCTCGACCTCCCAGCTGATCTCCCTACCACCAGACCGCGTCCTTCACAGTTCTGTGTCCTCAGTGCATCGTTTTAATTTTGTTTACCTGTTATTGTTATGGTTATTGGATATGGAAGGCCTCGGTATCACTGCAAACGAATTAAAATCCATAATTGCTCAACACCCGTGCCAGTGGAATCATCCGAATTACTAACTCATCTCCCAAACAAAGAAAGGTAACTGTAGTCCCCATCGTAGTAGCAGTCTCAGCACACGCCAAAAGACAGAAGGCGAAACCGCGCAGAAAGTGAACACAGCCAACTGTTCCCTGTCATACGATATCATCATTCATTGTAAACAATTGGAATATCGAAACATGATAAAAACAGATGAAACACACAGCTCACGGTGTGCACAGAGCACTTAACTCAGTAGCTCCTGAAACAAGCCGGACTTAAATATGAGGAAACTGCAACAAGGAACACTTTTTAGACATAGCCTTCAATGGTCCTGCCGCCTATCCACCATATACCGGAATTTCACGTCCTCCCGAAACCTGTTTACCTGTTGTGCCGAGCTTCTCTTTTTGTCGTCCGCGATATCTCTTTCCCCCATCTTCCCAGTTGTAACCAAATATTTTAACCTTCTTCTTCTCATGATGTGCCCGAAAACATGTCGACTGTCCCTTCATGTGTGTGCATGTGTGTGTTTTTTTTTTTTACCAGCTCTCTTTGTTTGTGTGTTAACCTCGTTGATAATTTTTCTTTGGTCTTTTATGAAATATATATATGGCGAGAATATGAAAGGATGTATAGTTGAATATAGAAAACGGTGAGGGATGGAATATGGGCATCCATATGTGTGTGTTTGGGGAGGGGGGGGAGGTGTGAGAGAGGACGAGAAAGATGTAATCGGAATAGGGACGTCTGTAACATTGTGTCAACTAGGAATTTGGAAGGAGAAAGAGGTACGAGGAGGACAGAGTGGAAATAAAGAAAACATGTTTATGAGCAAGTAACATCAAAAGATGGACAAATCAGCCTATGACAACCTGCACCATCAAAGCAAGAGACAGAGCAGAATGGCGCTCCATGGTAGCCAACCTTCGATCCGGAGATGGCACTCGATGATGATGGTGATGTTTATAAGCCAAAATCGGAATTGATCAACAGCGTTATATGCATACTGTTGTGGAGAGACGTGATTACCTACGCCAGCAGGTATAGAACTTATATGCATTTTTATTTGGAAAAGGATGTGGTATTATATCATCATCATCATCATCATCAGTGTTTTTTTTTTCTGGCGCCACTTAGAGGCACCCATGACCGGCATCTGTTATTCCTTCATTCAGCTGCTCATATTTTTACCTGCATCGATTACCTGTCTCCGCTGGCCTACATGTTTGTGACGAGTGCCGACACCATTTTCCTGTTTAATGGAGACAAATGCAGTGATTGTTATTATCATCATCAATACTGTCGCCGTCATTACTGGCATTATCATCATCAATACTATCATCATCATTATTGTTATTATCATCATCAATCCTGTCGCCATCATTACTGGCATTATCATCATCAATACTATCAGCATCATTATTGTTATTATCATCACCAATACTATCACCATCATTACTGTCATTATTATCATCAATAATATCACCATCATTACTGTCATTATCATCATCAATACTGTCGCCATCATTATTGTCATTGTCATCATCAATACTATCACCATCATTACTGGCATTATCATCATCAATACTATCACCATCATTACTGTCATTATCATCATCAATACTATCACCATCATTATTGTCATTATCATCATCAATACTATCACCATCATTATTGTTATTATCATCATCAATAGTATCACCATCATTACTGTCATCGTCATCAATACTATCACCATCATTATTGTCATTATCATCATCAATACTATCACCATCATTACTGTCATTATCATCGTCATACTATCACCATCATTACTGTCATTATCATCATCAATACTATCACCATCATTACTGCCATTATCATCATCAATACTATCACCATCATTACTGTCATTATCATCATCAATACTATCACCATCATTACTGTCATTATCATCATCAATACTATCACCATCATTACTGTCATTATCATCATCAATACTATCACCATCATCAATACTATCACCATCATTACTGTCATTATCATCATCAATACTATCACCATCATTATTGTTATTATCATCATCAATACTATTACCATCATTATTGTTATTATCATCATCAATACTATTACCATCATTATTGTTATTATCATCACCAATACTATCACCATCATTACTGTCATTATCATCATCAATACTATCACCATCATTATTGTTATTATCATCATCAATACTATCACCATCATTATTGTTATTATCATCACCAATACTATCACCATCATTACTGTCATTATCATCATCAATACTATCACCATCATTACTGTCATGATCATCATCAATACTATCACCATCATTACTGTTATTATCGTTGTTGTTATTGGTCACGAGCAAGCGTGTCAATGAAATATGAAATCACCATCCCCACAGTCCCCCGGCGACCTGATTTGAACAAACATTCTACTTGATTTACCAGATCGATATATTTAGTCTTACTGACGTGCAGTTAAGTCAAGATGACTCGGGTTTTTTTGTTAATGAAGTCCAGAGATTAAAATAAACGTCATCGCTTTATGAACTGGTTATTGATATAATAGCAGGATGAGTAGTCGAACCGAGGATAGGGGGAAGGTTGATATAATAGCAGGATGGAGTAGTCGAACCGAGGATAGGGGGAAGGTTGATATAATAGCAGGATGGAGTAGTCGAACCGAGGATAGGGGAAGGTTGATATAATAGCAGGATGGAGTAGTCGAACCGAGGATAGGGGGAAGGTTGATATAATAGCAGGATGGAGTAGTCGAACCGAGGATAGGGAGAAGGTTGATATAATAGCAGGATGGAGTAGTCGAACCGAGGATAGGGGGAGAGTTAATATAATAGCAGGATGGAGTAGTCGAACCTAGGGTAGGGGGAAGGTTGATATAATAGCAGGATGGAGTAGTCGAACCGAGGATAGGGGAAGGTTGATATAATAGCAGGATGGAGTAGTCGAACCGAGGATAGGGGGAAGGTTGATATAATAGCAGGATGGAGTAGTCGAACCGAGGATAGGGGAAGGTTGATATAATAGCAGGATGGAGTAGTCGAACCGAGGATAGGGGAAGGTTGATATAATAGCAGGATGGAGTAGTCGAACGAGGATAGGGGGGAAAGTTGACATAATAGCAGGATGGAGTAGTCGAACCGAGGATAGGGAGAAGGTTGATATAATAGCAGGATGGAGTAGTCGAACCGAGGATAGGGGAAGTTGATATAATAGCAGGATGGAGTAGTCGAACCGAGGATAGGGGAAGGTTGATATAATAGCAGGATGAGTAGTCGAACCGAGGATAGGGGAAGGTTGATATAATAGCAGGATGGAGTAGTCGAACCGAGGATAGGGAGAAGGTTGATATAATAGCAGGATGGAGTAGTCGAACCGAGGATAGGGGGGAAAGTTGACATAATAGCAGGATGGAGTAGTCGAACCGAGGATAGGGGGAGAGTTAATATAATAGCAGGATGGAGTAGTCGAACCTAGGGTAGGGGGAAGGTTGATATAATAGCAGGATGGAGTAGTCGAACCGAGGATAGGGGGAGGTTGATATAATAGCAGATGGAGTAGTCGAACCGAGGATAGGGGGAGGTTGATATAATAGCAGGATGGAGGAGTCGAACCGAGGATAGGGGGAAGGTTGATCTGCACGGTGACTGTACTCTAATACCGCAGTTTTAACGTGGCGGGAAGTGGAAGATAGGATGAGATGAATAGTTGTATGATAGGATAAGAGAAACAGTTGGAAGATAGGATAAGAGAAACAGTTGGATCATACGATAAGAGAAACGGTTGGAAGGTAGGATAAGAGAAACAGTTGGAAGATAGGATAAGATGAATAGTTGTATGATAGGATAAGAGAAACAGTTGGAAGATAGGATAAGAGAAACAGTTGGAAGATAGGATAAGAGAAACAGTTGTATGATAGGATAAGAGAAACAGTTGGACGATAAGATAAGAGAAACAGTTGGAAGATAGGATGAGATTAATAGTTGTATGATAGATAAGAGAAACAGTTGGATGATAGGATAAGAGAAACCGTTGAATGATAGGATTAGAGAAACAGTTGGAAGATAGGATAAGAGAAACAGTTGGAAGATATGATAAGAGAAACAGTTGGAAGATAGGATTAAAGAAATAGTTGGATGATAGGATGAGGAAACAGTTGGATCATAGGATAAGAGAAACAGTTGGATGATATGATTAGAAAACAGTTGGATCATAGGATGAGAGAAACAGTTGGATGATAGGATAGAGAAACAGTTTGATGATAGGATAAGAGAAACAGTTTGATGATAGGATGAGAGAAACAGTTGGATGATAGGATAAGAGAAACAGTTGGATGATAGGATAAGAGAAACAGTTAGAAGCGGAGCTTTTCAGGGAACCAGCGTTCCGTCACGCCGCATAGAGCAGCAACAATATCTATTCACCTCGCTCACTCCGAGGCCGCCCTCCTCACCGTGCCCACAGTCTGGTTGGCACTGTGCACTAATCCGCCTTTGGTCTGTCTCTGATTTCTCTTCTAGCTGGAATCTCTAGCGTGGTAGTAGTTCTTGTGATGACCTTTTCATCTCGTGTTGAAGGATTGAGTGAACGATAAACTATCACCATCCAAAAACAATCTTTCCAAAATGGTTGGACACATTTTACGTCTGCATAGACTCGTAAATAAAACGTTACTTCAGTTAGTGGATTTTGATTGGTCGTTTGTTAAATACGTGGACGACGGTTTTATTGTCGATTGTAGAGGGAGGAGCCAGTGACTAATGAACACAGCAAACTGCAGTTTCAGATCAAGAACAACACTTCCGCTAAACAACTTCACACCATGACTCGAAGACACGGTCTTCATCATCACATTCACGCGTTGATTCAAACAGCTCTCTGGGTACACTTCACAAACTCATCTGAATAAATGCATTGCTTACATGTAACGGTCTGTCATTGCTTAGATATACTTGTTATGACGTTTATGGGATCTCTATCGTAATATTGTATTGGTGTCTAAGGCTACCGTCGATGGTATGACACTCCCCATCTTCTGTGAGAAAAATATAACGCAATTTCTTTGGTCGCCACAAAATCACATCCACGATAATAACTTTTAAATTAATACAATCAACAACTCTTTCTTCTACGAAATATATATACTGGTAGCTCATGGGTCGTCCTCACTGGTAGCTCAAGAGCCATCCCTGCTGGTAGCTCAAGAGCCATCCCCGCTGGTAGCTCAAGAGTCATCCCCGCTGGTAGCTCAAGAGCCATCCCCGCTGGTAGCTCAAGAGTCATCCCCGCTGGTAGCTCAAGAGCCATCCCCGCTGGTAGCTCAAGAGTCATCCCCGCTGGTAGCTCAAGAGCCATCCCTGCTGGTAGCTCAAGAGCCATCCCCGCTGGTAGCTCAAGAGTCATCCCCGCTGGTGTATGGAATGTCTTCTACAATCATACTCCGAATATCCTTCTAAATGACCCTCTTAAAAAAATTCACTCAAGTATAGCTGGCCTGATTGACTACCTCTCATTAGTCCCTTGTCTAGTCTAAAAGAAGGATTGCTTTCCCCCTCTATATCTCCCTCTCACTAGTCCCTTGTCTAGTCTAAAAGACGGATTGCTTTCCCCCTCTATATCTCCCTCTCACTAGTCCCTTGTCTAGTCTAAAAGACGGATTGCTTTCCCCCTCTATATCTCCCTCTATCTAGTCCCTTGTCTAGTCTAAAAGACGGATTGCTTTCCCCCTCTATATCACCCTCTCACTAGTCCCTTGTCTAGTCTAAAAGACGGATTGCTTTCCCCCTCTATATCTCCCTCTCACTAGTCCCTTGTCTAGTCTAAAAGACGGATTGCTTTCCCCCTCTATATCTCCCTCTATCTAGTCCCTTGTCTAGTCTAAAAGACGGATTGCTTTCCCCCTCTATATCTCCCTCTATCTAGTCCCTTGTCTAGTCTAAAAGACGGATTGCTTTCCCCCTCTATATTTCCCTCTCACTAGTCCCTTGTCTAGTCTAAAAGACGGATTGCTTTCCCCTCTATATCTCCCTCTCTCTAGTCCCTTGTCTAGTCTAAAAGACGGATTGCTTTCCCCACTATATCTCCCTCTCTCTAGTCCCTTGTCTAGTCTAAAAGACGGATTGCTTTCCCCCACTATATCTCCCTCTCTCTCTCTCTCTCTCTCTAGTCCCTTGTCTAGTCTAAAAGACAGATTGCTTTCCCCCTCTATATCTCCCTCTATCTAGTCCCTTGTCTAGTCTAAAAGACGGATTGCTTTCCCCCTCTATATTTCCCTCTCACTAGTCCCTTGTCTAGTCTAAAAGACGGATTGCTTTCCCCCTCTATATCTCCCTCTAGTCCCTTGCCTAACAGACTCTCTGATTGCTCTCCCTCTTAATAAGTCTAGCCCAGCTTTCTAATATTGGCTCTTCTCCATTGTTCTCCGTAATCACCGCATCTGGTGGCTGAACGAGTGCAAACGTTTTTTTCTGCTTTCTTCTATACAGCATGAAAGTGGTGTTAGGTCAATACCATCTAAGTCGTACATGTTCAAACGTTTGTAACTGTTTTGTCCTCATCGAACGAACGTTAAGTCATTACTAATGTGCCATACCTGTGCTAATATTCTCCAATTATTCTTTCTTTAACAATATTTAGACGCGTTGTTGCGATAGTAACATTCAGGTGTAAACATGTATACTGGCTGGACGCTGCATGGTGGGTGGGTGTTGTAACGTAGCGATACCTTCATCTATTGCCCCCGATATTCTTCCACAACAAAAAACGAAAGAAAGAAAAGACTGCGCTATTTGTCTATAACTTTTAGTGTTTGTAATGGATGTTTTTGTTTGTTTATGTCCACTGAAGAGACATGGCAGAGTAGGTGCTGGGGTTGTGGGGCTTACAAACATGGCAGAGTAGTGGCTGGGGTTGTGGGGAATACAAACATGGCAGAGTAGTGGCTGGGGTTGTGGGGAATACAAACATGGCAGAGTAGTGGCTGGGGTTGTGGGGAATACAAACATGGCAGAGTAGTGGCTGGGGTTGTGGGGAATACAAACATGGCAGAGTAGTGGCTGGGGTTGTGGGGCATACAAACATGGCAGAGTAGTGGCTGGGGTTGTGGGGAATACAAACATGGCAGAGTAGTGGCTGGGGTTGTGGGGAATACAAACATGGCAGAGTAGTGGCTGGAGTTGTGGGGCATACAAACATGGCAGAGTAGTGGATGGGGTTGTGAGGCATACAAACATGGCAGAGTAGTGGCTGGGGTTGTGGGGCATACAAACATGGCAGAGTAGTGGCTGGGGTTGTGGGGCATACAAACATGGCAGAGTAGTGGCTGGGGTTGTGGGGCATACAAACATGGCAGAGTAGTGGCTAGGGAATCTGGCAAGTGTAGCATTACAGTGTCCGGCATGAGAATGGAGACAGAAGCAGCAACGGCGGTGATAACATGGCTGGTTACAGAAAACATGGATCACGCAGTCTTGGTGCCTGACCCTCAAAGTATGCTACAAAAGATTGACAGACAGTACCTGCGGCAGGAGTAGATGCAGCTCTTGGATGACTCTACAGTGAGCACGTTAACCTGGGTGTACTGTCATAGGCATGCTGGTGTACATGACAATGAAATAGCCGATAAGCTCACTGGTAGCTCTGGCACTGAGTGTGGCCTTATTTTGGACAAAGTTGACATCGCTCAATTTCTTCTTCATTTCTTAAGAGAAGATGCGGAGAATGGGTGGGCCAATGATGTATTGATTGAGAGACTGTGAAGTATAAAGGTAGAAAAGTGATCTGGTCGATCCGGAGTTCTCAGTGGGAAAACCAGATGTATCTATAAACAACACCTTACAGGAACAATCAGTCAACATAAAAAGAACAAGTAAAGAGCCCCCGTCACGCCAAGTGGCGTATAGGGAATATGGTGTTAGGTGACCCGTCACGCCAAGTGGCGTATAGGGAATATGGCGTTAGTGACCCGTCACGCCAAGTGACGTATAGGAATATGGTGTTAGTGACCCGTCACGCCAAGTGGCGTATAGGGAATATGGTGTTAGTGACCCGTCACGCCAAGTGGCGTATAGGGAATATGGTGTTAGTGACCATAAATTTTACAGACCTTCAGCACATGATTTTTGGGGTAATGTGATCGGTATTACGCCCGGCCCGCTTTACCTTCCCAGAAAAAATCCGGTACCCATTTAAGGCTGGGTGAACCCGGAAGCCGTCGGTTGGTATTGAACCCTAACTCTTGTCCTTTGTAGTTCAGTTCACTAACCACTGAGCTATCGCGGCTCAATCAGTCAACATACGTTTAGAGGAATGCTGGAACAGATGGTGGAGCGGATATGGGATACCCAGACAGCATTGAAACTGATTCAATTAATATAATAGAATAATCTTTATTTTTTTACGTTGCTTACCGCGAAATAAAATCTATTATCTGTCCACGACGGGGCGACAACATTAGACGTACGATCTCTCTAGCCAGCTCTTAGGGGAAACCTATTTATCTATTGACCTTTCGAGCCGTAACCGGCCCATAGGGCGTAGACCAAGATACACCTTCTCCTATATGAATTTTTGTTCTAGCAGTTTTCTTTTAAAGATATTTTATCAAATCTCGCCATCTGTCTCTGTTCTGTGCAAGCAGTTCTATCTCATTGAGGGAGCCGATTCCTGCTGCTCTTGCCTCTCTCATCAATGTTCTTCTCAGTGTCTCCCTGGGTCTTCCTCTTTTTCTTTTACCTGTTGTTTCCCATATGAGGGCTTGCTTTGCTATTCGATTATTATCTCTTCTCATCACATGTCCAACGTATGACCATCGTCTTTTCTTTATTACTGAAGATATTAGTGGTTGATTGGCGATTTCTCTAATTTCCTCGTTTGTTTTGAATTCGTTCCATTCTATACCAAGTATTTTCCTTAGACATTTATTTTCGAATGCGTTCAACTTTGTTTCTATATCTCTTGTTGTTTTCCAGCTTTCACACGCATACGTAAGGGTTGATAGTACATTTGATTTGAATAGCCTAAGTTTTTGTGTTTGTGCTAATGAGTTTTGATTTCCACAACTTTTCAAGGCTTCTGAAAGACATTGCTGCTTTAGCCATTCTGATTCTAATTTCTTTGCTCGTATCCCCTTCTCGATCAATGTGACTTCCAAGATAGATAAAGTGATCGATCTCTTCTACTGGTTTGTTTTCCATGTATATTTTGTCACTTGTTGGAATTAAACTTTTCATGACTTTAGTCTTTTCATGATTGACCTCAAGCCCAATTTTGCTGGCTATTGATGATAGTTCATTTGTGTTTTTCCTGCATCGTTTTTATCTGACTGCTGATGAGAACTATGTCATCAGCAAAGTCGAGGTCCTCCAAATGGTCTCCTTGTATCCATTCGATGCCTTTATTACCAGTGCAGCATTTCTTCATTATGAAGTCCATAACAATTCCAAATAACAAGGGCGATAAAATACATCCTTGTTTAACCCCAGTTTTCTATTGGGAAACATTCGCTCAGTCCTTCCTCTGTTCGAACTGCACATGTGTAACCATCATACATGTCTTTGATAATATTTATGATTTTTGATGGTAAGCCATATTGCTTCAGAATTTTCCACAAAGAATCTCTATGAATACTATCAAATGCTTTTTTGAAGTCGATGAAGTTAAGTACAAAAGGTTTTTGCTTTTCAATGTGTTCCTCCAATATAAGTCGTAGAGTGAAAATGTGGTCAAGACAGCTTCTCCCTTTTCTAAACCCAGCCTGTTCTTCACGCATTACTGTATCTATTGAATCCTTTATTCTATTTAGGATGATTTTACAGAATAACTTTGAGGCAACTGACAAAAGTGTCACGCCTCTCCAGTTGTTACAATCTCTAAGATTGCCCTTTTTTGGGATCTTAACAATGATTCCTTTTTTCCATTTATGAGGCGTCTTCTCTGTTTTCCAAATGATGTTGAACATTTTTTGGAGATGTATTAAATTATGGCTATCAATTGCCTTGAGGATCTCAGCTGTTAACTTATCCTCTCCAGCAGCCTTGTTATTGGTCATTAGCTTTAAGGTGGTTTCTATTTCACTCAAGGTGAAGTCATCTAAATTTACATCTAATTCTGCTGCTGGTGTTTCAGCTTCAAAATCTATTAAACTGTGAGGTAGTGGACGGTTAAGAATTTCTTTGAAGTGTTCTGCCCAACGGGCTTTTATGTCTGCGCTTGTTAGCATTAATCCAGATTTGTCTAGAATTGGTGTTCCACTGGATGTATAGGTGTTTGTCAGCATCTTTTGTACAGTATAAAGAGTTCTGTTGTCTCCTGTAATTGCAGCTGTCTCTGCTTTCTCTGCCAAGTTGTCTATATAAGCTCTTGTATCTCTTCTTGCCGAACTTTTCACTTTGTTGTCTAATTCTTTGTATGTTGCTTTGCCAGAACCTTTCCAAGATCTGTCTTTACATTAGTCATGGCTCTCTTCGCTTCTCTTCTTCTTTGATGTATTTCCATGTGGTGTCTGAGATCCAAGCTCGTTTTTCCATTTTCTTCAGTCCAGCACTTGCTTCTGCTGCTGTCATTAGTATTTTGCTCTGTGAGTCCCACATTTCATTGATATCTAAGTCTATTTCACCAAGTGCTGGATAACAATTACTTAGCTCTATGTTAAACTTTTCCTTTATGGCTTCATCTTTCAGTTTATGACTATCAATTTTATGTGTAATTGACCTCTTCTGTTGTTTCTAAATTTTAATCTTATTTTCCCAATGCACAGGTTGTGGTCACCTATATTGGTTGTGGAAACCTATGCAGGCCTAAAAATAAACGGGATAATGACGTCATAATTGGTCTGGAAATCTGTACAATCTTATCACATGTGGACTTCGTCAAGGGTGTCTCGTTGCGTATAGAAATGGTTGGAGCCATGTTGTGGTCGGAAAGAATAACCAGCGGGCGTGTAGTACAAGTCGCTATCTCCAGCTAATTATGTCATTTGTTGACGTATGTAACTAGTGTTTGAGTATCCTCGTGCCATGCTTTAGGCTGAACCACTCCCAGTGAAATAACCGTTACGTGGTTCAAGAAAAGTGAACATTTGAACAGATCGACTGGTGCAATGGTTGAGTTGTCCGGGGTAAGGCGTGGCTTTCTCTGCTCAAACCAACAGCCGTGTAGGATAAATTCTCATAGTTCAGCCTCTTTCTTATCTGTTTCCTATTATTTATCCCTGTCTTATCTGTTTCCTATTATTTATCTCTTTCTCTAGCTCAGTGTTATCGCCATAACTCAACGTCCCCTCTTTTCTAATCTTTTCCGCGTCTCTCTCGTCCTCCCTCCTCGCCCGTCACTCTTTCCTCTTTGTTACTCAGACCATCGCTGTTTTTATTTTCGTTTATCGGACCCTCTCTCTGTATTGACTCTTTCTCTGTTTCCCATTCTGCTACCTACTCCCTTCATTCCACTCTTTCTCTGTTTCCCATTCTTCTGCCTACTCCCTTCGTTCCACTCTTTCTCTGTTTCCCATTCTGCCCACTCCTCCATTCCACTCTTTCTCTGTTTCCCATCTGCCTACTCCCTTCTCTCTCCACTCTTGTTTCCCTTTCTGCCTACTCCCTCCATTCCACTCTTTCTCTGTTTCCCATCTGCCTACTCCCTTCTTTCTCCACTCTTGTTTCCCATTCTGCCTACTACCATTTTCCCACTCTTTCTCTGTTTCCCATCTGCCTACTCCCTTCTTTCTCCACTCTTGTTTCCCATTCTGCCTGTTCCCTTCATTCCACTCTTTCTCTGTTTCCCATTATGCCTACTCCCTTCTTTCCACTATTTCTCTGTTTCCCATTCTGCTTACTCCTTTTCATTCCACTCTTTCTCTGTTATTCCATTCTGCCTGTTCTCTTCATTCCACTCTTTCTCTGTTTCCCATTATGCCTACTCCCTTCTTTCCACTATTTCTCTGTTTCCCATTCTGCCTACTCCCTTTTCCCACTGTTTCTCTGTTTCCCATTCTGCCTACTCCCTTTTTTCCACTCTTTCTCTGTTTCCCATTCTGCCTACTCCCTTTTTTCCACTCTTTCTGTTTTCCGTTATGCTACTCCCTTTTTTCCACTCTTTCTCTGTTCCCATTCTGCCTACTCCTTTTTTTCCACTCTTTTTCTGTTTCCCATTTTCCCTTTTTTCCCACTCTTTCTCTGTTTCCCATTCTGCCTACTCCCTTTTTTCACTCTTTCTCTGTTTCCCGTTATGCCTACTCCCTTTTTCCACTCTTTCGCTGTTTCCCATTCTGCCTACTCCCTTCATTCCTCTTTCTCTTTTTCCCATTCTGCCTACTCCCTTCATTCCACTCATTCTCTCATTGCCAATCTCCCTACTCCCTTAATTCCACTCTTTCTCAACCCCTTATTCCCCCCTCCCCCTATATAAAAGCCACATTCCACTATCCACCCTCCCCCTATATAAAAGCCACATTCCACTATCCCCCTCCCCCTATATAAAAGCCACATTCCACTATCCCCCCTTCCCCCTATATAAAAGCCACATTCCACTATCCCCCCTCCCCCTATATAAAAGCCACATTCCACTATCCCCCCTCCCCTAGATAAAAGCCACATTCCACTATCCCCCGTCCCCCTATATAAAAGCCACATTCCACTATCCCCCTCCCCCTATATAAAAGCCACATTCCACTATCCCCCCTCCCCCTATATAAAAGCTACATTTCACTATCCCCCTCCCCCTATATAAAAGCCACATTCCACTATTCACCCCTATATTAAAGCCACATTCCACTATCCCCCTATATAAAAGCCACATTCCACTATTCCCCCCTCCCTATATAAAAGCCACATTCCACTATTCCCCCCTATATAAAAGCCACATTCCACTATTCCCCCTATATAAAAGCCATATTCCACTATCCCCCTTCCCCTATTATAAAAGCCACATTCCACTATCCCCCTTCCCCCTATATAAAAGCCACATTCCACTATCCCCCCTCCCCCTATATAAAAGCCACATTCCACTATCCCTCTATATAAAAGCCACATTCCGCTATCCCCCCCCCTATTTAAAAGCCACATTCCACTATCCCCCCTATATAAAAGCCACATTCCACTATCCCCCCCTATATAAAAGCCACATTCCACTATTCCCCCCCCCTTTATAAAAGCCCACATACCACTGTGTATCACCAGATAAAAACCACCGATAATAATATCATCAAACCTAATACCTTATTTTGTTATCTTTCTCCCATCTCTCATTCTCTGCCCTATTTCTCCTTACCGTTTACACGTCCCCTTTCTCTTACCTCCTGCCTATTCTTTCTCCGACACCTGCTCGTCTCTATCTCCAGCCTCTTTGACTCAGATTCATCTACCGTAAACCCTTTAAAATGAAGACACATGAAACAAGGCCTTGTGTTCGTGTACACACATTGTACTCTTTCGATCGGTTGTCGTGGTAGCTCGTGTTTTGTTTTGGCCTATCCCCCGACTCTGTTTGGATGGAGAGAGCGTGATAGAAAGCGCGAAGACAAGATGGAGTTTTTGACGTTAAGTGTGGGGAGTGGCGGGTTTTTGGGAAGTGGTCTCTGGCTTGTAACCTTTCCCACTGTACAAGCTCTTCAGTTTGGAGAGTTTCTGGTTTGTACAGTTTGTGAGTTCGTGTGTGAATTATTCATTGTGGTGTGTTTACCGTTCTGTTTGGTCGGCCGGTCAGCTGTCGATTCGTTTGATTGGTTGGTTGGTCGGCCGGTCAGCTGTCGATTCGTTTGATTGGTTGGTTGGTCGGCCGGTCAGCTGTCGATTCGTTTGATTGGTTGGTCAGCCGATCAACTCATCATCATCATCGAGTGCTGTCTCCGCAACGAAGGTTGGCTACCATGGAGCGCATTTTGCTCTGTCTCTTGCTTTGATGGTGCAAGTTGTTATAGGCTGACTTGTCTATTTTTTAATGTTACTCGTCCATGTTAGTCTTGGTTTGCCTCTTTTACCTTGTATTCCCCCCCCCCCCCCCCCCAAGATTACTTTGAGTAGGTTGTTTTGTCTTTTAACATGGCCCAAAAATTGCATTTGTCTTGTTTGAATTGTGTTTAGTAGTTCTCTTTTCATTTTTAGTTGTTTTAAGACTTCATCGTTTGTTTTCTTTTCTTTCCATCCAATTCTACCTATTCTTCTAAGTATCCACATTTCAAAGGCTTCAATTCTCTGTTCTCGATCAACTGTCGATTCGTTTGATTGGTTGGTTGGTCGGCCGATCAACTGTCGATTCGTTTGATTGGTTGGTTGGTCGGCCGATCAAGTTCCGATCAACTGTCGATTCGTTTGATTGGTTGGTTGGTCGGCCGATCAAGTTCCGATCAACTGTCGATTCGTTTGATTGGTTGGTTGGTCGGCCGATCAACTGTCGATTCGTTTGATTGGTTGGTTGGTCGGCCGATCACTGTCGATTCGTTTGATTGGTTGTTGGTCGGCTATAGGTCTGGCTTGTTAATCCACTAGTTTGCTGGTTGGTTGATTTTCTATTATAGTTAGTTCGTTGGTCGTTCTCTTTGTTGATTGGTTGTTTTCCCAGAGTTACCACTGGAAGTGAACTAAGACTTTCTCTCTCTCTCTTTCTGATGTTCACTCGATGGCTACTCTTTCTCTACTTCCTGATTTGCCTTCCAGCACCGAGGAGAGATATAATTTGCAATCCTTTTCTCTTCTACTGGCCTCTCCTGCTGTTATGTTTCCGAATGATTCTAATCTTCAATCAATCCATCTTTTTTCGTGGTCGGCCCTTGGGTCTTGTGTTCTCCTAACGTTTATTAAAGGTTTGTAGTGTTGTGTTTTGAACTTTCTACCTCATCACATGACCGAACCGTTTTATCTTTTGTTTCTTTATGAAGAAACTCGATGGCTACTAAAGGAATGTATAGTCATCTTGTTGCTCTCCTGCGGGTTTTGCTTACTTTTTGATGACGCACGACTCGTTCAACCTCAGACTACATCTTTCAGGTTATATTAGACCACAATTGCAATCCAAAAAGTGAACGTTTAAGAAGTTGATCTTCTTTTTACATTAGTAGAGGATAATGAATTGATACATTAGTAGAGGATAATGAATCGTATCTTTGCCGACCTTCCTTAAAGGCTTTAGTGAGCTTTTCATGCCTTATTTTGGGTTTATTTTCGCTTTTAATCCCGAAACATCCGACTTCTTCACGGCATTTGTCAGTACTGAGTACATTCCCTACAACATTGTTGTTGGCAGAACATAACACAGAGTCACTGACCTCACTCAGCTTGTGTTGCAGAACATAACACAGAGTCACTGACCTCACTCAGCTCTGTTGTTGGCAGAACATAACACAGAGTCACTGACCTCACTCAGCTCTGTTGTTGGCAGAACATAACACAGAGTCACTGACCTCACTCAGCTCTGTTGTTGGCAGAACATAACACAGAGTCACTGACCTCACTCAGCTCTGTTGTTGGCAGAACATAACACAGAGTCACTGACCTCACTCAGCTCTGTTGTTGGCAGAACATAACACAGAGTCACTGACCTCACTCAGCTCTGTTGTTGGCAGAACATAACACAGAGTCACTGACCTCACTCAGCTCTGTTGTTGGCAGAACATAACACAGAGTCACTGACCTCACTCAGCTCTGTTGTTGGCAGAACATAACACAGAGTCACTGACCTCACTCAGCTCTGTTGTTGGCAGAACATAACACAGAGTCACTGACCTCACTCAGCTCTTGTTGTTGGCAGAACATAACACAGAGTCACGACCTCACTCAGCTCTGTTGTTGGCAGAACATAACACAGAGTCACTGACCTCACTCAGCTCTGTTGTTGGCAGAACATGACACAGAGTCACTGACCTCACTCAGCTCTGTTGTTGGCAGAACATGACGCAGAGTCACTGACCTCACTCAGCTCTGTTGTTGGCAGAACATGACACAGAGTCACTGACCTCACTCAGCTCTGTTGTTGGCAGAACATGACACAGAGTCACTGACCTCACCCAGCTCTGTTGTTGACAGATCTTGACGCAGAGTCACTGACCTCACCCAGCTCTGTTGTTGACAGATCTTGACGCAGAGTCACTGACCTCACTCAGCTCTGTTGTTGGCAGAACATGACGCAGAGTCACTGACCTCACTCAGCTCTGTTGTTGGCAGAACATGACACAGAGTCACTGACCTCACTCAGCTCTGTTGTTGGCAGAACATGACACAGAGTCACTGACCTCACTCAGCTTGTTGTTGGCAGAACATGACACAGAGTCACTGACCCCACTCAGCTCTGCTGTTGGCTGAACATGATACAGAGTCACTGACCTCACTCAGCTCTGTTGTTTGCAGAACTTGACACAGAGTCACTGACCTCACTCAGCTTTTGTTGGCAGATCATGACGCAGAGTCACTGACCTCACTCAGCTCTTTTGTTGGCAGATCACGACGCAGAGTCACTGACCTCACTCAGCTCTTTTGTTGGCAGATCTTGACGCAGAGTCACTGACCTCACTCAGCTCTGTTGTTGGATGGGCGGGTTGGCGCTGGAATTAAGATCCTAATCAGCTAATATTCGTTTGTCCTGGCACAGCTTGCATGTTTCCTTTCTAGTCCTAATATTTACGTCACTAATGTGAATCTACTCGTTAGTATGTGTGTTTGTCCTTTTTGAGTTTCCACGTTTCTTCTCATTTTGTTAGGCAGAGACAGTCCTTGAAAGGAAATAGCGCTCTTTCAAATCAGTCATCATCACAGCTGTGTCGATGTTAGTCTTAGACACTAGATTCTAGAACAATCAGATGAAAAACCATCAGAGTGAAGTATGTCAGACGCATGATGGGAGCTACCTTTAGTGACAAAATACAAATTGGAGAACCAGTAAGATAGAATGACCCCCTCATTTGAATATATAAAAAAAAAACAAATGAAATGATGTCACGTGACGAGACAGAAATAACCAACCACCATCCACGCATCGGCTATCAATAAACCAATCAGAAGAAAGAGATGATCAAATCAATAAGACTTCAGGACCCAGATCAAGACGCCCACCATTATGTAAAGTTGATGGGAACAAGTTATCATTATACGCCTCAGAACAGAACACAATCGACTCCGTAGCCACATGTAAATAACAATTCAAGATTGACACTTCAGCCACATGTGTACAGGCGCCCCAGACTGCTGAACACATACTTCAAGACTGTAGGTTATAGTAGACTGTGGGGAGTCCATAGCCACAACACTAACATTAACACAATATGGACCTATGTAAGAATAGAATGTTTACGAGAAGCCATATTGCAGATATAGACAATACTTCTGGCCGGGGGGGGGGGGGCGCTTTGGTGGCCTAGTTGGGAAAACCACCCGACTGGACTACCGACGTTCGGACAACCCGTGTTCGATTCTCGCTGGGAGCAGTGTGAGTTGTACTCGTGGTTGGAAAAAAATACCCCCACGGTCGACCCAGCGGTTGTCAGAAATGTGTACCAGGATATTACCCTTGGAAGGTGAGGAATGTCGCCTCGTATCGTGAGTTTCGATGCTTGAAGCGACACTGTACAGAAGTCTCCGAACATTTCTGGTTAGGTGGTCGAGCACATATGGGTGGAAACTCACACCCTCTCGGATAACAGAAACAACAAACCAAAGGAGGTCGTTAAAGAACCATTGTCTGTTGGAAGTTTCAATATTCCGAGTAGACTAAAAATGGTCGCCGCCTGGGAAAAATGAGTAGGAAAAAGATCTGCCCAATACATTGAAAATTCTCGATGATAACAACGAGAGTAGCTGTGAAGTTGGATAATATCTGTTTGAGCACACGGCTGTCAGTGTGATAATATCTGTTGAGCACACAGCTGTCAGTGTGATAATATCTGTTTGAGCACACGGCTGTCAGTGTGATTATATCTGTTTGAGTTCACGGCTGTCAGTGTGATAATATCTGTTTGAGCACACGGCTGTCAGTGTGATAAAATCTGTTGAGCTCACGGCTGTCAGTGTGATAATACATGTATCTGTTGAGCTCACGGCTGTCAGTGTGATAATATATGTTTGAGCACACGGTTGTCAGTGTGATAATATATGTTTGAGCACACGGCTGTCAGTGTGATAATATATGTTTGAGCACACGGCTGTCAGTGTGATAATATCTGTTGAGCACACGGCTGTCAGTGTGATAATATCTGTTGAGCACACGGCTGTCAGTGTGATAATATCTGTTTGAGTACACGGCTGTAAGTATGATAATATCTGAGCACACGACTGTCAGTGTGATAATATCTGTTTGAGCTCACGGCTGTCAGTGTGATAATATCTGTTTGAGCACACGGCTGTTAGTGTGATAATATCTGTTTGAGCTCACGGCTGTCAGTGTGATAATATCTGTTGAGTACACGGCTGTTAGTGTGATAATATCTGTTGAGCACACGACTGTCAGTGTGATAATATCTGTTTGAGCTCACGGATGTCAGTGTGATAATATCTGTTTGAGCACACGGCTGTTAGTGTGATAATATCTGTTTGAGCACACGGCTGTCAGTGTGATAATATCTGTTTGAGTACACGGCTGTAAGTATGATAATATCTGAGCACACGGCTGTCAGTGTGATAATATCTGTTTGAGCACACGGCTGTCAGTGTGATAATATCTGTTTGAGCACACGGCTGTCAGTGTGATATATATGAAACAGCGATGGCCAATCTCTCGATTCAATCCCTCGGGACTTTGCTGGAGATATAAAACTGGAGATATAAAGCTATAGATATAAAGCTGGAGATATAAAGCTGGTTATATAAAGCTGAAGATATATAGCTGGAGATATAAAGCTTGAGATATATAGCTGGAGATATTTAGCTGGAGATATTAGCTGGAGATATAAGCTTGAGATATATACCTGGAGATATAAAGCTGGAGATATAAAGCTGGAGATATAAAAGCTTGAGATATATAGCTGGAGATATAAAGCTGGAGATATAAAGCTGGAGATATAAAGCTGGAGATATAAAGCTGGAGATATAAAGCTGGAGATAAATAGCTGGAGATACAAAGCTGGAGATATAAAGCTGGAGATATATAGCTGGAGAACGCAAACAAACAGAGGGTGTGGTGGATGGATGGAGCAAACCCTACCGCAGATCGTTAGGACTCCCTCAAAAAAGATGAACAGACAAGGCTGGAATTTCTCGGAAAAGTGATATCAGAAGAGGCCAGTCAACGAGCAATTACCGTAGATTGTTATATCCCATGAAGCTCAAATAAGGAAGGAAGGAAGGAGCAAATGTGGGCATTCCTTGAAAACTTAATAATACTAATGTCTTGGTTTTGTTTTTTTTTTTATTGTATATTCCCAGTGGATACATTTTGAAATAACGGCATATGCCGTATATTGATTGTAGATAACACAGTGACCTTTACCTTGTTTGGCGAACCAGATGGCATGATATTCTGTCTTACTTACGTTGTATGTACAACCTTTATGGCATTTACAGGAAAGGGGCCAAAAGTACACTTCTTGGGATCTGTACATGTGTAGTGTCATGTCATGTCTACATAAATGGCACTAGTCGAGTGACGGCTGGCAGTGTAACTAAACCTGGGAATTTCGAAGGTCAGATAGTGCGCGGATGACTGGCCGTTGAGGCGCTGCTTGGGTGATGCAAAATTAACGTTGTATGTACTTATCGATACAAGGGATTTAGTTTTACTCCTTGTAGTTTCACGAATCACTGAGTTTTTATGGAGATTTTCGTTTAAATTTAATCAGCCCCAACTTCCATGTTTCCAATTTTTTGTTTAATGCACGTTCTGTAATATGTTATGATAAACACCGCGTGCAAAACACGTGACCCAATGGAGTGTTTACACGTTCAACGCGTGTTATTTAAGATATTATCTGCGCTCAACTGACACGTTCAATGTACCGTTTGAATCAGGTTTTTAATTTAATGTGGGAAGACCAGTAGGAAAGAGAACCACGTACTACCCTGTCCGAACACGCCGGGTAACACCTGGGCTAAAGGTGGTGAGCGACTCATAGCTGACTGTAGGCGTTAGTATCAGCAGTTGATCAAAGCTCTACTACACCTCTCTGTGGTGACCTTGAAAACGGACAAAGGGGGCAGGCCAAGCAGGTAGGGATCGTAGAGGGAAGACAACTGCCCCCCCCCCCCCAATACCTGGCATACCAGTGTCTTTCAACCACTGACAGCACACATTTCTCACCGTCAGAATAACTTGGGTGGGGCGTGGTTAACACTATTATACGACAGGCATGGTAGTAATAGTGGTAGTAGTAGCTGCATTAGTAGTAGTTGTAGAAGCATTAGTAGTAGTTGTAGTAGTAGCAGCAGCCGTAGTAGTAGTAGCAGTAGTAGTAGTAGCCGTAGTAGTAGTAGTAGTAGTAACAGCATTAGTAGTAGTAGCAGTAGTAGCAGTAGTAGTAGTAGCAGTAGTAGCAGTAGTAGTAGCAGCAGCATTAGTAGTAGTAGTAGTAGTAAGCAGCATTATTAGTAGTAGTAGCAGTAGTAGTAGTAGTAGCAGCAGTAATAGTAGCAGCAGTAGTAGAAGTAGTAGTAGTAGTAGCAGTAGTCTAGTAGTAGTAGTAGTACTAGTAGTAGTAGCAGCAGTAGCATATTATTATTAGTAGTAGTAGTAGTGGTAGTGGTAGTAGTAGTAGTAGCAGCAGTAGTAGTATTAGCAGCTGTATTAGTAGCATTATTAATGGCAGCAGTAATAGTTGATGTTGTAGCTGTTGTATACAATTTGTACATAGTGTAGGCTACTGTGAGGCGCGGGCTGTACGTGAGCCTCAAACGTTTTAATTTGACTAGACCCGCCTGCCATACCTTGTGTTTCAATTTGACAGAATATTCTACTGGAATCGCACCCCACATATGCCTAACCGTGGTGAGGTTCCCTTTGAGCCCAGCGCATCCGCTCTTTCATTACTGCGAACCATCGCATAACCAGGACAATGTGTACACTCCAGTTTGTTGTTGTGAATCTTCGTTGTCAGCCATATCGCGGTCAACCACTTAGAACTTCATCTGACAGAGTTACATCCTTCGCTGTAGGAATGTCAAATCTCCATCTCAGCGGGCGGCCGTCACCGCTTCAGCCTCCACTCGAGTATTTGAGATCTGTTGCAGGCTCACAACAACGATCTTGCCCTCACTCCGCCACTAAACCCCCCATCTAATGTCCACCTCGCAGCGCTGATCCATACGTAAAAATACCACACATCGCTCCCACAACATTTCAAATACCAGCTGTTTAATTTCTAACACTTATATAAGCCCTTTATTTCTATATAGAGAGCTGTAAGACACCCTTTCTCACCTTAAAAAGCATTGAATTGATTGGTAGTATTTTTATCAATTTGGGGAAAATTCAGTTAGCCCGTGAAATCTTTTTTTTTTCTTTCAGCTTTTTTTTTTTTTTTAGATCATTTGGTTTCTTCTAATTATCAGCGGTAACTAAGTATTTCTATCCTGGCACTTTCTTGCCCTCAATTTTAACGGAATTTGCATTTTTTTTTTATTATTGTTTAACGGTTTCTAGCTTTAATACGAAATAATTGAATCGGTATCGTCATTAAGGGAAATTCCCATGAACATTGAATAAATATTTTCCCATCTCTTGTAAATCATTTCTTAGAAAGTAATGACTGAAAACGTGGAGATTAGTGTGACGTAATTATAGTGAAAGACAAGATAGGGCTACTAAAAGATTACTAGAAAATCCGATATTTGAAATGAGAAGGAAATAATGTTATATCAAAATATGGAGATAACTAAAACATCAGATTTTGTGTATACACACACACACACACACACACACACACATATAATATATATATATATATATATATATATATATATAATATAATATATATATATACTGCGTCGTGTTGTGGTTTACAGTATAACTGTGATATTAGCTCAATTCGGACCAACACATCCGACTTCAGCACGACATTTTTGAGTACCGGGTTGTCTTCCCTCTTCGATTCCTACTCGCTTGGCCAGACTAGACAGGTTAGTCTGTGACTGGAGGCACCACGGAGAGGTGGAGCACGGTCTGGATGGTTTTTGTTCACCGATCCTGGCGCAAGCCATCAGCTGTGAGCCGCTGACAACTCCAGCTCTGGTGCTTTGAGGCGCGCATTCGCCTCCATAAGGGGTCTAAAGAGTTTTGATTGATTGATTGATTGATTGATTGATTGATTGATGATTGATTGATTGATTGATTGATTGATTGATTGATTGATCGATCGATCGATGATTTCAATGTGACTCAGTGAGTTATGCCAAGGAAGATCAATATGGACTGGGCTCAGAAGTTGTGATCGGAGTCTCTGAGGTGGCCAAGGTTGATATAAAATGTTTCATTTTTATACCAGGGCTCGTGGCAGTTGGAGCTACCTGACCGCCGCCTGGTAGGTCTATAGATACAACCTATTGTAAATTAAGGGCTACGTGACCTTCTGGTAGGTCTACATATATAGTTGCTGTGAATTAAGGGCTACGTGACTTTCTGGTAGGTCTATATATACAGTTGTTGTGAATTAAGGGTTACATGACCTTCTGGTAGGTCTAAATATATATATATATATATATATATATATATTGTGAATTAAAGGCTGCCTGACCTTCTGGTAGGTCTACATATACAACTGTTGTGAGTTAAGAGCTACCTGACGTTCTGGCAGGTCTATAGATACAGCTGTGTGAATTAAGACCTGTCTGACCTTCTGGTGTGGCTACAGATACACCCCGTTGTGAATTAAGAGCTACTTGACTTCTGGTAGGTCTATAGATACATCTGTTGTGAATTAAGAGCTACCCGTCAGGTCTATAGATACAGCTTTTTTGAAGATAAAGTGAATTATAGACCATGCTGATATTCAAAATTTTGAGTGAGGCTAAATGAGTAGACAACTCAAGTAACGATTGCATCTGTGACCATTACTAAGCCGAGAAAACAGCGAACCAGAAGGAGAAAAGCTAAGGAAGACTTGTACATCAATATAAAATTGATGTTGTCAACACGCTGAGGGATACATCAAGAAGAGATCTGAGAACCGCTAGATCTGTCCGATGTGCAAACACGATGATCTGATGACCAATTGAACTAACTAGCCAACCGAACTAACTAGCCAACTGAACTAACTAACTAGCCAACTGAACTAACTAGCCAGCCAACTGAACTAACTAACCAGCCAACTGAACTAACTAACTAGCCAACTGAACGAACTAGCCAGCCAACTGAACGAACTAGCCAGCCAACTGAACTAACTAACTAGGCAACTGAACTAACTAGCCAACCGAACTAACTAGCAACCGAACTAACTAGGCAACTGAACTAACTACCAAACTAACTAACTAGCTAACTGAACTAACTAACTAGCCAACTGAACTAACTAGCCAACTGAACTAACTAACTAGCCAATTGAACTAACTACTAGCCAACTGAACTAACTAGCCAACTGAACTAACTAACTAGGCAACTGAACTAGCTAGCCAACCGAACTAGCTAGCCAACCGAACTAGCTAGCCAACTGAACTAACTAATTAGCCAACTGAACTAGCTAGCCAACTCAACTAACTAGCCAACCGAACTAACTAGCCAACTGAACTAACTAGCCAGCCAACTGAACTAACTAACTAGCCAACTGAACGAACTAGCCAGCCAACTGAACTGACTAGCCAGCCAACTGAACTAACTAACCAGCCAACTGAACTAACTAACTAGCCAACTGAACTAACTAGGCAACTGAACTAACTAGCCAACCGAATTAACTAGGCAACTGAACTAACTAGGCAAGAACTAACTAGCCAACCAAACTAACTAACTAGCCAACTGAACTAGCTAGCCAACTGAACTACTAACTAGCTAACTGAACTAACTAACTAGCCAACTGAACTAACTAGCCAACTGAACTAACTAACTAGCCAACTGAACTAACTAGCCAACTGAACTAACTAGGCAACTGAACTAGCTAGCCAACTGAACTAGCTAGCCAACCGAACTAGCTAGCCAACTGAACTAAACTAACTAGCCAACTGAACTAACTAACTAGCCAACTGAACTAGCTAGCCAGCCAACCGAACTAACTAGCCAACTGAACTAACTAGCCAGCCAACTGAACTAACTAGCCAGCCAACTGAACTAACTAACTAGCCAACTGAACGAACTGGCCAGCCAACTGAACTAACTAGCAGCAACTGAACTAACTAACTAGCCAACTGAACTAACTAGCCAGCCAACTGAACTGACTAGCTAGCCAACTGAAATATCGGTTGGCTAGCCAAACCGAACTAACTAACCAGCCAACAACTAACTAGCCAGCCAACTGAACTAACTAACCAGCCAACTGAACTAACTAACTAGCCAACTGAACTAACTAGCCAACCGAACTAACTAGGCAACTGAACTAACTAGGCAACTGAACTAACTAGCCAACCAAACTAACTAACTAGCCAACTGAACTAGCTAGCCAACTGAACTAAAACTAGCTAACTGAACTAACTACTAGCCAACTGAACTAACTAGCCAACTGAACTAACTAACTAGGCAACTGAACTAGCTAGCCAACCGAACTAGCTAGCCAACTGAACTAGCTAGCCAACTGAACTAACTAACTAGCCAACTGAACTAGCTAGCCAACTCAACTAACTAGCCAACCGAACTAACTAGCCAACTCAACTAACTAGCCAGCCAACTGAACTAACTAAAACCTAGCCAAACTGAACGAACTAGCCAGCCAAACTGAAACTGACTAGACTAGCCAACTGAACTAAAATTATAATGGTGTGAGTAGAGCTGTCAAAAATGAGAAGCAATGTTGGCACACGATGAAGGGACTGCAACATTTGTTAGACATACACGCATCCTTCCAGTCTGTCTGACACTTTTGATTTGTCCATTTTTCTGTCTGTTGTCTGACTCCCCTATCTATGGGTCTGTCATTTTATCAATCAATTAATCAGTCAGTTCGCTGCTCACCCGCCCACCCGTGTGTGTGTTTCTGTCTATCTGTTTGCCTTTATATAACTGTCTGTCTGCTTACTTAACTGTATATATACATGTCTGTCTGCCTGTCTGTCTGTTTACCCATCCCTTATAAGCCCGTAGCTTCGATCAGAAGTGTAGCGTAGAGTAAGTATAGTTAGTGTGTGCCGAATAGATTATCAGCTTTAGAGTCAGTGCAGTTGGAGGTTGACGCCTGATAGTCATGACCAGGCGGGCCCACCTCCTTAGAATGTAAAGAAGCTAAAGTTCCGAAACACTTGCTCGAATGGGATCCGCTTCTGATGATCAGATTGCCTCCTGCTACAAAGCTTTGTATAACCAGTTTCCTATAACTTATGTTTGGTTATTTTGGTTACTTGGTTATGGAAGGCCCCGGTATCACTGAAAACGAATTAAAATCCATAATTGCTCAACCGCCCGTGCCAGTGTAATCATCCGAATTAATATCTCATCTCCCAAACAAAGAAAGGCAACTGTAGTCCCCTTCGTAGCAGTCTCAGCACACGCCAAAAGACATAAGGCGAAACCGCGCAGAAAGTGAACACAGCCAACTGTTCCCTGTCATACGATATCACTCATCGTAAACAATAGGAATATCGAAACATGATCAAAAACGGATGAGACACACAGCTCACGGTGTGCACAGAGCACTTAACTCAGTAGCTCCTGCAACAAGCCGGACTTGGAATATGAGGAAACTGCAACAAGGAGCATTTTTCATGCATATCCTTCAATTGTTCCCGCTGCCTATCCACCATATACCGGAAGTTCACGTCCTCTTGAAAATGATGATCGTTGTATTTTTTAAAAATGTATAGCGCTTGATGATGTTAGGCCATCGTTGTTAACTCCAACTCCGAACATATAGACACACAGTTAGTCGTCAGATTATCCCCATCGCACATCAAACAACAGACCGTAAGTTTAGCGTACGGCCGGTCTAGGGATGTACTAGAACTATCAATGCTACTTCTGTTTTCTATTACTATCAATGCTACTTCTGTTTCCTGTAACTATCAATGCTACTTCTGTTTTCTATTACTATCAATGCTACTTCTGTTTTCTATAACTATCAATGCTACTTCTGTTTCTATAAATATCAATGCTACTTCTGTTCCTAGAACTATCAATGCTACTTTTGTTTCCTATAACTATCAATGCTACTTCTGTTTTTGCTATCAATGTACTCGTTTTTATAACTATCAATGCTACTTCTGTTTTCTATAACTATCAATGCTACTTTTGTTCCTATAATATCAATGCTACTTCTGTTTTCTATAACTATCAATGCTACTTCTGTTTCCTATAACTATCAATGTTACTAACTATCAATCTACTTTTGTTCATAGAACTATCAATGCTACTTCTGTTGTCTATCTATCAAACTACTTCTTCCTAGAACTATCAATGCACTTCTGTTTCCTAGAACTATCAATGCTACTTCTGTTTCTAGAATATCAACTACTTCTGTTTCCTAGAACTATCAATGCTACTTCTGTTTCCTAGAACTAACATGACTTCTACTAAAAACACTGCCACCTTCCGAATCAGCGCCATTATTTGCTAGAGTAGCTACTGAACCATTCCACAGCCCTGACCCATAAGATATCAAGTTATTGTTCCTTGTTATCAACCCGCCTGTTCTTGACTAACCCTAATCAGACGACTTTGCATAATCCACTCAGCCAATGAAGCAATGACATGGTCTCTATTCTCTTCCTTTTGTGATAACTCTTTTAGGTCTGAAAGCTGCTTAAACAATGAGTCATGTTCCACATCACTAATGTCATCATTTTGTAATGTTTTGAAGCTGTCTGTGTCTGTTTCTTCATAGTTCTCTGGCAGTATGAAAGTCATGCCCGAGCCATCCTCACTGTTGTCACTCTGAACCTATTTCATAACTTATATATATAATCTTTGTGTCTGTCTATCTATACGTTGTTCAACTACATATCACTGTTTGATCCATCCACCAGCCTACCAATTTACTCGCTTCCACTCCACGCCCCACAACCAGAAATCCCGCACCCATATCGAATCCGTCCGATCCTTTATATGCACAGATAAGGATCCCCAACATATCAACCGGTCCCAACAACTCTCACGACAGCCAGCACTGCTCTCTCACCTCCTTCGCCGGTAGACATTATCGATTTCTCCGAACCGTTCAGGATAGCATATATTGAACCATATATTTCACAAAACACTTCTAGCTACACAGATACACCCCTCACGTTCACAGCGTGAGAACCTCTGTTACCTTTGCTCTATATACATCTCCCCGTTTACGGAACAATTTCCGTTTGTGAAGAGGTCAACCAATCATATTTGGTCTTCTCTTTTGCGAACTCTCCGAAGATATTAATAGCTCTACGGAAGTTTACGAATGCTCTGCCCAATATTGGGACTTGAATTGTGCACATGTCGCAACAGACCGAATTTGATGAAGCACAGAGCTGGTTGGAAAATAGCTAAAGGGGATATTTTGTTGCAAAACTTGTTGTCGGCTGCTAGTTTTTCAAGCAGGATGGTTCTCTTTTGGAGTAACTGTTACGATGAAGGTACGTTGACCGTGAAGTTTGATTTCTTTAACAAATTGATGCTTGTTTTTTTTTTTACTTGAAGCGCACTTTACAATGGGAGTTGTTGAAACGTTGGAGCAAATGTTTGTTGCAAGTTGGGTCCAGAAATGCTGACCGACTTGTTTCAGGAATGTTAACTTGTGCTAGAGAGTGTTGACTTGCACTTTGTGCTGTTTGTTTGTTTATACCACAGACTTATAGTAGGAGATGTTGATTTGTGGAATATAGACTTGTAAATAGAGATGTTACTTTTCATTTGAGATGTTGACGTGTAGTGTGAGATGTTGATTTGTAGTGTGAGATGTTGATTTGTAGTGTGAGATGTTGACGTGTAGTGTGAGATGTTGACGTGTAGTGTGAGATGTTGACTTGTAGTGTGAGATGTTGATTTGTAGTGTGAGATGTTGATTGTAGTGTGAGATGTTGATTTGTAGTGAGAGATATGATGACATTGTAGTGTAGATGTTGACTTGTAGTGTGAGATGTTGACGTGTAGTGTGAGATGTTGATTTGTAGTGTGAGATGTTGACTTGTAGTGTGAGATGTTGATTTGTAGTGTGAGATGTTTGATTTGTAGTGTGAGATGTTGACTTGTAGTGTGAGATGTTGATTTGTAGTGTGAGATGTTGACTTGTAGTGTGAGATGTTGATTTGTAGTGTGAGATGTTGACTGTAGTGTGAGATGTTGACTGAGTGTAGAAGAAATGTGAGACTTTTGTTTGATTGTAACAGAAATGTTGTGCAGTGTGAGATGTTGACTTGTAGTGTGAGATGTTGACTGATTGTAACAAGAAATGTTGACTTGCAGTGTGAGATGTTGACTTGTAGTGTGAGATGTTGACTGATTGTAACAAGAAATGTTGACTTGCAGTGTGAGATGTTGACTTGTAGTGTGAGATGTTGATGACATGTAGTGTAAGATGTTGACTTGTAGTGTGAGATGTTGACTTGTAGTGTGAGATGTTGACTTGTAGTGTGAGATGTTGACTTGCAGTGTGAGATGTTGACTTGCAGTGTGAGATGTTGATTGCAGTGTGAGATGTTGACGTGTAGTGTGAGATGTTTGACTTGTAGTGTGAGATGTTGACTTGTAGTGTGAGATGTTGACTTGTAGTGTGAGATGTTGACTTGTAGTGTAAGATGTTGACTTGTAGTGTGAGATGTTGACTTGTAGTGTGAGATATTGATGACATGTAGTGTGAGATGTTGATTTGTAGTGTGAGATGTTGACGTGTAGTGTGAGATGTTGATTTGTAGACAGTAGTGTGAGATGTGACTTGTAGTGTGAGATGTTGATTTGTAGTGTGAGATGTTGATTTGTAGTGTGAGATGTTAATGACGTGTAGTGTGAGATGTTGACTTGTAGTGTGAGATGTTGACTTGTAGTGTGAGATGTTGACTTGTAGTGTGAGATGTTGATTTGTAGTGTGAGATGTTGACTTGTAGTGTGAGATGTTGATTTGTAGTGTGAGATGTTGACTTGTAGTGTGAGATGTTGATTTGTAGTGAGAGATATTGATGACATGTAGTGTAAGATGTTGACTTGTAGTGTGAGATGTTGACGTGTAGTGTGAGATGTTGATTTGTAGTGTGAGATGTTGACTTGTAGTGTGAGATGTTGATTTGTAGTGTGAGATGTTGATTTGTAGTGTGAGATGTTGACTTGTAGTGTGAGATGTTGATTTGTAGTGTGAGATGTTGACTTGTAGTGTGAGATGTTGATTTGTAGTGTGAGATGTTGACTTGTAGTGTGAGATGTTGACTGATTGTAACAAGAAATGTTGACTTGCAATGTGAGATGTTGACTTGTAGTGTGAGATGTTGACTGATTGTAACAAGAAATGTTGACTTGCAGTGTGAGATGTTGACTTGTAGTGTGAGATGTTGACTTGCAGTGTGAGATGTTGACTTGTAGTGTGAGATGTTGATGACATGTAGTGTAAGATGTTGACTTGTAGTGTGAGATGTTGACTTGTAGTGTGAGATGTTGACTTGTAGTGTGAGATGTTGACTTGCAGTGTGAGATGTTGACTTGCAGTGTGAGATGTTGATTTGCAGTGTGAGATGTTGACTTGCAGTGTGAGATGTTGACTGATTGTAACAAGAAATGTTGACTTGTTGTTTTAAAGAATAACTTCATCTCGTAATGCTATTCTTTTACTTCAAGCAAAAAAAAAAACTGTCCATCATCATCATGAGGCCAGTACCCCATCAGCGTGGCTTTCATGCCTATTCCACTATCGCGGCCTCATGAATATCCTTTGCCTACTCTACTTATGGTCTTGTACCAAGCTAAGCTATCTTTGTCGTCCCCTGTCTCTCTTCCTTCTATGTGGCCAGTTGTTACACAATTTTTAAACTTAACGATTTTGCTACTTGTAGTAACATGTGTTGACTTGTAGTAATATGTGTTGATTTGTAATAACGAGTGTTGACTTGTAGTAATAAGTGTTGATTTGTAATAACGAGTGTTGACTTGTAGTAATGAGTTTTGACTTGTAGTAACATGTGTTGACTTGTAGTAATAAGTGTTGATTTGTAATAACGAGTGTTGACTTGTAGTAACATGTCTTGACTTGTAAGTGTTTAAACAAATGTTACATTATAGTATAAGTATTATTGACTTATAGAAAGAAATTCTGACGTGTGCAAAGAATTACTGACGTAGCAAAAATTACTGACGTAGCAAAGAAATGTTGATTTGTGTTATTTCTGCCTTTCTCCTTCTCTCTATTTCCCTCATTCCATCTTCCAGTTTCTTTTCTTCCTCTATTCAACTCCCCCCGCTCTGTTATCACTGTTGAATATTAAAAACCAAAAGAGTTCCACGAGAGAAACTAATTAAAGAGCAGGAGAACACACTAATGAGCAGACGTTGAAGTAGAGAGACAGAAAGTCAACAGAAACAGTGCTGGTGCACGTGCCGCTGGCAGCACATGAGTGGTCCAAAGTAAGAACACTTGTTTCAGCACGATGGTATCTGCTTACCTGTTCAGAAATGATCATGTTGGGTTTCCTCATTTCTGGGATCTGTCAGACATGGTGGGAGGGGGTGTGTAAGGTTTGAGAATGCAGGCGTGTTGCTCAGTGCTGTCGACACGAAGTGCTCAGGTCATCAACTTCAGTAGACGAAGCGACCGAGATTTGAACCCTGTTATGGCGAATCTTCTTCTCTGCCGCTCATCATGGCTCATTGAGACTAGGACTCCGAACTCTTTTATGAACCCTGTTATGGCGAATCTTCTTCTCTGCCGGCTCATCATGGCTCATTGAGACTAGGACTCCGAACTCTCTTACGAACCCTGTTATGGCGAGTGACATCCTGCCACACTGACTCCAACTTAAGTGGGCCTGATAATTTGCGTCAATGCGCGGACAAAAGTTATGTTTCCCCCCATTAATCGTATGCTAAGACGTTGCATATCAGGTATGATAACTTGCCGTCTCCGACTTGAGATTTAGCTGCGTGGGATTTCCAAACTTGTCAAGAAACTATAAACCTTCCTATGTTTGTCAGTGAGGGGATTCTCCTTCTGGAAGTAACAATCGTGGCTATACATAGATCGTATATAATGGGAGTTATGGTTCACTGTGTTTGTTTTTAGGGGTCCCTTCCTCGATGTTACTACCTTCTCCATTTCATTCACAGTTTTTATTTTTCCAGCCGGGTTGATTTGAGAACATAATGCTGGAGTTTAATGTATTGTGTTTTTTTAATGATATTCGTGTCTGTAAATTGCCAGTAGCGACAACGCTGACCGGAAGGGCACAGCGCTGGGCGGTTTTGTTGTGACCTTCACCTTCTGTAACTTGCTTATCTCCGCCTTGAACCCCGCCGCCACATCTACATACCCACTCTGGGAACCACGAACTAACGGCCACGCTGTGTTAAGCCAACGCGCTACCTGAACACCACAACTTCACCACATGTTATAATTAACACAACATTTACCCCGTACTCATTGAACAGTTATCATTGCCTATATTAACTGATAACTCAACGATTACTAAATACGCTGCATTCTATAAATAGCGTGTTGACAATCATCGAAATTGGAAATTTCCTCATTGATTTATTTTAGCGCGACTTGCTATGACCGGATTTGATCCTCCGCCCGGGTTTTCTGTCTGCATAAACAACCAAATAATGCCAGTGCGTGGAACCCCGCGTTATTAAAGGGCCTGGCTCCAGTGACGAGACAAAATTGGGTTACACCAGGGTTGGGTGATATTCTACAGAACCGTGACGTATGTTTCTAGCTGTTTTATTTTTTATTTCGTACACAATAAAGAACAAATACATGGCACGTGGTTCACCCATGTTTCGTGTAAAAAGGATGACTAAGTTGCACAGAAATAGTCTTCGTCAGCAACTATAGATTAAGTTACACAGAATTGGGTTTGCTATATTATATCAGCTGTCAATTTCTTATCCAATGTTTGCCGCAATTAATCTCCAATCCGACTGCCTTTTGTCCCTTACTGGTATTTTTGACTGGTTTTTAATAGTCCCTAGGTTGTTGTTATTCGTCCATCTCTTGCTGTCACTCTTTATTGTATTTATATATATATATATATATATATATATATATATATATATATATATATATATATATATGGTGGATAGGCGGCAGGAACCATTGAAGGCTATGTCTGAAAAGTGTTCCTTGTTGCAGTTTCCTCAAATTTCCAAGTCCAGCTTGTTGCAGGAGCTACTGAGTTAAGTGCTCTGTGCACACCGTGAGCTGTGTGTCTCATCCGTTTTGATCCTGTTCGATATCCCGCTTGTTTACGATGAATGATGATATCGTATGACAGGGAACAGTTGGCTGTGTTCACTTTCTGCGCGGTTTCGCCTTATGTTTTTGGCGTGTGCTGAGACTGCTACGATGGCGACTACAGTTACCTTTCTTTGTTTGGGAGATGAGTTAGTAGTGATGTAATGAAGTACGGATGATTCCACTGGCACGGGCGGTTGAGCAATTATGGATTTTAATTCGTTTGCAGTAATACCGAGGCCTTCCATAACCAATAACAATTTATTTATATATCGTTGTTGTTGTCGTCTTGTATTTCCTCTTACTTTGTTGATACATTCTGTTCTGACAGGTTTTTGTTGTCCGTCTATTGTCGTTGCTTTGCACTTTATATTGCCAGCCTCTTGCTTGTTCATTATATATAACATTTATCTTATGTTCTTGTTACTTTCCTTATAACACTGCCACTATCTTGTCTCGTTGGTAATCCTCACAAACTGTTATTTCTCTATGTTCTTGTTACTTTCCTCTATATAACACTGCCACTATCTTGTCTCGTTGGTAATCCTCACAAACTGTTATTTCTCTTATATTCTGTTACTTTCCTCTATATAACACTGCCACTCTCTTGTCTCGTTGGTAATCCTCACAAAGTGTTATTTCTCTTATGTTTTTGTTACTTTCCTCTATATAACCTGCCACTCTCTTGTTTCGTTGGTAATCCTCACAAAATGTTATTTCTCTTATGTTCTTGTTACTTTCCTCTATATAACACTGCCACTCTCTTGTTTCGTTGGTAATCCTCACAAAGTGTTATTTCTCTTATGTTCTTGTTACTTTCCTCTATATACACTGCCACTCTCTTGTCTCGTTGGTAATCCCTCACAAAGTGTTATTTCTCTTATGTTCTTGTTACTTTCCTCTATATAACACTGCCACTCTCTTGTCTCGTTGGTAATCCTGACAAAGTGTTATTTCTCTTATATTCTGTTACTTTCCTCTATATAACACTGCCACTCTCTTGTCTCGTTGGTAATCCTCACAAAGTGTTTATTTCTCTTATATTCTGTTACTTTCCTCTATATAACACTGCCACTCTCTTGTCTCGTTGGTAATCCTGACAAAGTGTTATTTTCTCTTATATTCTGTTACTTTCCTCTATATAACACTGCCACTCTCTTGTCTCGTTGGTATCCTGACAAAATGTTATTTCTCTTATATTCTGTTACTTTCCTCTATATAACACTGCCACTCTCTTGTCTCGTTGGTAATCCTGACAAAATGTTATTTCTCTTATATTCTGTTACTTTCCTCTATATAACACTGCCACTCTCTTGTCTCGTTGGTCCTGACAAAGTGTTATTTCTCTTATATTCTGTTACTTTCCTGTATATAACACTGCCACTCTCTTGTCTCGTTGGTACTGACAGTTATTGCCCGTAGCGCTATCGTCCTCTGGTCGATATGCCTTAACCTTGATCCCAAGTTTGACCTTCAGCACATTGTTACGCCCCTTGATATTTATGCTTCTAAATATTTATCTCGTCTCATCTTTCTCCACTTTATTCTGGAGGGCAAAGGCCCCTGTCAACAACACGGCTGAAAGCTGTCGGCGACTCATAGCTGACTGTGCCTGGATCGATGAACTAGAACGATCCAGTTCCTACTCCAATTCTTCGTGGTGCCACCAGAATCAGACAAACCAGATCGAGAGGGAAAGCAAGTTGGTACTTTAAAATGCCATGCTGAAGTTGGATGCATTGGGCCGAAATCATCATCATCATCACTGAGTGACGTCTCCGCATCGAAATGTTAGCTATCATGGAGCGCCATTCCGCTCTGTCTTGATCGTGCAGATTGTCACAGGCTGACTTGTCCATCTTTTTATATATTACTCGTCCAGTTAGTCTTAGTCTGCCTCTGCCTTTTTCACTTTGTTTTCCCTTCCAAGACTACTTTTAGTAGGCTGCTGTGTCTTTTAACATGGCCCCCCCCCCCCCCCCCAAAAAAAAAAAAATCTCATTTGTCTTGTTTGTATAGGAGTTGTGTTTAGTAGTTCTATTTTCATGGTTAGTGTTTTATGACTTTATCGTTTGTTTTCTTTCCATCCAATTCTTCCTATTCTGTTTGGATAGAAATACGCAAATGAAATAAACAACCCATTTAACGCCCTTTTAACGTCCTTTTTAGAGTGGGTAATGAGAAGAAAATTCATTTAGTTGTTGTCGCATGAATACACAAACAGCGGTATTCTCAATCCAATCCTTGTTTGTTTTTTTGTTTTGTTTTTGTTTTTACGGAACTGTTTATTTTCACAATGTTGGTCACATCCGCCTCACAGCCGTTTATCGTCGATGATTTAGTTTCCGTGCTTCTTGTGTTCTTTATTTTAAAATATACCCTGTACACATTTACATATAGCACGCTCGGTTTGACCGGAAGAAGCGCATAGACAAGACAGTTCAAAATATATGGAACGACTGCACGTCATTATTGCATCATCATTGAATGCCGTCTCCGCATCGAAGGTTGTCTATCATGGAGCGCCATTCTACTCTGTTTCTTGCTTTGAATGTGCAGGTTGTCATAGGTTGACTTGTCCATCTTTTGATGTTACTCGTCCATGTTAGTTTGAGTCTGCCTCTTTTCCTTGTATTTTCCCCTCCAAGATTAGTAGGCTGCCGTGTCTTTTAACGTGCCCTAAAAATCTCATGTGTCTTGTTTAAATTGTATTTAGTAGTTCTCTTATCATTTTTTGTTGTTTTTAAGACTTCATCATTTTTTTTCCATGTTTCTGCACCATACAGGAATGTTGAGAAGATATAATATTTTGCTATTCTTAGTTTTAGCCCTGGTGTTATTTGATTGATGTTAGAATATTTTTCATAGCATTAAAATGTGTTTTTGCCATACCCATTCTTTTGTTTATTTCATTTGTACATTTTCCACCACTGGTTATGGTATACCAAGGTAGTTGTAGCTCTTCAGGTCTATTTCTTCTACTTTCATATCCACTTGTAGGTATCTCCATGGCTTTCTTTGAACTAGTACTAATGAGGCTCCAATCTCTTTCATGATGGTCAGCCATATTTGTCTTTCGTGTTCTGAATATGCCTCTTGTGTACCACACACGTTGTTGTTTTCGCTTTCTGGGCCGTTGATCATTTCTGATTCTCCCGCCCTATCTACCGTCATAGACTTTGTACATTAGTGATGGGCATTCCCGGTAGGCGCCATTTATTAAAAAAAATTTAAAAAAAACCAAATAGTAGCCTCCGTCATTCATAAAGGTAAAGGTAAAGGTAAAGGTAAAGTACGAGACTTGAACCGGCGTCTTAGCACGCGAGTGTATACCCATATGTGCTCGGCCGCCTATCCAGAAATGTTCGGATATTTCTGTATAGTGTAGCCTCAAGCATCGAAACTCAGATGCGAAGCGACGTTCCTCACCTTCCCAGGATAATATACCCTGGTACCCATTTCTGCCAACGGCTGGGTCGACCGTGGGGGTATTTTTTTTTTATTCCAACCACGAGTACAATTCACACTGCTCCCAGCGGGAATTGAACACGGGTTTGTCCGAACGTCGGTAGTCTAGTCGGGTGGTTTTCCCAACTAGGCTACCGAGGCCCCCATCCGTCATTCATAGCTGACTATAGTAGTCTCCTTCACTCATAGTTGACTATAGTAGCCTCCGTCAGTCATAGTCAACTATAGTAGTCTCCTTCACTCATAGTTGACTATAGTAGCCTCCGTCAGTCATAGTCGACTATAGTAGTCTCCTTCACTCATAGTTGACTATAGTAGCCTCCGTCAGTCATAGTTGACTATAGTAGTCTCCGTCACTCATAGTTGACTATAGTATCCTCCGTCAGTCATAGTTGACTATAGTAGTCTCCGTCAGTCATAGTTGACTGATTTTGCAGCGCCTCTAGGAAATGTTACATTTCCTTTGCCGTGTATTCTCATTATCTATGAATCCGTCTGCACTTGTTTGAGTTGCAGCTTTAGAGTGTGTTTCCAGAGATTGCGGTCTGAAGCTATGTCTTCCCAGGCGCAGAGTTATGTCCAGAGTCTTCATGTCACGATTATAACACACGTCTACAAATCGAAGTTTTGGGCTCCCCCTAGTTCTTTTTCCATCTGCTAGTTGTCCTTAAAGTATATCTTTTGGCATGCGGCCATCTTTCATACGGTGTAAGTGACCAAGCCAGCGTAATCTACGTTGTTTGAGCAGCGTGTAGATGTTCGGGAGGCCTGTGTAAGTGAGAACCTCCAAATTTGTCATTTTGTCTACCACCTGGTTGGACAAAGAAACTATCTATTGCAGAAAATATGAATTGCGAAGAAATCTCTCCAGACTTACTTACTTGACAAAGTTCACAAACTTTCAATGTGGGAGCCGCATGTCACGCGTTCAGACATGTTCCTGCCAGACAACGTGTTTGCTGCATCTTAACCGAATATAAGAGTGAATGCGCATGCGCAATAAGTACAATTGTAAACGTTACTCTCCACTGATAACCCCCCCCCCCCACCCCCACACACGCACACGTTTCTTACTATCTTCAAATAATAATAAAATGAATGAAGTAGGCTGGCGATATACTCATGAAGTAGGCTGACGATATACTCATGAAGTAGGCTGACGATATACTCATGAAATAAGCTGACGATATACTCATGAAGTAGGCTGGCGATATACTCATGAAGTAGGCTGACGATATACTCATGAAGTAGGCTGACGATATACTCATGAAGTAGGCTGACGATATACTCATGAAGTAGGATGACGATATACTCATGAAGTAGGCTGACGATATACTCATGAAATAAGCTGACGATATACTCATGAAGTAGTATCACGATATACTCATGAAGTAGGATCACGATATACTCATGAAGTAAGCTGACGATATACTCATGAAGTAGGATCACGATATACTCATGAAGTAGGCTGACGATATACTCATGAAGTAGGCTGACGATATACTCATGAAATAAGCTGACGATATACTCATGAAGTAGGATCACGATATACTCATTTCAAGATAAGGAAGGATTCACTCCAAGCTTTCAAACATAAAGTAAAGGTGAAGGTAAAGTACGAGACTTGAATCAGCGTCTTAGCACGCGAGTTTTCACCCATATGTGCTCGGTCTCCTATCTAGAAGTGTTCGGAGACTTGCGGACAGTCGCTTCAAGCATCGAAACTCATAATGCAAGGCGGCATTCCTCACCTTCCCAGAGTGCTATCCTGGTACCCATTTCTGCCAGTGGCTGGGTCGACCGCAAGAGTATTTTTTTTTTCTAACCACGAGTACAATTCACACAGCTCCCAGCGGAATCAAACAATGGGTGTTCGAACGTCGGTAGCCCAGTCGGGTGGCTTTCCCAACAAGGGTTGTTCGAACGTCGGTAGCCCAGTCGGGTGGCTTTCCCAACAAGGGTTGTTCGAACGTCGGTAGCCCAGTCGGGTGGCTTTCCCAACAAGGGTGTTCGAACGTCGGTAGCCCAGTCGGGTGGCTTTCCCAACAAGGGTTGTTCGAACGTCGGTAGCCCAGTCGGGTGGCTTTCCCAACAAGAGTTGTTCGAACGACGGTAGTCCAGTCGGGTGGCATACAAGGCTACCAAGGCCGCCTTACTAACAAGCAAGCATATCGTTGTCAGCAATGACCAACTGCGGGAGCCGAGATAGTTAGTGAACTGGACTACAAAGGACAAGAGGCCGGGTTCGATCCTAACCGACGGCTGCCAGATTCACCCAACCTTAAGTGGGTACCGGATTTTTTATGGGAAAGTAAAGCGGCACGGGCGTAATACCGACCACATTACCCCAAAATCATGTGCCGAAGGTCTGTAAAAAATTATGGTCACTAACACCATATTCTGTAGACGCCACTTGGCGTGACGGGTCACTAACACCATATTCTGTAGACGCCACTTGGCGTGACGGGTCACTAACACCATATTCTGTAGACGCCACTTGGCGTGACGGGTCACTAACACCATATTCTGTAGACGCCACTTGGCGTGACGGGTCACTAACACCATATTCTGTAGACGCCACTTGGCGTGACGGGTCACTAACACCATATTCTGTAGACGCCACTTGGCGTGACGGGTCACTAACACCATATTCTGTAGACGCCACTTGGCGTGACGGGTCACTAACACCATATTCTGTAGACGCCACTTGGCGTGACGGGGCTCTTTACTTTTTATTTAACGAACAACTGCACGTTCTACGAGTGACACGGTCGGTATTACGCCAAGCTGCTCAACTTTCCCAGAAGCTTGATAAACCCAGAAGCCGTGTTGTTTCTGTCCTCATCAGGGAATTGAACCGAAACCCTCTAGTGAGCTGTGAGCGCACTAACCTCTCACCACTCGTTACATGACTTCAGTTATAAAGGCTCCATCATATTAGGGCTATCTCTAAAATGCCACTATGAGATAGAAGCAAACAGCTGTGCTGCACAGCCACATTTGAAGGCCTTGTCTTCCGTGTGTTGTCCAGTAACCAAGCCACTACTACAACGTGTAGCAGTGTTTCAGTAAATAAAACACTTGCCGCTCATTATTGACTTCACTTATTTATGCCTGACGGTTTTTTTGTGTATTGTTAGAGGTGTTTGTGGTTAGTCGGGTTTTGCATTTGAATCAGCAGTTCTCAAATTAGTATAAGGTGTAGTCCGCGTGTATTGATCACTTACCGAGAATGCAGTCACTATGTAGCAGTGGCAAAAGTATTTGGTAGTGAGTGTTGTGTTGTGTGTGGTAACAAAGTATTTTATAGTGAGTGTTGTGTTGTGTGTGATAACACAGTATTTGTTCCGAGTGTTGTGTTGTGTTGTTGTGTGTGTGATAAACACAGTATTTGTTACCGAGTGTTGTGTGTGTGTTGTGTTGTGTGTGATAACAAAGTATTTGTTACCGAGTGTTGTGTTGTGTGTGATAACAAAGTATTTGTTACCGAGTGTTGTGTTGTGTTGTGTGTGATAACAAAGTATTTGGTACTGAGTGTTTGTTGTGTATGATGACAAAGTACCTCCTATTTTGTTTGGTTCGTGCTCATCCTTCACAGGGTGCCCAAGGTCTGGTTCTTACAGTCCATCTCTTGTTTCTTCTGTCCTCCGCCATCTTATCTTTGTTCTTTCTTCCTTCCCCACACCCTCCTTCCTCTCCCAATCCTCCTTCCCCTCCCAATGTCCCCTGCATGGCAGTTGTTGTGATTGTTTCTGGACCTACCTTGAGAACGTGACTTATCTAGCTCCACATCTACCTGCTTAATCTGTGACCGTCTTACTTGATAGCACCTTTTGGGCAGTTCTCAGTTGCTAATTGTTCTACGCCTCTTGGTGTGACATAGCTTCTCAAAGGAAAGAGTTAGATTGTCTATAACAGGGCGCTGGGATTGTCTAACAGGGCGCTGGGATTGTCTAACAGGGCGCTGGGATTGTCTAACAGGGCGCTGGGATCGTCTAACAGGGCGCTGGGATTGTCTAACAGGGCGCTGGATTGTCTAACAGGGCGCTGGGATTGTCTAACTGGGCGCTGGGATTATCTTTATCACATTTCCCAGCCATCCTGACTTACTGTGCACTGTCTCGAACAACAACCGTACTGTGTAGGTACCGTTAGTTAAATGACAGAAGTCAGCAGAAAGACGTATCACAACATTTAGGCACAACATACACATATGTACACACACAACATACACATCTATACACACACTATATACACATTCACATATATACACTCAACAAAACACACACACACACACAACATATATATATATACACGCACATATACATACTTGCACACACACCATACACATATGTACACACTACATAGACATACATGCACACACAATATACACACCACATGCACACACAGTATACACATATATACACACATTACATACATATATATACACACAACATATACACACTACATACACATACACCCAGTACATACACATATACACACACCACATACATACACATATATACACATACTACATACACATACACACACAACATTCACATATATACACACACCACATACACACAACATTCACATATATACACATACACACAACATTTACATATCTACACATACACACAACATTCATGTATATACGCACACTACATACGCACAACATTCACACATATACACACACTACATACACACAACATTCACATATATACACACACTACATACACACAACATTCACATATATATACACAGAGCATACACATATATACACACACTACATACACACAACATTTACATACACACAACATACACATATATACACACACTCTTCATACACACACACATACACATATATACACACTCTACATACACACAACATTCACATATATACACACCACATACATACATACAACATACACATATATACACACAACATTCACATATATACACACACACCATTCACATATACACACACCACATACACACAACATCCACATATACACGCACACACCACATACACATATATATTCATTTCTCATACAATGGTCATATTTTAAAATATTCGATGTTAGAATTATTTATGTTGAGTTGAGTTGACATAATGCCACGAGTTGATGCGGGCGGGTGCCCTTTGACTCATTCATGTGGCGGCTCGTAATGGCTTTCTTGACATTTCCGGCTCTTACTGGAGATGCTGGAGTTCGTCTATCCCAGGCTACGCTGGGAAACTACTAGTCCAGCCCCAGAGGTACTGCAATACTGGGTCCTCTATATCAGTAACAGCCACTGCTACAGGGAACACGGCGATCCTAGCTTCTGTTAGCCAGCCTGTTTTGTTGTAGACTCAATACTGGGTCCTCTATATCAGTAACAGCCACCACTACAGGGAACACGGCGATCCTAGCTTATGTTAGCCAGCCTGTTTTGGCGCAGACTGTTACCAGGGGAGACCACGAGGAGGTAGATCTGCTAGGTCTTGGTCAGCTGATGGTGCGCCGACCCTGCGATTATTGCGACCACAGGTCACAGGCGCCTCTGCTCCCCTTAGAATTATTTATGAAATGCTGGGTTCGATAGCGAGTGAGACACCCTGTATAAATACTAGTACGCCCCCTCACTAAACGCCGTGAGATTCCCTGACTGAAACAAAATAAAATGTATTAAGTTCAACAAAACAAAATTAGTAATTGCCAAAATAAATTACGAAACAATCTTTCATGATAATCTTGAAGTGTCCGGGCAAGTAGCTGCGTGTATTAATCATGGCTGACTGCAGCAAGGACACATGTCCGTTGACAAATCGTTACCATATTTGATGCTGATGAGACAGATTAAATCGTGTCTTACCGCCAGAGACGCGTTTTGTCTACCCATCAACTAAGCACGATCCGTTCTGTCAGAGAAAGATAGAATCACGGACATAATAATAGAACTGTTCTTCATCATTATTGTGTGTCGTGCCGGTAGACGTAAACGATTATACCCGCTAGGTTTTCCTTTCTCCAAGCCGGACGGTAAGACCTAGAGAAGAACATAAACACAAATAACCAAATCAGCTCTAGCGTGTATGAAACCTGTGTGATTGCTCATATCTTTTCAACATCGACACATTTTTTTCGAGAAGTGTGTCAGCACTACGCAACGACAGTTTTTCCTTTCAGAAAAAAAGCAGTTCTCTGATATCCAAATAGAACTGCTAGAATCTAAATGCTGTCGATCCGGATCGAGCTCGACCTCTTCTACTCAGCAGACAAGTCCACTTTACTACTGCGACTCCCACTTCTTCTACCTTTCATCTCCCTGTGGAGCATAGGTCTTCAACAAACACTTTCCAAGTCGTTCTGTTTCTTGCCATTCTTTTAAGATCGTTCCATGTCTTCCCCATCATCTTCATGTCTGCTTCTGTCTTCTCTAAGAATTCCTTGGTCTTCCTTTTTGTCTTGTTCCCTTCTTCTTCTTCTTCTTTCCTTCCTCATTTGCCTTTCAGCGTCGAAGGGAGATACAATTTGCGGTCTTTTGCTCTTCTGTTCGCCTCTGCTGCTGTTATGTTTCCTAGTGCTTCTAATTTTCCATCGACCCATCTTTTTCGTTGTCGACCCTTGGGTCTGGTGTTCTCACAACGTTTGTTGAAAGCTCGTTGTGTTGTGTTTTGTTCTTTCTGCCTTGTCACGTGGCCAAACCATTTTATCTGTTGTTTCCTTATATATTCTATGGTGGGGGCTATTCCTAGCTTTTTTCTCAGTTCTTCATTTCTGATCTTATCTCTCAGACTGTTTCCTGTCATTCATCTAACACATTTAATCTCTGTAGAGGTTATTTTTCTTATTGTTCTTGCATCTAGGGTCCAGGTTTGGCATTGGTAGCACAACATTGGGATGAAGATTGTATTGTATAGTGCTCGTTTTGCCTCCAGAGTTATTTCCTTGTTGGACAATAGTGGTGATAACTGTCCGATGATTTGACAAGCTTTGTTGCAAGTCTTTTTCCCTGGGGATTCCAAAAAAGGGCCTGTTGTGTAATACTTTCAGTTGGCTTCCGCATTCAATCCATTTTTGACAATAGAAACAAGAAAAAGAGTTCTTAAATGTTATGTAGAGCAGTCTTAACATGTGGATGTGAATCATGGACAATAGGACAACAAACAAGACAAATCACTGGAGTCTGTAGAAATGTGGTTTTACAGAAGGATGTTGAGAATACCATGGACAGCTAAGAAGAGTAATGAAAACGTTCTCAAAGAGGTCAAAGCAAAAAAAGAGCTGATTTCCAATTATTAGGAAGAAACAATCATCATTTTTTGGCCATGCAATGGGAAGAGAACAGCTGGAATATATTGTCACAACCGGGAAAATTGAGGGACGAAGAGATAGAGGGAAGCAAAGAGAGAAAATACCAGACAGCTTAAGAGAATGGCTTGGCAGAAGATCAACAACAGAAATAATAAATAACTGTCATGATCAAAAGTTGTGGAGAGACATGATCACCTACGCCAGCAGGCTTGGTACTTGATGATTACTGTTTCCATTGTGTTGTTCTCTAGCAATGTTCTGGCCGAAGTATTTCCTCGTTTTAGTCTGGCTCGTGTTGCCCGTTAGACAAAGCGGTATACACTTCCCACTAGAACCATGAGAACTCGGCAAGACCGGCGCTGATCCACATGGTGGCTTCCAGCAAGTTAGACAATGCAACTCCGGTGATGTTATTTTGTTAGCTTATTTTAAAATGCAACAAGCCTGGGTGGTAACAAGGCTACCCCAAGTACTTGGTTGGATATCACCAGCTGGTCTAGGAGAGACATCACAGCGAGTGATAATCCTAGTTCGAATGTGTGATAATCCTAGTCTGAATTATTCATAGTCCTAGTCTTAGTGAGTAATAATCCTAGTCTTAATGAGTCATAATCCTAGTCTGAATGAGGCATGATCCTGTTCTGAATGAGTGATAATCCTAATGTTATAAAGCCATAATCCTAGTCTTAATGAGTCATAATCCTAGTCTGAAATGAATGATAATCCTAGTCTTAATGAGTCATAATCCTAGTCTGAATGCGTCATAATTATAGAAATTGTGACCAGCCTCAGTCTTCCGAATTTCACATGATGTTTTTTCTATGTGCTCAACTTGACCTAATATCCGATAGGACTAGGTACTCAGTAATACGTACTCTGAGATCACGGGGTTGAAAACCTCAAATTCGAGGCACGTACTTTGAGCACGTGGCGTACGCCAAATGACGTCCACAGCGAGCCCCGTCTCTCGATCTTATAAAAGGTCAAATACTCTACTCTTGCGCTCAACGAATTAAAACGATTTCCTTGCTTCCTTGCGTTCGCCCGATGACTAAAGGAGTACACCTCTTCATCATCCGCCCTTAAAAGAACGCTAAATGGGCGTGTCTGCGTTGTGTTGTGGTTTTTAGTATAATTGTGATATTTTCGCCTTTCGGCCCAACACATCCGACTTCAGCATGACATTATTGAGCACCGGGTTGTCTTCCCTCTTCGATCCCCACTCGCTTGTTAAGACTAGACAGGTTTGTCTGTTACTAGAGGCACCACGGAGAGGTGGAGTAGGGTCTGGATGGTTCTGGTTCACCGATCCTGGCGCAATCCATCATCTCTAGGTCGCTGACAACTTCCAGCTCTGGTGCTGTGAGGCCAACAACAAAAATTATTTCAAAAACCGACATTCCTACAAGCGGTCAGACTTGTCATAAATGCAATCTCTTATTTTCATTCCCTTTTATCTTCAATCTTTCTCTATCTCTGTTTCCAGATCTAGTTCCCCCCTCCCCTCCCCCCTCCTTTCATCGTTTCCTCTCTCCCCCACCCCCTCCCTCTCAACACTGTACGCAGACGCAATTTTTCTCCTCCTTCCGACCTTCACCTTTCCAACAACCGCACAAACACCATCACGTGGTTTAACGATGAAAACAGAATTCTCTTGCAGTTATTGCCCTCGTCCTCTCCTCGTCTTGTCTGCCACATGGAGTCTCCCTTTGAGCATACTCTAGTCCTATTCCTTTCTTACCCGTCTCATCTGTGAGAATGTTTCTCCTTATATGTAGTCACTATCTGCCTCTCCGACAAAAGTGAAATTAATAATCTACAATTCATCATCATTATTGAGAAATTGCACTTCTTGTTATCTTTCTGTTCTTGTTATATTTTTGTTCTTGTTATAAAACATGGACGTTAGACAAGAAAACAGAACAGAAAATTGAAGCCTTTGAAATGTGGATTTGTAGAAGAATATGTAAATTGGATAGATAGAAATGAGAACGAATGATGAAGTTTTAAAGCAACTAAAAATGAAAAGAGAACTATTAAACACAATTCAAACAAGACAAATGCGATTTTTGGGCATATTAAAGACACAACAGCCTACTAAAAGTAATATTGGAGGGGAAAATATAAGGTAAAAGTGGCAGAGGCAGACCAAGACTAAAATGGACGAGAACATCAAAAGATGGACAAGTCAGCCTATTACAACCTGCACTATCAAAGCAAGAGACAGAGCGGAATGGCGCTCCATTGTAGCCAACCTTCGATGCGGAGACGGCATCCAATGATGCTCTTGTTATATCTGCTAACCTTGACATATGGAAGCAAATCATGAATATTTGACAAGTAAAAGCCAGACTGAAAGTTCAAATGCTGCAGGAGACCGACGCCCCATGACCCGTCCTCTCCGTTAGAGTGTCAAACACTTGAAATGCGGGAAACGATTGGATATAATGTAGGCGGTATCACTTCTGATGCTCAGATTACTCATAATACAAAGATTTGTATACGATTTTCCTGTCTCTGAGATTACGTTTTAAGACCTGGTAGGTCATGACGTGAGTTGTCCATCCTTACTACGGAGAGGTTTGAGTGGAGATCAGATGCTTCGTCCGAGGTTCAGAGGATTAAGAGAGTAGATTAGGTTTTGAGGAGCAATTTTAGGAATCCCATGGACAGCCGTAAACAAGAAAATATACTGAAATAAGTCATGGGCAAACCGCTATTGTTCTTGTCTGTTCTACGATATAACATCAGCACGCTCACCACTGCAGGGTCAGCGACACAAAGATGGTCAAGACCCCACAGAGGGGATCACCGAAACAGGTTCTCGCCAAAACGCTGGATCGCTGTAGTCGTCCCCGCAGTTGAGGGAGGGTCTGTTATATAGGGGGCCTAGTGGTGGATCTGTTGATATATGGGGCCTAGTGGTGGATCTGTTGATATAGAGGGCCTAGTGGTGGATCTGTTGATATAGGGGGCCTAGTGGTGGATCTGTTGATATAGAGGGCCTAGTGGTGGATCTGTTGATATAGAGGCCTAGTGGTGGATCTGTTGATATAGGGGGCCTAGTGGTGGATCTGTTGATATAGGGGGCCTAGTGGTGGATCTGTTGATATAGAGGGCCTAGTGGTGGATCTGTTGATATAGGGGCCTAGTGGTGGATCTGTTGATATAGGGGGCCTAGTGGTGGATCTGTTGATATAGAGGGCCTAGTGGTGGATCTGTTGATATAGAGGGCCTAGTGGTGGATCTGTTGATATAGAGGGCCTAGTGGTGGATCTGTTGATATAAAGGGCCTAGTGGTGGATCTGTTGATATAGAGGACCTTGTGGTGGGTCTGTTGATATAGTGGATCTTGTGGTGGGTCTGTTGATATACGGGACCTAGTGGTGGGTCTGTTTATATGGAGGACAATATGTATCAATCAGTCAAATCAGTAAATCGGTTATGTTAATTAGTCACATCATAAGTCATATTAATCAATCAGTCATATAAATCAGTCAGTTGAATCATTCAGTCAGTCAGGTCAATTAGTCAGTCACATCAATCAATCAGTTAGTTAAATCAATCTGCCAGTCACATCAATCAATCAGTCAGTCACATCAGTTAACCTGTTAGTCACATCAATGAACTAGTTAGTCACATCAATGAACGAGTTAGTCACATCAATCAATCACTCAGTCACATCAATCATTCAATCAGTCACATCAGTTAACCAGTCAGTCACATCAATCACTCAGTTACATCAATCAATCAACCAGTCAGTCACATCAATCATTCAGTCAGTCACATCAGTTAACCAGTCAGTCACTTCAATCATTCAGTCAGTCAATCAGTCAGTCACATCAGTTAACCAGTCAGTCACATCATTCAGTCAGTCAATCAGTCAGTCACATCAATCATTCAGTCAGTCACATCAATCATTCAGTCAGTCAATCAGTTACCAGTCAGTCACATCAATCATTCAGTCAGTCACATCAGTTAACCAGTCAGTCACATCATCATTCAGTCAGTCAATCAGTCAGTCACATCAGTTAACCAGTCAGTCACATCAATCATTCAGTCAGTCAATCAGTCAGTCACATTAGTTAACCAGTCAGTCACATCAATCATTAAGTCAGTCAATCAGTCAGTCACATCAGTTAACCAGTCAGTCACATCAATCATTAAGTCAGTCAATCAGATCAGTTAACCAGTCAGTCACATCAATCATTCAGTCAGTCAATCAGTCAGTCACATCAGTTAACCAGTCAGTCACATCAATCATTAAGTCAGTCAATCAGTCAGTGACATCAGTTTACCAGTCAGTCACATCAATCATTAAGTCAGTCAATCAGTCAGTCACATCAATCATTCAGTCAGTCACATCAGTTAACCAGTCAGTCACATCAATCATTCAGTCAGTCACATCAATCATTCAGTCAGTCAATCAATCAGTCACATTAATCATTCAGTCAGTCACATCAGTTAACCAGTCAGTCACATCAATCATTCAGTCTGTCATCATCAGTCACATCATTTAACCAGTCAGTCACATCAATCATTCAGTCAGTCACATCAATCATTAAGCCAGGCATCAGTCAGTCAGTCAATCAGTCAGTACAGCGGACGGAGCTGTTTAAAGAAGATATAAGGTCCAACTTCCAAGTAACTGGGTATGACGGTTCTCAAACATTCTTGTTGGGGTAGCCCAGATATGATCTTATTTTCTTATCGATGTTCATGTAGCCACCCACCAGTGGGTGAACGCAATCATTTATACTTTAACCAGAATGCTGATGTAAATACTAGCAATGGCTTTCTTCATTTCCCTGGTTTTGCTGCAAATCTAAGAGGTACTGTAACACTAAACCTTTGAAGCCGGCCCTGCTAGGCGTGTTCTAGTATGGTGTAGCATCATCGTTGTAGCATCATCGTTGTAGCGTCATCGGTGTAGCGTCATCGTTGTAGCGTCATCGTTGTAGCGACATCGTTGTAGCGACATCGTTGTAGCGTCATCGTTGTAGCATCATCGCTGTAGCATCATCGCTGTAGCATCATCGGTGTAGCGTCATCGTTGTAGCGTCATCGTTGTAGCATCATCGCTGTAGCATCATCGCTGTAGCATCATCGTGTAGCGTCATCGGTGTAGCATCATCGTTGTAGCATCATCGGTGTAGCGTCATCGGTGTAGCATCATCGCTGTAGCATCATCGGTGTAGCATCATCGTTGTAGCGTCATCGGTGTAGCGTCATCGGTGTAGCGTCATCGGTGTAGCATCATCGTTGTAGCGTCATCGGTGTAGCGACATCGGTGTAGCGTCATCGGTGTAGCGTCATCGGTGTAGCATCATCGTGTAGCGTCATCGGTGTAGCATCATCGGTGTAGCGTCATCGGTGTAGCATCATCGGTGTAGCATCATCGGTGTAGCGTCATCGGTGTAGCATCATCGGTGTAGCGTCATCGGTGTAGCGACATCGGTGTAGCGTCATCGTTGTAGCGTCGTCATCGGTGTAGCATCATCGTTGCAGCGTCATCGGTGTAGCGACATCGTTGTAGCATCATCGGTGTAGCATCATCGTTGTAGCGTCATCGGTGTAGCATCATCGTTGTAGCGTCATCGGTGTAGCGACATCGGTGTAGCGTCATCGGTGTAGCATCATCGGTGTAGCGTCATCGGTGTAGCATCATCGGTGTAGCGTCATCGGTGTAGCATCATCGGTGTAGCGTCATCGGTGTAGCATCATCGGTGTAGCGTCATCGGTGTAGCATCATCGTGTAGCGTCATCGGTGTAGCGTCATCGGTTGTAGCATCATCGTTGTAGCGTCATCGGTGTAGCGTCATCGGTGTAGCGTCATCGTGTAGCATCATCGTTGTAGCGTCATCGGTGTAGCGTCATCGGTGTAGCATCATCGTTGTAGCGTCATCGGTGTAGCGTCATCGTTGTAGCATCATCGGTGTAGCGTCATCGTTGTAGCGTCATCGTTGTAGCGTCATCGTTGTAGCATCATCGTTGTAGCATCATCGGTGTAGCGTCATCGGTGTAGCGTCATCGGTGTAGCATCATCGGTGTAGCGTCATCGGTGTAGCGTCATCGTTGTAGCATCATCGTGTAGCATCATCGGTGTAGCATCATCGTTGTAGCGTCATCGGTGTAGCGTCATCGGTGTAGCATCATCGGTGTAGCATCATCGTTGTAGCGTCATCGTTGTAGCGTCATCGGTGTAGCGTCATCGGTGTAGCATCATCGGTGTAGCATCATCGTTGTAGCATCATCGTTGTAGCGTCATCGGTGTAGCATCATCGTTGTAGCATCATCGTTGGAGCGTCATCGTTGGAGCGTCATCGTTGTAGCGTCACCGTTGTAGCATCCCGGTGTAGCGTCATCGGTGTAGCGTCATCGTGTAGCGTCATCGGTGTAGCATCATCGGTGTAGCGTCATCGGTGTAGCATCATCGCTGTAGCGTCATCGCTGTAGCGTCATCGGTGTAGCATCATCGTTGTAGCATCATCGCTGTAGCGTCATCGGTGTAACGCGACACTGCTCATTAGTACACGCCTACAACATTCACCAAGTTTGTTCAATCTATACACTGAGCAAATCTTTAAAAACATCTCAGAGATACCAGGCCTACAAATTAATGGAAAGATAATCAATAACCTAAGATATACTGATGATACTGTTCTACTAGCAGAAAATCCTAAAGATCTACAACAATTACTTAATGAAATAAAACATGACAATCCAAAAATATGGACTAGATATGAATATCAAAAAGACTTAAACTATGATCGTATACAAAGAAATTCTCAAGACCTACACTTAAATATCAAAGTTGAAGGAATACACATGGAGACAGTCCAGAGCTACAACTACCTGGGACATACTATAACCAATGATGGAAAATGTACAACTGAAATAAATAAAAGAATAGGTATGGCAAAAAGTAATTTCAATGCCATGAAAAATATATTAACAACAAAACAAATATCAACAGGGCTAAAACTAAGAATAACAATTGTATAATCTTCTCAACATTCATGTATTGCGCAGAAACATGGACATTAGACAAAGAAAACAGAACAGAAAAATGAAGCCTTTGAAATGTGGATTTATAGAAGAATAAGATTGAAAGAAAAGAAAACAAACGATGAAGTCTTAAAACAACTAAAAATGGATAGAGAACTACTAAACACAATTCAAACAAGACAAATGAATCTTTGGAGCATGTTAAAAAACACAACAGCCTACTAAAAGTAATCTAGGAAGAGAAAATACAAGGTAAAAGAGGCAGACCAAGACTAACATGGACGAGTAACATCAAAAGATGGACAAGTCAGCCTTTGGCAACCTGCACTATCGAAGCAAGAGACAGAGCGGAATGGCGCTCCATGGTAACCAACCTGCGATGCGGAGACGGCACTTAATGAGGATGAATGATTTTGAGCAAAGTAGCCTACGCGTATGTGGAAATAAAAACTTCCTTACATACATTTCTATATGTTCTCTCATACCCATAGTGAGAACGTACATTTCTATATGTTCTCAGATACCCATAGTGAGGGCATACATTTCTATATGTTCTCTGATAGCCATAGTGAGGACATACATTTCTATATGTTCTCTGATACCCATAGTGAGGACATACATTTCTATATGTTCTCTGATACCCATAGTGAGGACATACATTTCTATATGTTCTCTGATACCCATAGTGAGAACGTACATTTCTATATGTTCTCAGATACCCATAGTGAGGGCATACATTTCTATATGTTCTCTGATAGCCATAGTGAGGACATACATTTCTATATGTTGTCTGATAGCCATAGTGAGAACATACATTTCTATATTCTCTGATACCATAGTGAGAACATACATTTCTATATGTTCTCTGATACCCATAGTGAGGACATACATTTCTATATGTTTTCTGATACCCATAGTGAGGACATACTTTCTATATGTTCTCTGATACCCATAGTGAGAACGTACATTTGAAGGGTGGGGGGGGGGGGGGGGGCATCAGGTGAGGTCGAATAGTCTACACAGTTGTTTATCATGATGCATTAGTTCATTTGTGTCTCTCCAGAAAGATCAAATATACAAGCTCCTTCTATTATACATGCACAGTTAGTAGCAGAAAGCTCTATGTTAAAACTTGACAAATGTTTTTTTTAAAATTGAATATCACATCGCCCGACACTCTCAGAACCAACCATTTCTATGATCTTTTTGTTACCATCATTAACTATCTCTGATACATAAATATTGACTTCAAATGTTGCGCTCTGTGTGAGGTGTCACAAATTGGAACCACCTCCATAAAATATCAATTTGAAGAATAAGGCGAATGTATTAAACTCAGAACTCCTTCCATAAAACGATATAAAGTGTCCAAGATTGGAACTAAAATATCATATTGATATGAAAACAAACAGCCGTGTTATCTTCATTAACATCTTCAACTATCCGGCTCTGGTGTTATCTCTACTACTGCCCTGTGCGAAATAATCACATCATTTAAATCAGAAGTTATTAATCAAAAGGTACATCAGGCATATAAGTTTTAGAATCCCTGGTACAACACCCAGTCATGACGAGGCAGAATGCGAACACCCCTACCTCATCTTTACCCCAATTTGTCAGCCTTTAGGCATCAGTACAGGATATTTCACCTGATGAGATCATTCAGTACTGAACCGTACAACCCCGTCTTGGCGACAGTGGTGCAGACATTTCCACGTCAGTAATTAGAACACTGTTTTCCTTCTATAGGTGGCGCAGCTAGGCTGTTTATTTGAAGCTTTCAAGGCGATTTTTATTTGAGCCAAAATTGAGTGAATCGTGTTGTGTTTTTAAACATACAGTCAGGTGTGTCAAGGTAAATGTTGGTTGTATGGGGGCGTGAATGTTGGTTGTATGGGGGCGTGAATGTTGGTTGTATTGGGCGTGAATTTGGTTGTATGGGGCGTGAATGTTGGTTGTATGTGGGCGTGAATGTTGGTTGTATGGGGGCGTGAATGTTGGTTGTATGTGGGCGTGAATGTTGGTTGTATGGGGGCGTGAATGTTGGTTGTATGTGGGCGTGAATGTTGTTTGTATGTGAGCGTAAATTTTGGTTGTATGTGGGCGTGAATGTTGGTTGTATGGGGGCGTGAATGTTGGTTGTATGGGGGCGTGAATGTTGTTGTATGTGGGCGTGAATGTTGGCTGTATGTGGGCGTGAAGGTTGGTTGGTATGTGGGCGTGAATGTTGGTTGTATGTGGGCGTGAATGTTGGTTGTATGTGGGCGTGAATGTTGGTTGTATGGGGCGTGAATGTTGGTTGTATGTGGGCGTGAATGTTGGTTGTATGTGAGCGTAAATTTTGGTTGTATGTGGGCGTGAATGTTGGTGGTATGTGGGCGTAAATGTTGGTTGTATGTGGACGTGAATGTTGGTTGTATGTGAGCGTATATGCTTGTTGTATGTTAGCGTAATGTTGTTGTATGTTAGTGTAAATGTTGGTTGTATGTTAGTGTAAATGTTGGTTGTATGTGAGTGTAAATGTTGGTTGTATGTGAGCGTAAATGTTGGTTGTATGTGAGTGTAAATGTTGGTTGTATGTTAGTGTAAATGTTGGTTGTATGTGAGCGTAAATGTTGGTTGTATGTGAGTGTAAATGTTGGTTGTATGTGAGTGTAAATGTTGGTTGTATGTGAGTGTAAATGTTGGTTGTATGTGAGTGTAAATGTTGGTTGTATGTGAGTGTAAATGTTGGTTGTATGTGAGTGTAAATGTTGGTTGTATGTGAGTGTAAATGTTGGTTGTATGTGAGTGTAAATGTTGGTTGTATGTGAGCGTATATGTTGTTGTATGTTAGCGTAGATGTTTTACATGACTTTCTTGAGTGAAGTCTTTATCAGAGGAAAGGATTTGGAGAAATTGGCGTTCAGATCCGGCACATAGAGAACAAAAATCAGAAATGGCATAGCAGTGGTCCAGGAAGAAATGATGTTAAAATTAAAACACAAAAGACGCAGGAGAACAGAGATGAGACTAGTCAACACAAAAATACACCTCGTATATTTTCTCTTGTCAGATATGTCGTTTCTGTTTTGGCAAAACTAACCAGAGAGAGGTTGGCCAATAAAACAACACCCAGTCTAATACACTAATATATTACCAAACTGCTGACAAATTATGATTACTTGCAGCCAACCATCTGTCAGTATGTCAAAGAGAGCGCGTTATGAGTACATATCCCTGACATACATCCCCCACTATAACCCCCCACGTACCAGTAAGACCCGTCATCCTTCCATCAAACCCACACAGTATGTCTGTTTCTTCTATACCTTCCTGTAGAAGTCCTTTTTGTGGCACTGTCGGTATTGTTTCAGTGTTGTCTATCAGTACTGTAAAGATGAAACAATTTACTTTATTGTTCAGTGTTGTCTATCAGTACTGTAAAGATGAAACCATTTACTTCATTGTTCAGTGTTGTCTATCAGTACTGTAAAGATGAAACCATTTACTTCATTGTTCAGTGTTGTCTATCAGTACTGTAAAGATGAAACAATTTACTTTATTGTTCAGTGTTGTCTATTAATACTGTAAAGATGAAACCATTTACTTTATTGTTCTGTGTTGTCTATTAGTACTGTAAAGATGAAACCATTTACTTTATTGTTCAGTGTTGTCTATTAGTACTGTAAAGATGAAACCATTTACTTCATTGTTCTGTGTTGTCTATTAGTACTGTAAATATGAAACCATTTACTTTATTGTTCAGTGTTGTCTATCAGTACTGTAAAGATGAAACCATTTACTTTATTGTTCTGTGTTGTTTATTAGTACTGTAAAGATGAAACCATTTACTTCATTGTTCAGTTGTCTATCGGTACTGTAAATATGAAACCATTTACTTTATTGTTCAGTGTTGTCTATCAGTACTGTAAAGATGAAACAATTTACTTTATTCCTCAACAGTGAACCTAACTGGCAAAGGGCGGGTTAGCATGCAGGACTTTGAGCTGCTTAAGGTTCTTGGCACAGGAGGTAGGTTATGGTTTTTTAGAGGGATTTGTTAGATAGTATGTGTGGGAGAGAGGGGATGTGAGTGAGTTTGTATGAATGAGTGTGTGTGAGAGAGAGAGAGAGACAGAGATATTAAAATAATGTGACATACTGACAAAATGGCTAAGAAGAATACTGAATGTGATGAGAAGAGACAGAATGTGAGAGACGAGACAGAATGTGAGAAGATGAGACGATGGAAACAAGTGAATTGAGGGATGAGTGAATAAGTTAGTGTTATACAAGTGAATTAAGAGACAAGTGAATAACTGAGATTTGGTGTATGGAAATAAGTGAACTAAGGGACGAGTGAATAACTGAGATTTGGTGTATGGAAATAAGTGAACTAAGGGACGAGTGAATAACTGAGATTTGGTGTATGGAAATAAGTGAACTAAGGGACGAGTGAATAACTGAGATTTGGTGTATGGAAATAAGTGAACTAAGGGACGAGTGAATAACTGAGTGTTGGTGTATTGAAACAAATGAATTAATGTTACGCTTGAGTCTTTTTAAGAGACATGGTCACCTATGCCAGCAAGCTTTGTAAATTACAATATAAGTGAGGGAAATGACTTAGAATGATCATTATTCATTCACTAGCCTTACAGTGACCACTACTTTTGTTTCTAAAGCTTATGGGAAAGTCTTCCTGGTGCGGAAGATTGGTGGACGCGACGCAGGCAAGTTGTACGCTCTCAAACAGCTGAAGAAGGCATCCATTGTACAAAAGACAAAGACAACAGAGCACACAAAAACAGAGCGCCAAGTTTTAGAAGCCATCAGACAATCGCCTTTCTTGGTCACGCTTCATTATGCATTCCAGACAGACTCCAAACTGAACCTTATCTTAGGTTAGTGCATTCAACAACTGAAAATAATTTGGTAGTTAATATTTAATGTTAATTTGTTGTACATTTGTTGTATGTAGGTTTTAGTCATTTTATTCAAATATGTGGCAGTTTTTAAAAATATGTGTGGTTGTTAAAAGATTAGTGGCTGTTTATTTACGTCACTTCTTATCAATAAATGTCTTGTCTTGTTTTTGTTAGGAACACATATGTCAACTTTATTGTTCAAGATGTTTTTTTAGTGAAATGTATGTGTTCAATAAGGGAAATATGTCTTACCAGTAAATGTATGTGTTCAATAAGGGAAATATGTCTTACCAGTAAATGTATGTGTTCAATAAGGGAAATATGTCTTACCAGTTAATGTATGTGTTCAATAATTGAAATATGTCTTACCAGTAAATGTATGTGTTCAATAATGGAAATATGTCTTATCAGTAAATGTATGTGTTCAATAATGGAAATATGTCTTACCAGTAAATGTATGTGTTCAATAATTGAAATATGTCTTACCAGTAAATATTATTGTATGTGTTCAATAATTGAAATATGTCTTACCAGTAAATGTATGTGTTCAATAATTGAAATATGTCTTACCAGTAAATGTATGTGTTCAATAATGGAAATATGTCTTACCAGTAAATATTATTGTATGTGTTCGCTGTTTAGGGAAAGATAAATTGGCATATATTTGTAAATGTGCTGTGTTGATTCATGGAGTCAGGTCAGTATCACTGTAGTGATAAATTCCCCATATCTACTCCACTCATGTCACAGCTCCTGCCAAAGTGGTGGCAAATTTGCTGACAAGGTCAACTACAGTGCAGCCCTAATCTCTGTGCACAGGCTACAATTTCAAACCACTTCCTTGGAATAGAGAGTGCACAGTCACTTCCATATTTTAAATTCCTCAAAACACACTTTTTAAAACAAACAAAGCAACGGAAACAGTTTAAGCGACTGAGTTAGTCTCTGCCAAAACAGGGCGACATACAGCCATTTTGATTCTGCATTGTAAATATGCATGTTCATTAATTACAGAAATGTGTTGTTTTTTTTTAACCTTTATTATTCTATATGGGAGAGCGTTTATGTGTGTGTGTGAGTGTAATATATATATATATATATATATATATATATATATATGCTTACATACATATGTCAGTTAAAGATAAAAGGACCTATAATAGTAAATATGCACAAATGTTAATTAGTTAATGAGAGCAGTGGTTAGCAACTCGTCTGCTATGGACAAGAATGTGGGTTCCTGCCAGGAAAGAAAGATAGTCCAACATAGTGCTGATGACACTTTCTTGCTTTTTCTTTTTTATTCTATCATTTTTTGAAATGTATAAGTTTCACATCATCGGTTACTTTTCTTTTTTTATTCTATCATTTTTTGAAATGTATAAGTTTCACATCATCGGTTACTTTTTCTTTTTTATTCTATCATTTTTTGAAATGTATAAGTTTCACATCATCGGTTACTTTTTCTTTTTTATTCTATCATTTTTTGAAATGTATAAGTTTCACATCATCGGTTACTTTTCTTTTTTATTCTATCATTTTTTGAAATGTATAGTTTCACATCATCGGTTACTTTTTCTTTTTATCTATCATTTTTGAAATGTATAAGTTTCACATCATCGTTTACTTTTTCTTTTTTATTCTATCATTTTTTGAAATGTATAAGTTTCACATCATCGTTTACTTTTCTTTTTTATTCTATCATTTTTGAAATGTATAAGTTTCACATCATCGGTTTACTTTTTCTTTTTTATTCTATCATTTTTTGAAATGTATAAGTTTCACATCATCGTTACTTTTTCTTTTTTATTCTATCATTTTTTGAATGTATAAGTTTCACATCATCGGTTACTTTTTCTTTTTTATTCTATCATTTTTTGAAATGTATAAGTTTCACATCATCGGTTACTTTTTCTTTTTTATTCTATCATTTTTTGAAATGTATAAGTTTCACATCATCGGTTTGAACACCCGCCCTATCAGATTATCTTCCTTGATCATCAATTATCAGAACACTTTTTGTGCAGCAACACCACAACTTAAACAAACCTATGTACGTCTTGGCTTCAGATCACCAGCTATGTGGCTCTGAGTTCAGGAATATAAGATAAGGTAAACATCGAGGCGAGCCGCGATAGCTCAGTGGTTAGTAACTGGACTACAGGACAAGAGGTAGGGTTCGATCCCAACCGACGGCTTCCGGTTCACCAGCCTTTAATGGGTACCGGATTTTTTTTCTGGGAAGGTAAAGCGGCACGGGCATTATACAGACCACATTACCACCAAAAATCGTGTGCCGAACTGAAAAATTTATGGTCACTAACACCATTTTCCCTATACGTCACTTGGCGTGACGATTTATACTTTACTTTTTTTTTTTTTACTACCCACACATTGAAATAAATTGTCTAATATTTTTAATCCCGTAAACAGATTTTGTGAATGGTGGTGAGATGTTTACTCATCTGTACCAGCGTGAACATTTCACGAGGCTGAGGTTCGCATCTACATAGCAGAAATTACCCTTTTGGAAACATTACACAAGGTATGCTCTTCCTATTGTCATTTTGTTATCAGGTTCCAACTACATTGAGATTTATAATCTATTTTTTTTGTTATCAGGTTCCAACTACATTGAGATTTATAATCTATTTTTTTTTGTTATCAGGTTCCAACTACATTGAGATTTATAATATATTTTTTTTGTTATCAGGTTCCAACTACATTGAGATTTATAATCTATTTTTTTTGTTATCAGGTTCCAACTACATTGAGATTTATAATCTCATTTTTTTGTTATCAGGTTCCAACTACATTGAGATTTATAATCTAATTTTTTTGTTATCAGGTTCCAACTACATTGAGATTTATAATCTAATTTTTTTGTTATCAGGTTCCAACTACATTGAGATTTATAATCTAATTTTTTTGTTATCAGGTTCCAACTACATTGAGATTTATAATCTATTTTTTTTGTTATCAGGTTCCAACTACATTGAGATTTATAATCTATTTTTTTTGTTATCAGGTTCCAACTACATTGAGATTTATAATCTAATTTCTTTGTTATCAGGTCCAAACTACAATGAAATTTGATAACATATTTCTTTGTTATCAGGTCCCAACTACAATGAAATTTGATAACATATTTCTTTGTTATCAGGTCCCAACTACAATGAAATTTGATAACATATTTCTTTGTTATCAGGTCCAAACTACAATGAAATTTGATAACATATTTCTTTGTTATCAGGTCTAAACTACATTGAAATTTGATAACTTATTCCTTTGTAACGGAGATTATAATCCAATTTATATTTTATACTGAATAATTTATTTTCCCAAATGTAATTTTTATATGTAATTTACCACATAGGGTTATATGTTTATTCTTCCTCTGTTTCCATATACGTGGCTAAAAATAACTGTACGTCTGAATGTTTTCATCCACAGTTGGTATCATCTATAGAGACATCAAGCTGGAAAATATCCTCCTGGACTCCGATGGGCACATTGTTCTGACAGATTTTGGTCTCAGCAAGGAGTTCCTGCCCACGGACCCGGTTTGTTCTAATGTTTATGTGTTGTGGTTGTTGTTGCTGTATTGTGTGAGAATTATGTTATGTGTTGTGGTTGTTGTTGCTGTATTGTGTGAGGGTTATGTGTTGTGGTTGTTGTTGCTGTATTGTGTGAGGATTATGTTATTTGTTGTGGTTGTTGTTGCTGTATTGTGATGATTATGTTATGTGTTGTGGTTGCTGTTGCTGTATTGTGTGAGGATTATGTTATGTGTTGTGGTTGTAGTTGCTGTATTGTGTGAGGATTATGTTATGTGTTGTGGTTGTAGTTGCTGTATTGTGTGAGGATTATGTTATGTGTTGTGGTTGTAGTTGCTGTCACTGCATTGTGTGAGGATTATGTTATGTGTTGTGGTTGCTGTCACTGTATTGTGTGAGGATTATGTTATGTGTTGTGGTTGCTGTTGCTGTATTGTGTGAGGATTAATATATTTAGATTTATCTAAAATTCTTAATCCTAATATAAGTTCTGTTGTTATCTCAACCAAGAGGAGATCACTCGTTTTTTCAGAAATAATTTATATTATTAAACTTAGAAATTACCAAAATATGGATACTGAAAACATTGTCCATGTTAAATATCATTTTACTCAAATGGTTACCTGGGGATTGGCTGGTCTCGAGGCAAGATGCCGGCCTAGAGACAGAGAGGTTGTGAGTTCAAATCCTGGCTCCAGCAGTTGAGATTTTTATTTATGATTTGTCTGCGGCAACAACCCCTGGTCTCAGCAGCAAGACCCGGCATGAAACGTCAATTACTCATCGACAGAAAAATATAAGTACCTCCTACGACAGAGTTATCTGCCTGTGCGGTGAGATAGCCCTGTGCACATGGCTAGCAGGAAAAAATGGATTAACACACAAAATTCATTTTGTAGTCTTAATGGACTTCATAGAGGTGAAAGCTGTCAAATGCAAAAATAAATGGTTATCACTTTGTGAAGTAACATTTTGTTTCTGTGTCAGACGTTGTGGCGAATCATGATTTGACAAAGAAATTACAATGGTGGTTTTCTATTGCCTTCTGTTGTTTGTTTTATGGTTGGCTCCACTAGTCTTTGACTAAAAAGTCTCACCCACAAGACAGTGGGGTTGTTATGTAGAACCAGTTTTAACATATGGATGTGAATCATGGATAACAGACAAGAAAATCACTGGAGTCTGTAGAAATGTGGTTTTACAGAAGAATGTTGAGAATACCATGGACACCTAAGAAGAGTAATGAAGATGTTCTGAAAGAGGCCAAAGCAAAAAGAGAGCTAATTTCCAATATTAGGAAGAAACAATGATCATTTCTTGGCCATGTAATGAGAAGGGAACAGCTGGAATATATTGTAACAACTGGAACAATTGAGGGACGAAGAGATAGAGGGAAGCAAAGAGAAAAGATACCAGACAGCTTAAGAGAATGGCTTGGCAGAAGGTCAACAACAGAAATGATAAATAACTGTCAAGATCGAAAGTTGTGGAGAGACATGATCACCTATGTCAACGCGCCTGGTACTTGATGATGATGTCAGACTTTACAATATTAGTTTGTTACCAAATGTTTACCAGTATTGGAAGTTGTTTTCTGTTTCATTTCTGTAACAGACTCATCGCACTTACTCATTCTGTGGCACCATTGAGTACATGGCTCCAGAGGTGGTAAAAAGTGGACAGACCGGCCATGATTTTGTAAGTTTGTTTTTAATCCAGTCAGTCTTTGAGTTTCATTCATTACTTGTTTAGTTTAAGCAGTTCATGTTTTAGAGTTTCACTCATTATTTTAGTTTAAAATAGTACATGTTTTAGAGTTTCAATCATTATTTGTTTAGTTTAAATAGTACATGTTTTAGAGTTTCAATCATTATTTGTTTAGTTTAAATAGTACATGTTTTAGAGTTTCACTCATTATTTTAGTTTAAATAGTACATGTTTTAGAGTTTCAATCATTATTTGTTAAGTTTAATTAGTACTTGTTTTAGAGTTTCAATCATTATTTGTTTAGTTTAAATAGTACATGTGTTAGAGTTTGACTAGTTTAGTTTAAATAGTAGATGTTTTAGAGTTTCAATCATTATTTGTTAAGTTTAAATAGTACATGTTTTAGAGTTTCGCTCATTATGTATTATGTTTTTATAGTATGTGTGTTAGAGTTTGACTAGTTTAGTTTAAGTAGTATGTGTTTTAGAACTCCAATAGTTGTTTTTGTTTGGTTTACACAGTACATGTTTTAGTTCTTCATTAATTCTTTCTTTAGTTATTATTTATTCATTTCAGCAATCCCTGCTTTTAGAACTTTGCTCTTTCATTTTAACAATCTTTGTTTTTCGAACTTTGGTCATTCATTTTAACAATCTTTGTTTTTTAGAACTTTGGTCATTCATTTTAACAATCTTTGTTTTTAGAACTTTGGTCATTCATTTTAACAATCTTTGTTTTTAGAATTTTGGTCATTCATTTTAACAATCTTTGTTTTTAGAACTTTGGTCATTCATTTTAACAATCTTTGTTTTTAGAACTTTGGTCATTCATTTTAACAATCTTTGTTTTTAGAATGTTGGTCATTCATTTTAACAATCTTTGTTTTTAGAACTTGGTCATTCATTTTAACAATCTTGTTTTTTGAACTTTGGTCATTCATTTTAACAATCTTTGTTTTTAGAACTTTGGTCATTCATTTTAACAATCTTTGTTTTTTTAACTTTGGTCATTCATTTTAACAATCTTTGTTTTTAGAACTTTTTGTCATTCATTTTAACAATCTTTGTTTTTAGAACTTTGGTCATTCATTTTAACAATCTTTGTTTTTAGAACTTTGGTCATTCATTTTAACAATCTTTGTTTTTAGAACTTTGGTCATTCATTTTAACAATCTTTGTTTTTAGAATTTTGGTCATTCATTTTAACAATCTTTGTTTTTAGAACTTTGGTCATTCATTTTAACAATCTTTGTTTTTAGAACTTTGGTCATTCATTTTAACAATCTTTGTTTTTAGAACTTTGGTCATTCATTTTAACAATCTTTGTTTTTAGAACTTTGGTCATTCATTTTAACAATCTTTGTTTTTAGAATGTTGGTCATTCATTTTAACAATCTTTGTTTTTAGAACTTTGGTCATTCATTTTAACAATCTTTGTTTTTTAGAACTTTGGTCATTCATTTTAACAATCTTTGTTTTTAGAACTTTGGTCATTCATTTTAACAATCTTTGTTTTTGAACTTTGGTCATTCATTTTAACAATCTTTGTTTTTAGAACTTTGGTCATTCATTTTAACAATCTTTGTTTTTTAGAACTTTGGTCATTCATTTTAACAATCTTTGTTTTTAGAACTTTGGTCATTCATTTTAACATATTTGTTTTTAGAACTTTGGTTATAACAATAAAAATTAAGTAGTTGAAACATTTTATAAAAATCAGCTTATGGCTGATCAGCTTATTTCAGCCAGATAAAATCAGCCTTGTTTGATAGTCTATGCTGAGTTTTTCTAGAGAAAAGTCAGCCGCAGTTTTTGTCTTGAACTTTCTATCGTCCTCAACACTCAAAGGGGTTTTTGAGGAGCTGAAGAGGAAAAGGATGCCTTTAATCCTCTAATCTCAAAGTGGGTGGGATAAAATACATAGTCTTATCAGAGATGGAAGTTCAAACATAGATGTCCATATTCAAGTCAAGCACATTAAAGAAGTCTTGAAAAATGAAAGGAACTTGTTGTTTACCATAACTTCTTGTTCTTCCCTTGCACTTTGACCTCTTTATGTGTCAAGGACGGTACAAAGCGCTATCCTCTTACTCTTCAGCCAATCTCATTTATTGCTGTTTGATGCTATTTATAGTTTTCATTGATGCTGTCACTTCATCTTAATCTGGACCTGCCTTTAGGCTTGAAAGACTAGCACTGGTTGTTGCAGGTTATTAACAAGAAGTCACAACAGTTTATCACTAGCATTTTAGTTTACAAATCCTGCACTCTGTGTAACATGTTTCAGTTACAATCAAGCCTGAAACTCATTTGTCAAAAAGAAGTTTCTCTTGTTCATTTTCCTGATTCAAATTTGAAAACACTTGCGGCACATCTGACTTTTTAATTTATCACAGGCCGTGGACTGGTGGTCTCTAGGGGTGCTGACCTATGAACTCCTGACAGGTGCTTCCCCTTTCACTGTGGAAGGAGAGAAGAACACACAGAGTGAAATATCAAAGTGAGTCTATGTTTGTCGACCTTGTCTCTGTGTGTGTTTTTTGTATAGAATGGTTCTGTTTAAAAATATCAATCTTGAAGTCCTATTGTATACAAAGTATTTTCCTCAAGTTATTTGATTTTTTAATGCCACTAGTTTATTCTGTTTCTTTTATTGGGTTTCTACTATCACTTGTTTAAGTTTTTTTGATAACACATTTCATAAGTTTTATTCAACATTTCTATAGATACTGCACTTTCTTTATTACTTTTACTTCATTTGAGTTGAATGTTTGTTGTGCATTAATAGTATTGCTCAACATGACAACGGTGTTTGGGCCTCTTAAGAACATTGGACTTGTGGTCAATATGGGAATAGACAGAAGGAACCGCTGAGGCACTGTCTGAAAAATATTCCTGTTGCAGTTTCTTCATATTCCAAGTCCGGCCTGCTGCAGGAGCTACTGAGTTTAGTGCTCTGTACACACATGAGCTGTGCTTTTTCATCCGATGGTGTTTCTATATTTAGATTGTTTATGATGAATGATGATATCATATGACGAAGGACAGTTCAGCTGCGTTCACTTTCGGGCTGATACGCCTTATGTCTTTTGACGTGCTGTGTTTGCTATGATGGGGACTGCAGCTGCTTTCTTTCTTTCTTTGGATATTTGATGAGATGTTAATTCGGATGATTCCACTGGCATGGATGGTTGAGCATTATGGATTTTCATTTGTTTACAGTGATAACTGGGCCCTTGAATAATCTATAACTTTTACTTCATTAAATTAAAAGTAACATCAGACTATAACTATAACTTTTACCTCATTAAATTAAAAGTAACATCAGACTATAACTATAACTTTTACCTCATTAAATTAAAGGTAACATCAGACTATAACTATAACTTTTACCTCATTAAATTAAAAGTAACATCAGACTATAACTATAACCTTTACTTCATTAAATTAAAGGTAACATCAGACTATAACTATAACTTTTACCTCATTAAATTAAAGGTAACATCAGACTATAACTATAACTTTTACCTCATTAAATTAAAAGTAACATCAGACTATAACTATAACTTTTACTTCATTAAATTAAAAGTAACATCAGACTATAACTATAACTTTTACTTCATTAAATTAAAAGTAACATCAGACTATAACTATAACTTTTACTTCATTAAATTAAAGGTAACATCAGACTATAACTATAACTTTTACTTCATTAAATTAAAGGTAACATCAGACTATAACTATAACTTTTACTTCATTAAATTAAAAGTAACATCAGGCTATAACTATAACTTTTACTTCATTAAATTAAAAGTAACATCAGTCTGTTATCAGGGCAGTGGTTTCTAATCTTTTACAGACGAATCATGAAGTGCAACCCACCTTATCCAAAGACCTTCTCAACAGAGGTGAAGGACCTCATTAAGAAGCTGCTAACAAAGGAAGCACCTAAGAGATTAGGCTCAAAGAGTGCGGAAGAGGTTAAAAGACATCCTTTCTTTAAGGTAGGAAGTGATTTATGAATGTGTTGTATGCAAAAAACATTAATCATCAGCATCCAGATCCCAATCTTGCTCAAACTGTAGGTGTGAACATCGTGTATTGCTCAAAACCTTCTCCAGACCTTGTAGTTTGGCCACATACATGTATGCCTTTGCCCACTTCTGACCCTATTACTGCACTTCAAAGCTAACATTTGACCTAATCAGCACATCTTGGTTCATCTTTGCCCTCATTTCTGCCCTCGTAATTCATTTCTGATCTGGTTAGTTCATCTTTGCCCTTTTTCTGCTGCCCTTGTAATTCATTTCTGATCTGGTTAGTTCATCTTTGCCCTCATTCTGCCCTCGTAATTCATTTCTGATCTGGTTAGTTCATCTTTGCCCTCATTTCTGCCCTCATAATTTATTTCTGATCTGGTTAGTTCATCTTTGTCCTCATTTCTGCACTCGTATTTAATTTCTGATCTGATAACAAAGATATTTGTGTTTTCTGTCCCATGTTGGAATGTCTAGTTCCTAATCACAAAGATATTTTGTTTTTCTGTCCCATGTTGGAATGTCTAGTTCCTAATCACAAAGATATTTGTGTTTTCTGTCCCATGTTGGAATGTCTAGTTCCTAATCACAAAGATATTTGTGTTTTCTGTCCCATGTTGGAATGTCTAGTTCCTAATCACAAAGATATTTGTGTTTTCTGTCCCATGTTGGAATGTCTAGTTCCTAATCACAAAGATATTTGTGTTTTCTGTCCATGTTGGAATGTCTAGTTCCTAATCACAAAGATATTTGTGTTTTCTGTCCCATGTTGGAATGTCTAGTTCCTAACCACAAAGATATTTGTGTTTTCTGTCCATATAGTACATCAACTGGATGATCTTATGCAGAAAAAAATCCCAGCCCCATTTATACCAAAGATTCGCAACGAACTGGACCTCAGTAATTTTTCTGAAGAGTTCACCAAAATGGCTGCAGCGGAGTCTCCAGCAATTGTGCCAAATATGGGGGAAAGTTGTTCAAGGTAAGAAAATATGTTGCTTGTAATGAAACTTTTGTTTTGGCATGTCATTTATATATTTTCATATCAATTATTTTTTGTATAACAGGCAGCAAAAAACAAAGGCCAGCTAATGGCAAAACTGTACCATTATTCCGTCCGTCCATCCATACATCCATTCATCCACCCACCCAATGTCCTTTTGAGCTGAATATGGGCACAAAGGGCAAACATTCTAGATTCGTCTCCATGTCCAACAAAGAATCTCTTATTATCTCATCAACATATGACCACCTTCTCTTGATTATAGATTATTTTTTGCATGCATTGTCATTTCTCTTATTTCTGCACTACATTCTCTGAAGGCATTTATTTTCAAGAAAGGGTGGATACAAATTTGATTTGAAAAATCCTGAGTTTTTTTTTTTATGTACTTGGTGCAATTATATTATTATCTCCTCTTCCCCCCCCCCCCCCCCCCCCCCCCAAAAAAAAAAATTATATATATATACACAATAGAACCAAAAAGAGCTCACTTCAGCACAATCCTCATGCTACTCTTATGCTGTTAATGTCAAATCACAAAAGATTAATATCCACTGAAATGAAATGTGTCAGATGCATGGTGGGAGGCTCGCTTGAACGACATAATTAGAAGTGACGAACTAAGAAGAAAGGGATCACACATAAAGGAACCACCAATCGAATTGTTCTATGGGGAACCGGTTATGATCTCAAATGTATTGTCCTGTTTGTGACCCAAGTGAAAGTTATCGATTTTCATTCTTTTGCAGTGATACCGGGGCCTTCTATAACCTTGACCCAAGCTGGTCTAAGTGCATAGCAATAGCTGATTGCTGAAGAAGAAAGTTTGGCCTTGTTATACAGAAACAGCATTCACACAGCTGGATTTGTTGAAAGCTGCACATTCTCCAGTTACAAAAATACAATCAGCCAAAAATAGCAAAATCCACAGAACATCAAGTCACTAATAAACAACAGAAGATACTGTTAAACTGATTTTCATTTGTTTCTTTTGCACTTTTTTCAAAGTTTTGATTTATTAATTTTTTTAAATGATATTTCTATGGTTTCTTAAGCTTTCTTTTTATATTGTATTAATTAATATTACTATATCATTTTTATTTGGTTGGGATTTTTATTTATGATTTCTCTCTGCGGCAACTACCCCTGGTCTCAGCAGCTAGGCCCGGCTTGAAGCGTCAGTTACTCATCGACGGATAAAACATGAGTACCTCCGAGGTCGGAGTTATCTGCCTGTGTGGCAAGGACCCCTGTGCACACGGCTGCCAGGAAAAATGGATTAACACACAAAATTCAGTTCCTAGTCTCTAGAGACTTCGTCAGAGTTGAAAGCTGGCGAATGAGTGTACAATTTTGCCAGGCTTTTAATTGAGGGGCTGGGAATGAAGTTTGCATCCCCAGTGCCGTCACAGCATAGTGTCCAGGTATGGGTTTGACTTGGTCATCTTGATTCTACAAGGACCTGGAATGACAGATATCTGCTGATTAACAGAGGACTTATTTAGCCTGGACTGACAGATATCCACTGATTAATGAATGACTAGTTTAGCCCTGGACTGACAGATATCCACTGATTAATGAATGACTATTTAGCCCTGGACTGACAGATATCTGCTGATTAACAGAGGACTAGTTTAGCCCTGGACTGACAGATATCCACTGATTAATGAATGACTAGTTTAGCCCTGGACTGACAGATATCTGCTGACTAATGAATGACTAGTTTAGCCCTGGACTGACAGATATCCACTGATTAATGAATGACTAGTTTAGCCCTGGACTGACAGATATCCACTGATTAATGAATGACTAATTTTAGCCCTGGACTGACAGATATCTGCTGATTAATGAATGACTAATTTAGCCCTGGACTGACAGATATCCACTGATTAATGAATGACTAGTTTAGCCCTGGACTGGACAGATATCTGCTGATTAATGAATGACTAGTTTAGCCCTGGACTGACAGATATCCACTGATTAATGAATGACTAGTTTAGCCCTGGACTGACAGATATCTGCTGATTAATGAATGACTAGTTTAGCCCTGGACTGACAGATATCTGCTGATTAATGAATGACTAATTTAGCCTGGACTGACAGATATCTGCTGATTAATGAATGACTAATTTAGCCCTGGACTGACAGATATCTGCTGATTAATGAATGACTAGTTTAGCCCTGACTGACAGATATCTGCTGATTAATGAATGACTAGTTTAGCCCTGGACTGACAGATATCCACTGATTAATGATGACTAATTTAGCCCTGGACTGACAGATATCTGCTGATTAATGAATGACTGGTTTAGCCCTGGACTGACAGATATCCACTGATTAATGAATGACTAATTTAGCCCTGGAATGACAGATATCTGCTGATTAACAGAGGACTTATTTAGCCTGGACTGACAGATATCCACTGATTAATGATGACTAGTTTAGCCCTGGACTGACAGATATCCACTGATTAATGAATGACTAATTTAGCCCTGGACTGACAGATATCTGCTGATTAACAGAGGACTAGTTTAGCCCTGGACTGACAGATATCCACTGATTAATGAATGACTAGTTTAGCCCTGGACTGACAGATATCTGCTGATTAATGAATGACTAGTTTAGCCCTGGACTGACAGATATCCACTGATTATGAATGACTAATTTAGCCCTGGACTGACAGATATCTGCTGATTAATGAATGACTAGTTTAGCCCTGGACTGACAGATATCCACTGGTTAATGAATGACTAGTTTAGCCCTGGCTGACAGATATCCACTGATTAATGAATGACTAATTTAGCCCTGGACTGACAGATATCCACTGATTAATGAATGACTAGTTTAGCCCTGGACTGACAGATATCCACTGATTAATGAATGACTAATTTAGCCCTGGACTGACAGATATCTGCTGATTAATGAATGACTAGTTTAGCCCTGGACTGACAGATATCCACTGATTAATGAATGACTAGTTTAGCCCTGGACTGACAGATATCCACTGATTAATGAATGACTATTTAGCCCTGGACTGACAGATATCTGCTGATTATTGAATGACTAATTTAGCCCTGGGCTGACAGATATCTGCTGATTAATGAATGACTAATTTAGCCCTGGACTGACAGATATCTGCTGATTAATGAATGACTAGTTTAGCCCTGGACTGACAGATATCTGCTGATTAACAGAGGACTTATTTAGCCCTTGACTGACAGATATCTGCTGATAAATGAATGACTAATTTAGCCCTGGACTGACAGATATCTGCTGATTAATGAATGACTAATTTAGCCCTGGACTGACAGATATCTGCTGATTAATGAATGACTAGTTTAGCCCTGGACTGACAGATATCCACTGATTAATGAATGACTAATTTAGCCCTGGACTGACAGATATCTGCTGATAAATGAATGACTATTTTAGCCCTGGGCTGACAGATATCCACTGATTAATGAATGACTAGTTTAGCCCTGGACTGACAGATATCCACTGATAAATGAATGCTAGTTTAGCCCTGGACTGACAGATATCCGCTGATTAATGAATGACTAGTTTAGCCCTGGACTGACAGATATCCACTGATTAATGAATGACTAATTTAGCCCTGGACTGACAGATATCTGCTGATTATTGAATGACTAATTTAGCCCTGGACTGACAGATATCTGCTGATTAATGAATGACTAATTTAGCCCTGGACTGACAGATATCTGCTGATTAATGAATGACTAGTTTAGCCCTGGACTGACAGATATCTGCTGATTAACAGAGGACTTATTTAGCCCTTGACTGACAGATATCCACTGATTAATGAATGACTAATTTAGCCCTGGACTGACAGATATCTGCTGATTAATGAATGACTAATTTAGCCCTGGACTGACAGATATCTGCTGATTAATGAATGACTAGTTTAGCCCTGGACTGACAGATATCCACTGATTAATGAATGACTAATTTAGCCCTGGACTGAAGATATCTGCTGATAAATGAATGACTAGTTTAGCCCTGGACTGACAGATATCCACTGATTAATGAATGACTAGTTTAGCCTGGACTGACAGATATCTGCTGATTAATGAATGACTAGTTTAGCCCTGGACTGACAGATATCCACTGATTAATGAATGACTAGTTTAGCCCTGGACTGACAGATATCTGCTGATTAATGAATGACTAATTTAGCCCTGGACTGACAGATATCTGCTGATTAATGAATGACTAATTTAGCCCTGGACTGACAGATATCTGCTGATTAATGAATGACTAATTTAGCCCTGGACTGACAGATATCTGCTGATTAATGAATGACTAGTTTAGCCCTGGACTGACAGATATCTGCTGATTAATGAATGACTAGTTTAGCCCTGGACTGACAGATATCCACTGATTAATGAATGACTAATTTAGCCCTGGACTGACAGATATCTGCTGATTAATGAATGACTGGTTTAGCCCTGGACTGACAGATATCCACTGATTAATGAATGACTAATTTAGCCCTGGAATGACAGATATCTGCTGATTAACAGAGGACTTATTTAGCCCTGGACTGACAGATATCCACTGATTAATGAATGACTAGTTTAGCCCTGGACTGACAGATATCCACTGATTAATGAATGACTAATTTAGCCCTGGACTGACAGATATCTGCTGATTAACAGAGGACTAGTTTTAGCCCTGGACTGACAGATATCCACTGATTAATGAATGACTAGTTTAGCCCTGGACTGACAGATATCTGCTGATTAATGAATGACTAGTTTAGCCCTGGACTGACAGATATCCACTGATTAATGAATGACTAATTTAGCCCTGGACTGACAGATATCTGCTGATTAATGAATGACTAGTTTAGCCCTGGACTGACAGATATCCACTGGTTAATGAATGACTAGTTTAGCCCTGGGCTGACAGATATCCACTGATTAATGAATGACTAATTTAGCCCTGGACTGACAGATATCCACTGATTAATGAATGACTAGTTTAGCCCTGGACTGACAGATATCCACTGATTAATGAATGACTAATTTAGCCCTGGACTGACAGATATCTGCTGATTAATGAATGACTAGTTTAGCCCTGGACTGACAGATATCCACTGATTAATGAATGACTAGTTTAGCCCTGGACTGACAGATATCCACTGATTAATGAATGACTAATTTAGCCCTGGACTGACATATATCTGCTGATTATTGAATGACTAATTTAGCCCTGGACTGACAGATATCTGCTGATTAATGAATGACTAATTTAGCCCTGGACTGACAGATATCTGCTGATTAATGAATGACTAGTTTAGCCCTGGACTGACAGATATCTGCTGATTACAGAGGACTTATTTAGCCCTTGACTGACAGATATCTGCTGATAAATGAATGACTAATTTAGCCCTGGACTGACAGATATCTGCTGATTAATGAATGACTAATTAGCCCTGGACTGACAGATATCTGCTGATTAATGAATGACTAGTTTAGCCCTGGACTGACAGATATCCACTGATTAATGAATGACTAATTTAGCCCTGGACTGACAGATATCTGCTGATAAATGAATGACTAGTTTAGCCCTGGGCTGACAGATATCCACTGATTAATGAATGACTAGTTTAGCCCTGGACTGACAGATATCCACTGATAAATGAATGACTAGTTTAGCCCTGGACTGACAGATATCCGCTGATTAATGAATGACTAGTTTAGCCCTGGACTGACAGATATCCACTGATTAATGAATGACTAATTTAGCCGTGGACTGACAGATATCTGCTGATTATGAATGACTAATTTAGCCCTGGACTGACAGATATCTGCTGATTAATGAATGACTAATTTAGCCCTGGACTGACAGATATCTGCTGATTAATGAATGACTAGTTTAGCCCTGGACTGACAGATATCTGCTGATTAACAGAGGACTTATTTAGCCCTTGACTGACAGATATCCACTGATTAATGAATGACTAATTTAGCCCTGGACTGACAGATATCTGCTGATTAATGAATGACTAATTTAGCCTGGACTGACAGATATCTGCTGATTAATGAATGACTAGTTTAGCCCTGGACTGACAGATATCCACTGATTAATGAATGACTAATTTAGCCCTGGACTGAAGATATCTGCTGATAAATGAATGACTAGTTTAGCCCTGGACTGACAGATATCCACTGATTAATGAATGACTAGTTTAGCCCTGGACTGACAGATATCCACTGATAAATGAATGACTAGTTTAGCCCTGGACTGACAGATATCCGCTGATTAATGAATGACTAGTTTAGCCCTGGACTGACAGATATCCACTGATTAATGAATGACTAATTTAGCCCTGGACTGACAGATATCTGCTGATTAATGAATGACTAGTTTAGCCTGGACTGACAGATATCCACTGGTTAATGAATGACTAGTTTAGCCCTGGGCTGACAGATATCCACTGATTAATGAATGACTAATTTAGCCCTGGACTGACAGATATCCACTGATTAATGAATGACTAGTTTAGCCCTGGACTGACAGATATCCACTGATTAATGAATGACTAATTTAGCCCTGGACTGACAGATATCTGCTGATTAATGAATGACTAGTTTAGCCCTGGACTGACAGATATCCACTGATTAATGAATGACTAGTTTAGCCCTGGACTGACAGATATCCACTGATTAATGAATGACTAATTTAGCCCTGGACTGACAGATATCTGCTGATTATTGAATGACTAATTTAGCCTGGACTGACAGATATCTGCTGATTAATGAATGACTAATTTAGCCCTGGACTGACAGATATCTGCTGATTAATGAATGACTAGTTTAGCCCTGGACTGACAGATATCTGCTGATTAACAGAGGACTTATTTAGCCCTTGACTGACAGATATCTGCTGATAAATGAATGACTAATTTAGCCCTGGACTGACAGATATCTGCTGATTAATGAATGACTAATTTAGCCCTGGACTGACAGATATCTGCTGATTAATGAATGACTAGTTTAGCCCTGGACTGACAGATATCCACTGATTAATGAATGACTAATTTAGCCCTGGACTGACAGATATCTGCTGATAAATGAATGACTAGTTTAGCCCTGGGCTGACAGATATCCACTGATTAATGAATGACTAGTTTAGCCCTGGACTGACAGATATCCACTGATAAATGAATGACTAGTTTAGCCCTGGACTGACAGATATCTGCTGATTAATGAATGACTAGTTTAGCCCTGGACTGACAGATATCCACTGATTAATGAATGACTAATTTAGCCCTGGACTGACAGATATCTGCTGATTATTGAATGACTAATTTAGCCCTGGACTGACAGATATCTGCTGATTAATGAATGACTAATTTAGCCCTGGACTGACAGATATCTGCTGATTAATGAATGACTAGTTTAGCCCTGGACTGACAGATATCTGCTGATTAACAGAGGACTTATTTAGCCCTTGACTGACAGATATCCACTGATTAATGAATGACTAATTTAGCCCTGGACTGACAGATATCTGCTGATTAATGAATGACTAATTTAGCCCGGACTGACAGATATCTGCTGATTAATGAATGACTAGTTTAGCCCTGGACTGACAGATATCCACTGATTAATGAATGACTAATTTAGCCCTGGACTGAAGATATCTGCTGATAAATGAATGACTAGTTTAGCCCTGGACTGACAGATATCCACTGATTAATGAATGACTAGTTTAGCCCTGGACTGACAGATATCCACTGATAAATGAATGACTAGTTTAGCCCTGACTGACAGATATCCGCTGATAATGAATGACTAGTTTAGCACTGGACTGACAGATATCCACTGATTAATGAATGACTAGTTTAGCCCTGGACTGACAGACATCTGCTGATTAATGAATGACTATTTAGCCCTGGACTGACAGATATCTGCTGATTAATGAATGACTAGTTTAGCCTGGACTGACAGATATCTGCTGATTAATGAATGACTAGTTTAGCCCTGGACTGACAGATATCCACTGATTAATGAATGACTAATTTAGCCCTGGACTGACAGATATCTGCTGATTAATGAATGACTAATTTAGCCCTGGACTGACAGATATCTGCTGATTAATGAATGACTAATTTAGCCCTGGACTGACAGATATCTGCTGATTAATGAATGACTAGTTTAGCCCTGGACTGACATATATCTGCTGATTAATGAATGACTAGTTTAGCCCTGGACTGACAGATATCCACTGATTAATGAATGACTAATTTAGCCCTGGACTGACAGATATCTGCTGATTAATGAATGACTAGTTAGCCTGGACTGACAGATATCCACTGATTAATGAATGACTAATTTAGCCCTGGAATGACAGATATCTGCTGATTAACAGAGGACTTATTTAGCCCTGGACTGACAGATATCCATGATTAATGAATGACTAGTTTAGCCCTGGACTGACAGATATCCACTGATTAATGAATGACTAATTTAGCCCTGGACTGACAGATATCTGCTGATTAACAGAGGACTAGTTTAGCCCTGGACTGACAGATATCCACTGATTAATGAATGACTAGTTTAGCCCTGGACTGACAGATATCTGCTGATTAATGAATGACTAGTTTAGCCCTGGACTGACAGATATCCACTGATTAATGAATGACTAGTTTAGCCCTGGACTGACAGATATCCACTGATAATGAATGACTAATTTAGCCCTGGACTGACAGATATCTGCTGATTAATGAATGACTAATTTAGCCCTGGACTGACAGATATCCACTGATTAATGAATGACTAGTTTAGCCCTGGACTGACAGATATCTGCTGATTAATGAATGACTAGTTAGCCCTGGACTGACAGATATCCACTGATTAATGAATGACTAATTTAGCCTGGACTGACAGATATCTGCTGATTAATGAATGACTAATTTAGCCCTGGACTGACAGATATCTGCTGATTAATGAATGACTAATTTAGCCCTGGACTGACAGATATCTGCTGATTAATGAATGACTAGTTTAGCCCTGGACTGACAGATATCTGCTGATTAATGAATGACTAGTTTAGCCCTGGACTGACAGATATCCACTGATTAATGAATGACTAATTTAGCCCTGGACTGACAGATATCTGCTGATTAATGAATGACTAATTTAGCCCTGGACTGACAGATATCTGCTGATTAATGAATGACTAATTTAGCCCTGGACTGACAGATATCTGCTGATTAATGAATGACTAGTTTAGCCCTGGACTGACAGATATCTGCTGATTAATGAATGACTAGTTTAGCCCTGGACTGACAGATATCCACTGATTAATGAATGACTAATTTAGCCCTGGACTGACAGATATCTGCTGATTAATGAATGACTAATTTAGCCCTGGACTGACAGATATCTGCTGATTAATGAATGACTAATTTAGCCCTGGACTGACAGATATCTGCTGATAATGAATGACTAATTTAGCCCTGGACTGACAGATATCTGCTGATTAATGAATGACTAGTTTAGCCCTGGACTGACAGATATCTGCTGATTAATGAATGACTAGTTTAGCCCTGGACTGACAGATATCCACTGATTAATGAATGACTAATTTAGCCCTGGACTGACAGATATCTGCTGATTAATGAATGACTGGTTTAGCCCTGGACTGACAGATATCCACTGATTAATGAATGACTAATTTAGCCCTGGAATGACAGATATCTGCTGATTAACAGAGGACTTATTTAGCCCTGGACTGACAGATATCCACTGATTAATGAATGACTAGTTTAGCCCTGGACTGACAGATATCCACTGATTAATGAATGACTAATTTAGCCCTGGACTGACAGATATCTGCTGATTAACAGAGGACTAGTTTAGCCCTGGACTGACAGATATCCACTGATTAATGAATGACTAGTTTAGCCCTGGACTGACAGATATCTGCTGATTAATGAATGACTAGTTTAGCCCTGGACTGACAGATATCCACTGATTAATGAATGACTATTTAGCCCTGGACTGACAGATATCTGCTGATTAATGAATGACTAGTTTAGCCCTGGACTGACAGATATCCACTGGTTAATGAATGACTAGTTTAGCCCTGGGCTGACAGATATCCACTGATTAATGAATGACTAATTTAGCCTGGACTGACAGATATCCACTGATTAATGAATGACTAGTTAGCCCTGGACTGACAGACATCCACTGATTAATGAATGACTAGTTTAGCCCTGGACTGACAGATATCTGCTGATTAACAGAGGACTTATTTAGCCCTTGACTGACAGATATCCACTGATTAATGAATGACTAATTTAGCCCTGGACTGACAGATATCTGCTGATTAATGAATGACTAGTTTAACCCTGGACTGACAGATATCCACTGATTAATGAATGACTAGTTTAGCCCTGGACTGACAGATATCCACTGATTAATGAATGACTAATTTAGCCCTGGACTGACAGATATCTGCTGATTATTGAATGACTAATTTAGCCCTGGACTGACAGATATCTGCTGATTAATGAATGACTAATTTAGCCCTGGACTGACAGATATCTGCTGATTAATGAATGACTAGTTTAGCCCTGGACTGACAGATATCTGCTGATTAACAGAGGACTTATTTAGCCCTTGACTGACAGATATCTGCTGATAAATGAATGACTAATTTAGCCCTGGACTGACAGATATCTGTGATTAATGAATGACTAATTTAGCCCTGGACTGACAGATATCTGCTGATTAATGAATGACTAGTTTAGCCCTGGACTGACAGATATCCACTGATTAATGAATGACTAATTTAGCCCTGGACTGACAGATATCTGTGATAAATGAATGACTAGTTTAGCCCTGGGCTGACAGATATCCACTGATTAATGAATGACTAGTTTAGCCCTGGACTGACAGATATCCTCTGATAAATGAATGACTAGTTTAGCCCTGGACTGACAGATATCCGCTGATTAATGAATGACTAGTTTAGCCCTGGACTGACAGATATCCACTGATTATGAATGACTAATTTAGCCCTGGACTGACAGATATCTGCTGATTATTGAATGACTAATTTAGCCCTGGACTGACAGATATCTGCTGATTAATGAATGACTAATTTAGCCCTGGACTGACAGATATCTGCTGATTAATGAATGACTAGTTTAGCCCTGGACTGACAGATATCTGCTGATTAACAGAGGACTTATTTAGCCCTTGACTGACAGATATCCACTGATTAATGAATGACTAATTTAGCCCTGGACTGACAGATATCTGCTGATTAATGAATGACTAATTTAGCCCTGGACTGACAGATATCTGCTGATAAATGAATGACTAGTTTAGCCCTGGACTGACAGATATCCACTGATTAATGAATGACTAATTTAGCCCTGGACTGAAGATATCTGCTGATAAATGAATGACTAGTTTAGCCCTGGACTGACAGATATCCACTGATTAATGAATGACTAGTTTAGCCCTGGACTGACAGATATCCACTGATAAATGAATGACTAGTTTAGCCCTGGACTGACAGATATCCGCTGATTAATGAATGACTAGTTTAGCACTGGACTGACAGATATCCACTGATTAATGAATGACTAGTTTAGCCCTGGACTGACAGATATCTGCTGATTAATGAATGACTAATTTAGCCCTGGACTGACAGATACTGCTGATTAATGAATGACTAGTTTAGCCCTGGACTGACAGATATCTGCTGATTAGTGAATGACTAGTTTAGCCCTGGACTGACAGATATCCACTGATTAATGAATGACTAATTTAGCCCTGGACTGACAGATATCTGCTGATTAATGAATGACTAATTTAGCCCTGGACTGACAGATATCTGCTGATTAATGAATGACTAATTTAGCCCTGGACTGACAGATATCTGCTGATTAATGAATGACTAGTTTAGCCCTGGACTGACAGATATCTGCTGATTAATGAATGACTAGTTAGCCCTGGACTGACAGATATCCACTGATTAATGAATGACTAATTTAGCCTGGACTGACAGATATCTGCTGATTAATGAATGACTAGTTTAGCCCTGGACTGACAGATATCCACTGATTAATGAATGACTAATTTAGCCCTGGAATGACAGATATCTGCTGATTAACAGAGGACTTATTTAGCCCTGGACTGACAGATATCCACTGATTAATGAATGACTAGTTTAGCCCTGGACTGACAGATATCCACTGATTAATGAATGACTAATTTAGCCCTGGACTGACAGATATCTGCTGATTAACAGAGGACTAGTTTAGCCCTGGACTGACAGATATCCACTGATTAATGAATGACTAGTTTAGCCCTGGACTGACAGATATCTGCTGATTAATGAATGACTAGTTTAGCCCTGGACTGACAGATATCCACTGATTAATGAATGACTAGTTTAGCCCTGGACTGACAGATATCCACTGATTAATGAATGACTATTTAGCCCTGGACTGACAGATATCTGCTGATTAATGAATGACTAGTTAGCCCTGGACTGACAGATATCCACTGATTAATGAATGACTAGTTTAGCCCTGGACTGACAGATATCTGCTGATTAATGAATGACTAGTTTAGCCCTGGACTGACAGATATCCACTGATTAATGAATGACTAATTTAGCCCTGGACTGAAGATATCTGCTGATAAATGAATGACTAGTTTAGCCCTGGACTGACAGATATCCACTGATTAATGAATGACTAGTTTAGCCCTGGACTGACAGATATCCACTGATAAATGAATGACTAGTTTAGCCCTGGACTGACAGATATCCGCTGATTAATGAATGACTAGTTTAGCACTGGACTGACAGATATCCATGATTAATGAATGACTAGTTTAGCCCTGGACTGACAGATATCTGCTGATTAATGAATGACTAATTTAGCCCTGGACTGACAGATATCTGCTGATTAATGAATGACTAGTTTAGCCCTGGACTGACAGATATCTGCTGATTAGTGAATGACTAGTTTAGCCCTGGACTGACAGATATCCACTGATTAATGAATGACTAATTTAGCCCTGGACTGACAGATATCTGCTGATTAATGAATGACTAATTTAGCCCTGGACTGACAGATATCTGCTGATTAATGAATGACTAATTTAGCCCTGGACTGACAGATATCTGCTGATTAATGAATGACTAGTTTAGCCCTGGACTGACAGATATCTGCTGATTAATGAATGACTAGTTTAGCCCTGGACTGACAGATATCCACTGATTAATGAATGACTAATTTAGCCCTGGACTGACAGATATCTGCTGATTAATGAATGACTAGTTTAGCCCTGGACTGACAGATATCCACTGATTAATGAATGACTAATTTAGCCCTGGAATGACAGATATCTGCTGATTAACAGAGGACTTATTTAGCCCTGGACTGACAGATATCCACTGATTAATGAATGACTAGTTTAGCCCTGGACTGACAGATATCACTGATTAATGAATGACTAATTTAGCCCTGGACTGACAGATATCTGCTGATAAATGATGACTAGTTTAGCCCTGGGCTGACAGATATCCACTGATTAATGAATGACTAGTTTAGCCCTGGACTGACAGATATCCACTGATAAATGAATGACTAGTTTAGCCCTGGACTGACAGATATCCGCTGATTAATGAATGACTAGTTTAGCCCTGGACTGACAGATATCCACTGATTAATGAATGACTAATTTAGCCCTGGACTGACAGATATCTGCTGATTATTGAATGACTAATTTAGCCCTGGACTGACAGATATCTGCTGATTAATGAATGACTAATTTAGCCCTGGACTGACAGATATCTGCTGATTAATGAATGACTAGTTTAGCCCTGGACTGACAGATATCTGCTGATTAACAGAGGACTTATTTAGCCCTTGACTGACAGATATCCACTGATTAATGAATGACTAATTTAGCCCTGGACTGACAGATATCTGCTGATTAATGAATGACTAATTTAGCCCTGGACTGACAGATATCTGCTGATTAATGAATGACTAGTTTAGCCCTGGACTGACAGATATCCACTGATTAATGAATGACTAATTTAGCCCTGGACTGAAGATATCTGCTGATAAATGAATGACTAGTTTAGCCCTGGACTGACAGATATCCACTGATTAATGAATGACTAGTTTAGCCCTGGACTGACAGATATCCACTGATAAATGAATGACTAGTTTAGCCCTGGACTGACAGATATCCGCTGATTAATGAATGACTAGTTTAGCACTGGACTGACAGATATCACTGATTAATGAATGACTAGTTTAGCCTGGACTGACAGACATCTGCTGATTAATGAATGACTAATTTAGCCCTGGACTGACAGATATCTGCTGATTAATGAATGACTAGTTTAGCCCTGGACTGACAGATATCTGCTGATTAATGAATGACTAGTTTAGCCCTGGACTGACAGATATCTGCTGATTAACAGAGGACTTATTTAGCCCTTGACTGACAGATATCCACTGATTAATGAATGACTAATTTAGCCCTGGACTGACAGATATCTGCTGATTAATGAATGACTAATTTAGCCCTGGACTGACAGATATCTGCTGATAAATGAATGACTAGTTTAGCCCTGGACTGACAGATATCCACTGATTAATGAATGACTAATTTAGCCCTGGACTGAAGATATCTGCTGATAAATGAATGACTAGTTTAGCCCTGGACTGACAGATATCCACTGATTAATGAATGACTAGTTTAGCCCTGGACTGACAGATATCCACTGATAAATGAATGACTAGTTTAGCCCTGGACTGACAGATATCCGCTGATTAATGAATGACTAGTTTAGCACTGGACTGACAGATATCCACTGATTAATGAATGACTAGTTTAGCCCTGGACTGACAGATATCTGCTGATTAATGAATGACTAATTTAGCCCTGGACTGACAGATATCTGCTGATTAATGAATGACTAGTTTAGCCCTGGACTGACAGATATCTGCTGATTAGTGAATGACTAGTTTAGCCCTGGACTGACAGATATCCACTGATTAATGAATGACTAATTTAGCCCTGGACTGACAGATATCTGCTGATTAATGAATGACTAATTTAGCCCTGGACTGACAGATATCTGCTGATTAATGAATGACTAATTTAGCCCTGGACTGACAGATATCTGCTGATTAATGAATGACTAGTTTAGCCCTGGACTGACAGATATCTGCTGATTAATGAATGACTAGTTTAGCCCTGGACTGACAGATATCCACTGATTAATGAATGACTAATTTAGCCCTGGACTGACAGATATCTGCTGATTAATGAATGACTAGTTTAGCCCTGGACTGACAGATATCCACTGATTAATGAATGACTAATTTAGCCCTGGAATGACAGATATCTGCTGATTAACAGAGGACTTATTTAGCCCTGGACTGACAGATATCCACTGATTAATGAATGACTAGTTTAGCCCTGGACTGACAGATATCCACTGATTAATGAATGACTAATTTAGCCCTGGACTGACAGATATCTGCTGATAAATGAATGACTAGTTTAGCCCTGGGCTGACAGATATCCACTGATTAATGAATGACTAGTTTAGCCCTGGACTGACAGATATCCACTGATAAATGAATGACTAGTTTAGCCCTGGACTGACAGATATCCGCTGATTAATGAATGACTAGTTTAGCCCTGGACTGACAGATATCCACTGATTAATGAATGACTAATTTAGCCCTGGACTGACAGATATCTGCTGATTATTGAATGACTAATTTAGCCCTGGACTGACAGATATCCACTGATTAATGAATGACTAGTTTAGCCCTGGACTGACAGATATCTGCTGATTAACGAAGGACTGGTTTAGCCCTGATGGTCATTTAATTGTAACATTATAATTATATTGGCTTTGCAGGGTTACTCTTATGTTGCTCCATCGATTATTTTCACGGAGAACTCTGTGAGTGCAGACCTTCTCCACAGGAGCAGGGAACATCAGCCTGATGAGCTTGCTCTGTGGACGGCCAGCCACTTCAAGGTCAGTGGTGATGTGAGGGACATTTTTTTGTTTGGAGAGACTCCCCTCTCTCTTTTCTCTCTTCCTCTTTCTCTCTCTCCTTTTTGTTTAACCATTGGGACTTATTGAGTTGGAACCTTGGTGGCTGAGTGGTTAGTGCGCTCACTTCCTGACCAGAAAGGTCCCGGTTCGATCCCCAGCAATGACAGAATTTTATTTTCGGACTGACAAGACTCCTGGGTTCAGCCAGCCTCTAAAAATGGGTACGGCATGATAGCCACCACATCACCCAAAAATGTGCTGTGATCAAAGAAAATATGGTCACTGACACCATATTCTCCATACGCCCAGAAAGGCATGGAGGAACATTTTAGCTGTTGAGGCACTAATATTTACAAACAGCACTCTCCATTTCCCGCTCTGGTTGTCATAGCTGTCTTAGAGTTAAAAAACCATGACCTATCGAATCGTCAGTGCAGTCTTCTCAAACCCACTATTGCCAGATTTTGTTATCTATTCTACTCACGGTTCTCTACAATATTGTTCATACAATCAAGAGCTACTCTACAATATTGTTCATACAATCAAGAGCTACTCTACAATATTGTTCATACAATCAAGAGCTACTCTACAATATTGTTCATACAATCAAGAGCTACTCTACAATATTGTTCATACAATCAAGAGCTACTCTACAATATTGTTCATACAATCAAGAGCTACTCTACAATATTGTTCATACAATCAAGAGCTACTCTACAATATTGTTCATACAATCAAGAGCTACTCTACAATATTGTTCATACAATCAAGAGCTACTCTACAATATTGTTCATACAATCAAGAGCTACTCTACAATATTGTTCATACAATCAAGAGCTACTCTACAATATTGTTCATACAATCAAGAGCTACTCTACAATATTGTTCATACAATCAAGAGCTACCATTGTCTGTTTTGATACCAATTGTCAAAGCTGTACAATTGGAGGTAATAAACACTTTATCAACATCCCCATATTTACTGCTTCATGTGAGTGTGGCTTCTTCAAGAAGGGTTCATACACCGTCCCATCCCATCAAGAGCTTCACTACAAAGGAAGACTGCGAATATCAAGTTGCTTGGTTTGCCCTACATGTTTTTCAATCTTTACCGTAAGACAATCCTCACTCCCTGCACAACTAGTATCTAGCGAGCAATGTGAGAAGCATAGAACATACCCATGATGGTAGCACCAATGTGATGTACCCCATTAGAGGACACTTGTGTAAAATATGAGATATTATTGATAGATAAATATTAATTCAACAGTTGTAAATATACCAGAGTATTGGAGCCTGATATTTTATGATTTTGTTCATTTTTTTGGAATGGAATGATCAAGTTTTAGTAAACTTATTTCCAGTAGTTCAGAATATGCTTTTTCACCAGTTTGGATTCACATACTACAATTGATATTCTCAGATCGTAAGCGTTCGTATATTTGTCAGCATTTCATGACATCTATTTGTGCAGCACTTCATGTTACTTGACGCCATCAGTCAAGACTTTTCTTCTCCTGGCTTCACCCAACACCTTCATAACTGGGCATTGTTGTTGTTTGTCCTCGTCCACAGGAAGCTGTGACTTTTTTCTGTACTTTTCGATCCAACACATCGAACATGAGCATGTTAAGTGCACCTTTAATGGCTACTCGCTTGACTCAGTTAATTGTTTGAGTCGGTGGGGAGTACATACAGAGACAACCAATGAGATGGTTTACTCATCTGGAAGAAATATCAAGAGATTCTAAACCAAACAAAACATTATTAAAAGAGAAGATGGACATAGAGCCGATGGTAGACCCAGAGTAAGATGTACCCACAAAATCCAAGTAATGCTAAAACAACAATTGATAATGGCTGAAGCTACCAGAAGGGCATGAACTAGATCTCCCCCGATACCTTCATGAAGTAGTATAAGAGGAAGTGAAGAGAGAGTAGGGTCTTAATCGCTTTTGGTTCTCTGATCTTGACGCAAGCACTCGGTTACAGAATACTCTTGACCCATCCACTTTCCAGTGTTTTGAGCCCAAGTTCTATATCAAATTTTAATGTTTTATTATTAATAAACTTAGAAAATTATGTTACATACTCCAGGTTTACGTAGCTGCAATCGTAACATCTGATAGTTTTATTCTCGTAATAATACATCTAGTTTTATTCTTTAATAATACATCTAGTTTTATTCTTTAATAATACATCTAGTTTTATTCTTTAATAATACATCTAGTTTTATTCTTTAATAATACATCTAGTTTTATTCTTTAATAATACATCTAGTTTTATTCTTTAATAATACATCTAGTTTTATTCTTTAATAATACATCTAGTTTTATTCTTTAATAATACATCTAGTTTTATTCTTTATAATACATCTAGTTTTATTCTTTAATAATACATCTAGTTTTATTCTTTAATAATACATCTAGTTTTATTCTTTAATAAAACATTGCATGTTTGGCCAGAACTTAACTTTATTTTCTGCATCTGCAGAATTCTCCGTTTTTTCAAAAATATGAAGTGGATACCAAAGGGCCAGCTCTTGGGGATGGAGCCTTTTCTGTGTGCAGGAAGTGCCATAATATACAGACCAATCAGGTGTTTGCCGTGAAAATTGTCAGCCGCAGAATCAATTGCAATCGGGAAGTCCAACTGTTGAGTCACTGTCAAGGTCATCCCAATATTGTGAGCCTAGTGGATGTCATGTACGATGATGTAAGTTCTTTTTTAATTTAGTTTGGTTCAATTTGTTAATTACTTTGTTTGAACAGAGATATTTCATTTTACTTTGATTAAGTTATAAATTATATTGTTGAACAGAGATATTTCAATTTACTTTGATTCAAGTTATAATTTGTTTTATTTGCTACATGTGGCACTTTTATTGTGTTAAATCATCATTCTATGATTCTAAAGAGCAGATAGAAAAACTGTCTATTTCTTTATATCTCTTTCACTTATAATTTATATTCCATTTTTTCCTTTGTTTGCATTTATTTGTTTTATATTATATTATATTATATTATATTATATTATATTATATTATATTATATTATATTATATTATATTATATTATATTATATTATATTATATTATATTATATTATATTATATTATATTATATTATATTATATTATATTATATTGTATTGTATTGTATTGTATTGTATTGTATTGTATTGTATTGTATTGTATTGTATTGTACTTTACTGTACTGTACTGTACTGTACTGTACTGTACTGTACTGTACTGTATTGTACTGTACTGTACTGTATTGTATTGTATTGTATTTTATTGTATCGCATCATATTATATTATATTATAATGTTATATTTTGTTATGTTATTTTCCCGCAGAACCATAAACTTATAGAAGAGAAATTATTGCTCTTCATCTTGAATGCTGTAATGCTAGCTCCTGTTCTTTGCAAAAAATTGATATTTTCGAGGTTATCATTTTTCTTCTTCTTTTAGTTCAATATAGTTATGATTAACAAGAGGGTTATGTTATTGTTTGTTCCCAGTACCATACGTATATTGTTATGGAACTACTTGAAGGAGGTGAGCTTCTGGGTAGGCTCAGAATGAAGAAGTTCTTCATGGAAACAGAGGCCAGTGAACTGATGTGGAAGTTGGTGAAAGCTGTTGATTTTATGCACAGTCGGGGCGTGGTGCATCGGGATCTGAAACCTGAAGTAAGCTACCTTCATTCATCTAGTCTCAATATCATCTCATATGTGAATAGATGTTGGGTTTAAAGTTTTATTGTAATTAATGTAGTCTCTACGTATTGTCTGTTGTATGAATATTGGGTTTCAAATTGTAGTATATTTTATATAAAATCTATGTATCCTCTTTTGCATAAAGTAGTCATTCATTAGTGTATTATATAACATGTAGTCTTGTCATGTAGTCTTGTCATGTAGTCTCCGTGAATCATCTAAAGTATGAATGTTGGATTAATTCTTGTGTTCTAATTCACATATTCTCTAAATATCATATGATGTATGAATGTTGGATTAATTCTTGTATTCTAATTCACATATTCTCTAAATATCATATGATGTATGAATGTTGGATTAATTCTTGTATTCTAATTCACATATTCTCTAAATATCATATGATGTATGAATGTTGGATTAATTCTTGTATTCTAATTCACATATTCTCTAAATATCATATGGTGTATGAATGTTGGATTAATTCTTGTATTCTAATTCACATATTCTCTAAATATCTTATGATGTATGAATATTGAATTCATTCTTATATTCTAATTCACATATTCTCTAAATATCATATGATGTATGAATGTCAGGTCCATTCCTGTATAATCATTCATGTTGATACCATAAATACAGCACAAAGCATACCATCGACCTGTGGCTAAGGAAGGGGGAAGCTGCTATCCAGAATTATATAATAATATCATTAATTAAAAGTACTATTTTGATGGTTAATTTTTATAATGACTTGCAAGATGTGATTCACAGACTGAGGTTATTACTTATTATTCTGGTCATCTTCTAGAACCTTCTGTTTGAAGACAACTCAGAAAATGCCGAACTGAAGATTGTGGATTTTGGTTTTGCTGCTTTAAATCCCAAGAATGAGACAATGATGACCCCATGTTTTACACTGCCCTATAGTGCTCCAGAGGTTCTCAAACAGATCACGAGCCGCAAAGATGGCTACAACGAGAGCTGTGATCTCTGGAGCTTGGGAGTTATTCTGGTAAGTTCAATTTTTATCTGGTACAGAAAATGATTGAGTTCAAAGTGATGGAAGCTGAAGTAAAGACGTTAGCCTCAACAGCGAAAAAGAAGGAAGTAATGTTTGTAAACATGGAGATAACATTTTGAGATGGGGGCTGGGTTGTCTTGAGGTAAAACGTCAGCCTCCAGGTGGAAGGAACTGGACTCAAATCCCACCATGGGCAGTGGGAATTTTTCAAAATTAAATCTGTGGTTTCTTTGTGGAGTTATCCTTCCCTGGTCTCTAGGTAGTGAAGTCCAATGTCTAGCCCTCTCAGAAATCTGCTAAAAGAAACAGGAAGTTCCGTGTGCACTCATGTACGTTAAAGAACCCTTGGTAGTTAAAAGTAAAAAAGATGAAGTCAAAAAAGGTTATCCCTGTGCAACAATTATTAAGAAAATTTACTCATGCTGGCTGATGATGAATGTGTGGGGCCTAAAGTTGCAGATATCACAACTTTGCACTAAATTTGAGAAACAACGCACCCATGCCGAAGATGAATGTGTGGGGCCAAAAGTTGCAGATGTCACAACTTTGCTGTAAACTTGAGACACAAACACACCCATGCCGAAGATGAATGTGTGGGGCTTTAAGTTGCAGATATCACAACTTTGCTGTCAACTTGAGACACAACACACCCATGCTGAAGATGAATGTGTGGAGCCTAAAGTTGCAGATATCACAACTTTGCTGTCAACTTGAGACACAACACACCCATGCTGAAGATGAATGTGTGGAGCCTAAAGTTGCAGATATCACAACTTTGCTGTCAACTTAAGACACAACACACCCATGCTGAAGATGAATGTGTGGAGCCTAAAGTTGCAGATATCACAGCTTTGCTGTCAACTTGAGACACAACACACCCATGCTGAAGATGAATGTGTGGAGCCTAAAGTTGCAGATATCACAACTTTGCTGTCAACTTGAGACACAACACACCCATGCTGAAGATGAATGTGTGGAGCCTAAAGTTGCAGATATCACAACTTTGCTGTCAACTTGAGACACAACACACCCATGCTGAAGATGAATGTGTGGAGCCTAAAGTTGCAGATATCACAACTTTGCTGTCAACTTAAGACACAACACACCCATGCTGAAGATGAATGTGTGGAGCCTAAAGTTGCAGATATCACAACTTTGCTGTCAACTTAAGACACAACACACCCATGCTGAAGATGAATGTGTGGAGCCTAAAGTTGCAGATATCACAAATTTGCTGTCAACTTAAGACACAACACACCCATGCTGAAGATGAATGTGTGGGGCTTTAAGTTGCACATATCACAACTTTGCTGTCAACTTGAGACACAACGCATCCTCACTCACTTAAAGGGTGAACAGTAAAAAGAAGAGACCCTAAGACAGAGCTGACAAATGACACCAGGATGCAGAAGCTTGGAGGAGACAAAAAAGGTTTGGAGAATTCTCTTTGATGATCTTTGTCCCAATAGAGGGTTAGAATAGAATTAAACAACTGTAAAGAAAAAAAAACAATATGCTGTTCTGAAATCTTCTTTCCTTCCTCATTTGCCTTTCAGCATCACTGAGAGATATAATTTGTGGTCTTTTGCTCTTCTGTTTGCCTCTGCTGTTGTTTCTTAGTGTTTCTAATATTCTATCAATCCATCTTTTGCATGATCGGTCCTTTGGTCTGGTGTTCTTGCAACATCTATTGAAGGCTTGTTGTGTTGTGTTTTGATCTTTCTGCCTTGTCACATGGCCAAACCATTATATAATTTGTTTATATATATATATATATATATTTTTTTTTTTTTCTATGGTGGGGGTTATTCCTAGTTTTTTGTACTGAAATGCACTATTTTAAACTGGACAAAAATCAAATCAGGTTAATGTATTCAAGTACCAAGAAACGGGAACTACTTTAAAAGGCAGATGTACAGCTGAGGGGAGGCGCAGAATTTCTCAGGCTAAGTATTGTTAGTCAATACACAGTAAATGAGAATTCACAGAGATTACCATTGTCTTCATGAGCCTAACCATGAGAAGGTTTTCACAATTGCTCCACAGCTTGCCTGTCACTAAAGTTGATACATTCTTGTTTGTTTGCTGCAGTACTCGATGTTATCTGGCAAAGCCCCGTTCCAGCAGTCCAACGAGCCCGACTCTGCCCTGACCATCATGCAACGCATCAAGGATGGGGAGTTTGATCTCTCCGGGCCTGAGTGGGCAGAGGTGTCTGCTCCAGCAAAGCAGCTCATACGAGGTTTGTGTTTGATGTTTGTTTAATATCATACGAGGTTTTTGTTTGATAATTACCTACCTTCATTCAAGGTTTTTGTTTGATAATTACCTACCTTCATACGAGGTTTGTGTTTGATAATTACCTACCTTCATACGAGGTTTTTGTTTGATAATTACCTACCTTCATACGAGGTTTGTGTTTGATAATTACCTACCTTCATACGAGGTTTGTGTTTGATAATTACCTACCTTCATACGAGGTTTTTGTTTGATAATTACCTACCTTCATACGAGGTTTGTGTTTGATAATTACCTACCTTCATACGAAGTTTTTGTTTGATAATTACCTACCTTCATACGAGGTTTGTGTTTGATAATTACATACCTTTATACAAGGTTTTTGTTTGATGATTACCTACCTTCATACGAGGTTTTTGTTTGATAATTACCTACCTTCATTCGAGGTTTGTGTTTGATAATTACCTACCTTCATACGAGGTTTTTGTTTGATAATTACCTACCTTCATACGAGGTTTGTGTTTGATAATTACCTACCTTCATACGAGGTTTTTGTTTGATAATTACCTACCTTCATACGAGGTTTGTGTTTGATAATTACCTACCTTTATACGAGGTTTTTGTTTGATGATTACCTACCTTCATACAAGGTTTGTGTTTGATAATTACCTACCTTCATACAAGGTTTGTGTTTGATAATTACCTACCTTCATACAAGGTTTGTGTTTGATAATTACCTACCTTCATACGAGGTTTGTGTTTGATAATTACCTACCTTTATACGAGGTTTTTGTTTGATAATTACCTACCTTCATACAAGGTTTGTGTTTGATAATTACCTACCTTCATACAAGGTTTGTGTTTGATAATTACCTACCTTCATACAAGGTTTGTGTTTGATAATTACCTACCTTCATACAAGGTGACATCACCGTCATGTGATGTTTGTGTTTGATATTTACTTACTTTCATCCAAGTTTTGTGTTTGATACTTACTTTCATATGAAGTTTGTGTTTGATGAACATTTTTATCTTTTAACAAATGTTGTTTGTGGTATTTATCTCAATCTCTGGTGTCTGTCAAGAGTTTTATATTTGGGTCAGAGGTCACATGTCCTACATAGTGAGGTCACCCCCGGTCAGATAGTAAAGGCTACATGTTCTTCATAGTGAGGTCACATGTTCTACCTAGTGAGGTCATACCCCAGCCAGATAGTAAAGGTCACATGTTCTACATAGTGAGGTCATCCCCAGCCAGATAGTAAAGGTCACATGTTCTACCTAGTGAGGTCATCCCCAGCCAGATAGTAAAGGTCACATGTTCTACAAAGTGAGGTCATCCCCAGCCAGATAGTAAAGGTCACATGTTCTACATAGTGAGGTCATCCCCAGCCAGATAGTAAAGGTCACATATTCTACCTAGTGAGGTCATCCCCAGCCAGATAGTAAAGGTCACATATTCTACCTAGTGAGGTCATCCCCAGCCAGATAGTAAAGGTCACATGTTCTACATATAGAGGTCACATGTTTTACATAGTGAGGTCATCCCCAGCCAGATAGTAAAGGTCACATATTCTACCTAGTGAGGTCATCCCCAGCCAGATAGTAAAGGTCACATTTTCTACATATAGAGGTCACATGTTTTACATAGTGAGGTCATCCCCAGTCAGATAGTAAAGGTCACATATTCTACCTAGTGAGGTCATCCCAGCCAGATAGTAAAGGTCACATGTTCTACATATAGAGGTCACATGTTCTACATAGTGAGGTCATCCCCAGCCAGATAGTGAAGGTCACATATCCTACCTAGTGAGGTCACATGTTCTACATAGTGAGGCCACATGTTCTACATAGTGAGGCCACATGTCCTACATAGTGAGGTCACATGTCCTACATAGTGAGGTCACATGTCCTACCTAGTGAGGTCACATATTCTACCTAGTGAGGTCACATGTTCTACATAGTGAGGTCACTTGTTCTACATATTGAGGTTATCCCCAGCCAGATAGTAAATGTCACATATCCTACATAGTGAGGTCACATGTTCTACATAGTGAGGTCACCCCAGCCAGATAGTAAAGGCCATGTGTCCATCATAGTGAGGTCACTCTCAGTTGACAAATATATAAATATAAACAATATAATATATAACCCACTTCTAGTTATTTGATGGACAACAGGGGTTACACAATCACCTGCTTTCCAGATTTAACACAAACTCAAATCAATTAACTTCATCAATTTGGTTTTCAGGTCTTCTGACTGTGGAACCCAAGAAAAGACTTGGCATGCCAGAACTGCTGAAACACAAATGGTTGAGGAAGAATGTGAACTCTCCACTGTCTCATACGCCTCTCAGAACCCCTGGAGTTCTGAGCTCCCACAGCAGTGCCGTACAGGATCAGATCAACAACACCATGGAAGCATTTCATAAGGCAACTCGTGATGGCTTTCGGCTTCAAGAAGTTGCTACTGCACCGCTGGCTAAACGGCGAAAACAAAAGAAGAACTCGGCAGACAACCGCAGCAGCTCAACAGACAGTAATAACTCTAGCTCTACAACATCCTCCCATGGGAATATTCAGTCTCCAGCCAGACAATCTCCAGTTCAGACAATCTCCAGGAATTCCAGCACTTCAAGCATCTCCCAGAGTTCAGTGTGCAGCATGGGCTTTGTACCAACCACCCTGAACGTTAGCCCTCTAACCCTGTCCACATCTTCTTCATCACGAAGATTAACTCCAGAAATGTCTCAAGGATCGTTTGGTGGATCTTCTCTAGCTCCTTCATCGGCAGCATCTACTAGTAGTGGTGGATACACTTCATGCACACCATTCAGAACTTCACCTCATTTCAGTGATTTCACTTCAGAGTCGGTGACTCCGTTGTCTGTGATTCATATTCCTTCCATTGACAGCATAGATGATAACGTTGAAACAGATATTGGCTCAACTACCATGTTGGGAAAAGGAAAACACAGTAACAAGAGAAACAACAACAACAATAACAGTGTGCCTCCGTTTCGACTGACCAGGGGAGTTAAGAGAAGAATGGAGGAGGAAGCAGATGTGGACAGCGTGGAAGATGATGATTGTGATGATGATTGTGTGATTGTGGAGAAGAATTATCCTACTTCTAGACTCAGCCAAAGTGCTTTCAAGCGATTGAAGTCAGATACCATTGTAATAGATTGATAACAAGATGTTGTTTAGTTTTTCTATAAATTAATTGAAGAGACTTTGATAGCTTGTATCTACAAATTGATTGGAGGAATGTTTAGCTTGTCAATAAATTGATTGAAGGGATGATGATAGCTTGTATCTACAAATTGATTTGAAGAAACGTGTAACTAGTCTATAAAATGATTGAATGGATGTTGTGTAGTTTTTTTGTTGGAGTTGATTGAAGGGGTGTTATGTAGCGTGTGTCTAAATTGATTGATGAGGTGTATAGTTTTTGTCTTTAAATTGATTGAAGTGATGTTGTGTAACTAGTGTCTATAAATTGATTGAAGTGATGTTGTGTGACTAGTGTCTATAAATTGATTGTTAAATGGTATTTGGTCTGTTTTTCCTTGTCCTATATTCAGGCAGTGTGTGCTAAGGTTGGGGTGAGTCTAGTCAAGGATGTATTGTCAAATCAAAGTGTTTAGGAAGGTCTAATTATTATTATTTTAATGGTAGGACTTATTTAGCGGACATCATCAATGCCCTTCGGGAAGTGGGAAGGACACAGGACTTCGACAACCATGAGTGCACGTCACTCCTTCGGATGAAAGAGATGGGAGTTAAGATGGGCACAGCCAGAAACGAGAAACTTAGTGGGTGTTTAAGAAGATTTATCAACCAACACAGAACTGGAGTTGTCAGTCGCTGGACACTGCAAGATATGCTGAGGTGAGGATCTGAGCACCTATGGACATGTTCAGAGTGCAATGATGATGACCCGCTAATAACTCAATGTATCTGGGTTTGTTGTTTAGATATAACAGTGGGGTCTTGTGTCCTGTATGTACCTGGGTTTGTTGTTTAGATATAACAGTGGGGTCTTGTGTCCTGTATGTACCTGGGTTTGTTGTTTAGATATAACAGTGGGGTCTTGTGTCCTGTATGTACCTGGGTTTGTTGTTTAGATATAACAGTGGGGTCTTGTGTCCTGTATGTATCTGGGTTTGTTGTTTAGATATAGCTGTAATGTCCTCTGTCCTGTATGTATCTATGTTTGTTGTTTTGATATAGCTGTAATGTCCTCTGTCCTGCATGTATATATTTTTGTTGTTTAGATATAGCTGTAATGTCCTCTGTCCTGTATGTATCTATGTTTGTTGTTTTGATATAGCTGTAATGTCCTCTGTCCTGTATGTATCTATGTTTGTTGTTTTGATATAGCTGTAATGTCCTCTGTCCTGTATGTATCTATGTTTCTTGTTTAGATATAGCTGTAATGTCCTCTGTCCTGTGTGTATCTATGTTTCTTGTTTAGATATAGCTGTAATGTCCTCTGTCCTGTATGTATCTGTCTTTCTTGTTTAGATATAGCTGTAATGTCCTTTGTCCTGTGTGTATCTATGTTTCTTGTTCAGATATAGCTATAATGTCCTCTGTCCTGTGTGTATCTATGTTTCTTGTTTAGATATAGCTGTAATGTCCTCTGTCCTGTGTGTTTCTGTGTTTCTTGTTTAGATATAGCTGTAATGTTCTCTGTCCTGTGTGTTTCTGTGTTTCTTGTTTAGATATAGCTGTAATGTCCTCTGTCCTGTGTGTTTCTATGTTTCTTGTTTAGATATAGCTGTAATGTCCTCTGTCCTGTGTGTTTATATGTTTCTTGTTTAGATATAGCTGTAATGTCCTCTGTCCTGTGTGTATCTATGTTTCTTGTTTAGATATAGCTGTAATGTCCTCTGTCCTGTGTGTTTCTATGTTTCTTGTTTAGATATAGCTGTAATGTCCTCTGTCCTGTATGTATCTATGTTTCTTGTTTAGATATAGCTGTAATGTCCTCTGTCCTGTGTGTTTCTGTGTTTCTTGTTTAGATATAGCTGTAATGTTCTCTGTCCTGTGTGTTTCTGTGTTTCTTGTTTAGATATAGCTGTAATGTCCTCTGTCCTGTGTGTTTCTGTGTTTCTTGTTTAGATATAGCTGTAATGTCCTCTGTCCTGTGTGTTTCTGTGTTTCTTGTTTAGATATAGCTGTAATGTCCTCTGTCCTGTGTGTTTCTGTGTTTCTTGTTTAGATATAGCTGTAATGTCCTCTGTCTTGTGTGTTTATTGTATGATTGGTAGATGAAGGGTTAGGTGATCTTAGTTCCTGAGAAACACTTATAGGATGGCTGTAGTTTTGATGAATATGTGAATGTACATGTGATTTGTGAATGTTGATAGAATGTGCACACGTGTGATCATATGTGCATGTATGATTGTGTGTGTCTGTGTGTGTGGTTTGCTCATTAGCTTGTTGCTTTATTGGTTCATTGATCGATTGAATGATCAATCAGTCACTTTTTAGGGGTTTGATTTATTTATAAATTTCTTTGTTGGTTGATTGAGTGACTGATTAATTTTTGAAGCAGGTCCAGTTGTAGAGCAATTGTAAACATCAATTATGTTTTATTTAATTAAGAAATGATAAATTTAGCATTTTAAGAGACATTTATTACGAATGGACTATAAAGTATTGTACTATAAAGTACTGTAATGTTATGTTTTGTATTGTACTATAACTTATTCTGATATAATGCATTGTACTGTGCTGTACTGGTACTGTACTGTGATATATTGCACTGCACTGTGATGCTCTGTACAATAGTGTGATGTAATGAACTATAATGGACTTCACTTGAATGGGATCTATTTTACTGTAGCATGTACTCGCATTATGCCATGTACTGTACTGTTAATGCCAGTGGACTGCAATCAACTATAGCTTAATGATCCAAGTTCAAATAGAACCCTGCCCTTGAAGAGCTAAAATAGTCATATTTTCAAGGTTCATTTTCTACATTTCTTAATGCACAAGGCAGTCTTCTAATTTATTTGTTGTCATTTAAGTATAAAGTCATCGGAGTTTCTTAAATATAAAGTCATCTGAACTTCTTAAATATAAAGTCATCGGAGTTTCTTAAGTATAAAGTCATCAAAGTTTCTTAAGTATAAAGTCATCTGAACTTCTTAAATATAAAGTCATCTGAACTTCTTAAATATAAAGTCATCGGAACTTCTTAAATATAAAGTCATCTGAACTTTTTAAATATAAAGTCATCTGAACTTATTAAATATAAAGTCATCGGAGTTTCTTAAGTATAAAGTCATCAAAGTTTCTTAAGTATAAAGTCATCTGAACTTCTTAAATATAAAGTCATCTGAACTTCTTAAATATAAAGTCATCGGAACTTCTTAAATATAAAGTCATCTGAACTTTTTAAATATAAAGTCATCTGAACTTATTAAATATAAAGTCATCGGAACTTGTTAAGTATAAAGTAACTCTTAAGTATAAAGTCATCGGAACTTCTTAAATATAAAGTCATCTGAACTTCTTAAATATAAAGTCATCAGAACTTCTTAAATATAAATTCATAGGAACTTATTAAATATAAAGTCATCGGAACTTCTTAAATATAAAGTCATAGGAACTTCTTAAATATAAAGTCATCTGAACTTCTTAAATATAAAGTCATCTGAACTTCTTAAATATAAAGTCATCTGAACTTCTTAAATATAAAGTCATCGGAACTTATTAAATATAAATTCATAGGAACTTATTAAATATAAAGTCATCTGAACTTCTTAAATATAAAGTCATCTGAACTTCTTAAATATAAATTCATAGGAACTTATTAAATATAAAGTCATAGGAACTTATTAAATATAAAGTCATAGGAACTTATTATTAAATATAAAGTCATAGGAACTTATTATTAAATATAAAGTCATAGGAACTTATTAAATATAAAGTCATAGGAACTTATTATTAAATATAAAGTCATAGGAACTTATTATTAAATATAAAGTCATCGGAACTTATTAAATATAAAGTCATCGGAACTTCTTAAATATAAAGTCATAGGAACTTCTTAAATATAAAGTCATAGGAACTTCTTAAATATAAAGTCATTGGAACTTCTTAAATATAAAGTCATAGGAACTTATTAAATATAAAGTCATAGGAACTTATTAAATATAAAGTCATTAAAAAAAAAAAAAAAGTAAAGTACCCCCGCCACACCAAATGGCGTATAGGGAATATGGTGTTAGTGACCATAAATTTTACAGACCTTCGGCACATGATTTTTGGGGTAATGTGGTCGGTATTACGCCCGTGCTGCTTCACTTTCCCAGAAAAAAATCCGGTACCCATTAAAGGCTGGGTGAACCCGGAAGCCGTCGGTTGGGATCGAACCCTACCCCTTGTCCTTTGTAGTCCAGTTCACTAACCACTGAGCTATCGCAGCTCTAAATATAAAGTCATAGGAACTTATTAAATATAAAGTCATCGGAACTTCTTAAATATAAAGTCATAGGAACTTATTAAGTATAAAGTCATCGGAACTTCTTAAATATAAAGTCATAGGAACGTATTAAGTATAAAGTCAACTCTTAAGTATAAAGTCATCTGAACTCCTTAATTCCAGGATTGTTTGTCTGCTTTGGACTGGATTAACTGGCATGAAAGTGCCGGCTACTTAATACTGAGTCTCACTCACTATCTTGAACCCTCACTTGTCTTTGACTTGCATCAGTGTGGAGAGTGGCTACGTGTGGATAAAAAAACAGATCACCAACAACCAATAAGAGATGTCGTTGACAAATACTTAATGTGATAATAAGAGACAAAATAAGAAATGAAGAAATAAAGGAAAATAATGGGAGTTACACCAGCGCTGAGCTTCTGTTACAACAAATGAAATTGTTTGGACATGCCATATGGTTAACAAGAAACAGCTTTTCACAACAAGCATTATCAACCAGATATAACTACAGAAAGTGTACAGAAACACCGTCCCAAGAGACGGAAATATGAAATGTCTGAGGCCACACAAAGCATCCTGTGTGAGGTGAACCAAAGAGGACCGTCAGGAACACTCTATTTTTCCTGGACTCTGAAACTAAAAGGAGGAAATAGAAAAAAGTGGAACAAGCTTTAATGTGTGAATAAAATCAAAGAGAAAATATTGCACATGAAATATGGCAGTAAAAATATGGGTTAATAGAACTTAATACTGTTAATTTGTCAATAACAATATAGGCTTATGAGACATAATATTTGGGCACAATACTTTCAAATCATCATCATCATTCAGAGTGGTTGGCTGGTTGTTGTGCCTGTTGGAGCTTATTTTAAAATATTTGACAACTGGAGTAGATCCTTCACTTCACATCAAAGTCCTCCCTTGGCAACATGTATGGCTCCCTAGGCTTCTTAGGTGGATCCTTAATGGGCCTTCTAGACGTGTCTTTTTTTTATAATCTTGGTGGATCACACCGGATGAGTCTTTCTTTTGACATATTGGATGGATCCTTCCTTTAGCATTGTCCCACCTTTAGACTCCTCAGTCTCACAATATATACATCATTGTCCCACCTTTAGACTACTCAGTCTCTCAATATATACATCATTGTCCAACCCATTCTCCTCCTCTACTCTTAAGTAGCAGCTCTTAAGATACTGTGGTTAAATTCAATGTTCTCAAACGTGTGTTTTGCACCAGAAATTGACATACATGCATGACAGTAAGGCCATCATGTCTACACTTAACCAATCATATTCCACACTTCTATCATGTTAATACTTAACCAATCATATTTCACTTATATCATGTCTACACTTAACCAATCATATTTCACTTCTATCATGTCTACACTTAACCAATGATATTCCACTTCTATCATGTCTACACTTAACCAATGATATTCCACTTCTATCATGTCTACACTTAACCAATGATATTCCACTTCTATCATGTCTACACTTAACCAATCATATTCCACTTCAACATTAACCTCAATTTTAATTTGAGCAAGGTTATTTTCTTGTTGCTCATTTAAAAGCTGACTGGGTGACCTGTGGACTCACAACCACCAGAAGGATCCAGTTTCAGTTCTAAGATGTGGTTGATCCGATCTCTGAAAATGGGTATCCAATTTTTTTTTCTTGAGAGGTATGCCAATCTGGCATGAAACAGACAACATCATCTATCAAAGGTACTGCTGGTTGTTGACAAATCTGGGCCCTACATTCTCAATATACCTTGAGACATGGGGAGGGGGAAAGGACTTCTATTTTACCTATATTGCTCCTTTAGTAGTAGACTTGTTCTCATAGTGTTTGCTTTCTGTAATAAATTTTTCAGTTGTTTTGATTCCGTCTATTTTGTATTTTAACCCTTCACCATTAATTGTCTCCAAGACAGTTACTTCTCCCTTGTTGTTGGTGTACGATCGTGTCAGTCCCAAGAGTCAGTAGATTTACTTCCCTTGTGAGAGGCTGAATTTCTTTCACGTCAGCAGTGTTAAGTTTGCCAGCATTAAGTGTCAGCCTCCAGACAAGCTGTCATTAACAAGCGCAGTCAGTTATGTCTTCAAATCAAGCGCTCCCATTTATGGACATCTACTTAGTGTAGGCTGGGTCTTTCCCTTTTTTGCTAGAGAAATGTCCATGTGGAATACCTTTGGTAACCCTTCCATCAAGCTTTGTATACACCAACAACTACTACATGTTATGTTAAATTAGGATCATTATCACAGCATTCTGAACACATCCATAGATGCTCTAATCTTCTCCTCAAAATGTTTATCAATAGTGACTAATTATGGCACTTCAGTGTTTGTTGACAAATCCTCTCATTCGGTCTTCACTACCAGATCACACAGTCTAGACAGCCATGTGTTTGCAGATCACACAGTCTAGACAGCCATGTGTTTGCAGATCACACAGTCTAGACAGCCACATATTTGCACTTCTGTCAAAGTCCTTTGTTCGATCTATCTCTCGTAGATTATTCATGATATCTGCCCAATTCCTTTGCCTGTCCAGCAGCTAATATTGCCTAACCAGCCAGTTTGTCTTTGCTCTCGCACCGAGCATAGCCTGGGACATACATGAGGGTGATACTGCATGCAATGTTGACGTTAAAGTCATTTTTACATTCTTGACACTTCCAAAGTTGTTTTATCAAATCAAATTGAAAGGCTAATAAATCATTTGAATATGTTGACTCCTTTTGTTTTAAAATGAAATTATGTAGTCTTATTATGTTGAGCTTATTAGAATACTCTTTTAAACCAACTTAACGAGCAGAAAGCATGCATTAAAAAAAAAAAAAATTATCTCCGGCCTTTTTGTCATTACTGGGGTCTTGCCAAGAGCAGTTGTAAGACCAGAGAAGAAAAGTCACTTAACCAGTGCAGTCACCCACGAGGTGTTCGGGTCTGAGTTTTTGTTTCACCCCAGACAGAAAAAGCTTTTGACCCTTCCGTGACTTGAACCCACATCAATGTACAGTGGACGTAATAATCTGTGTCTAATTTTGAAAATATCTCATTCAAGAATTTCAGTTCCAGATATGCTAGTTTTCATTCAATAGAATGTACAGGGAATTGTCTTTAAGTGTCTTAATGTAAAGTGTCAAATAAGATTTCTTCATATCAGGGTTTTAATGGTTTCCTTTACAAGACACTTCTCTAGATGTGCCACAGTTGTTGTTGTTTTTTGAGAAAAGTTTGTACAGACTTTTATCATTTTTGGAAATTATTTTACAGCTAACTCTATAATTAGAGATTTATAGCACAGACTTGTTTAAATAAGAGATTTATAGCACAGACTTGTTTAAATAAGAGATTTATAGCACAGACTTGTTTAAATAAGAGATTTATAGCACAGACTTGTTTAAATAAGAGATTTCTACCAGAGACTGTCTAAATAAGAGATTTCTACCAGAGACTGTCTAAATAAGAGATTTCTACCAGAGACTGTCTAAATAAGAGATTTCTACCAGAGACTGTCTAAATAAGAGATTTCTACCAGAGACTGTCTAAATAAGAGATTTCTAGTACAGATTTGTTTAAATAAGAGATTTCTAGTACAGATTTGTTTAAATAAGAGATTTCTAGTACAGATTTGTTTAAATAAGAGATTTATAATACAGATTTGTTTAAATAAGAGATTTCTAGTACAGATTTGTTTAAATAAGAGATTTATAATACAGATTTGTTTAAATAAGAGATTTCTAGTACAGATTTGTTTAAATAAGAGATTTCTACCAGAGACTGTCTAAATAAGAGATTTCTACCAGAGACTGTCTAAATAAGAGATTTCTACCAGAGACTGTCTAAATAAGAGATTTCTACCAGAGACTGTCTAAATAAGAGATTTCTAGTACAGATTTGTTTAAATAAGAGATTTCTAGTACAGATTTGTTTAAATAAGAGATTTCTAGTACAGATTTGTTTAAATAAGAGATTTATAATACAGATTTGTTTAAATAAGAGATTTCTAGTACAGATTTGTTTAAATAAGAGATTTATAGTACAGATTTGTTTAAATCATAGATTTATAATACAAACTTGTCTAAATAAGACATTTCTAGTACAGACTTGTCTAAATAAGACATTTCTAGTAAAGACTTGTCTAAATAAGACATTTCTAGTACAGACTTGTCTAAATAAGACATTTCTAGTACAGACTTGTCTAAATAAGACATTTCTAGTACAGACTTGTCTAAATAAGACATTTCTAGTACAGACTTGTCTAAAATAGAGACTTTGTGGTACCTTCATTGCAGATTTTGAGGTTTATTTTTGAAATCGGGTGACACCCAATGTAGACCCAAAGAAGAGTGCAAGTTGGGACATGAACTAAGTGAGTTCAGACTCGTTAGATTAGTAATCTACTTATTACATTAGTTTTGAAGATTTGAGTCCTCTGTATGTTGAACTTACTGTCTCACACTTGTAGCAACTTGTATCAAATTGCTTATGTCTTTCAGTGCCTTAGATATTGACATTATAAGAAAATGTGTTGTCCAGTTTCTTTGCTAATAATAAAGCATGTGAAATGCAAGATTGTTTTCAAATATCAAAACCTGTCTTGTTCCTCACTGCAGTCGGAGCGTAAGTCTCTGATACATTTTGCCTTCTGATTGGAAGTGCCGATGTATTTATGTCCCCTTGTAGAGATCATATATTGAACTATTTATATTATTTCTTCTTCTTTGTTTGGATAAGAGTTTGGATTACACTATGTTTTACATTCTAAAAGGCTGCATTCACAACCCTCTTCAGTCACCTTTTTTACTATCTGCTTATTGCAGGCCTTACACTGTTATGCTCACCTATAATGAGTAGGCGTGACTTTGAAGATAAAGAAACAGTTTCTCAGGAACATTTATTTATTCATGTAGTGAAATGCTGGAGACCTCACTGCATGTTTTTGTGATATTTCATCTCTATTGATTTTTGGAGATAATGAATAAGTACCCAAAACAGAATGAAGGCATGCCATATTTTCTAATTTACACGCCGCACTTCGCGACTCATGATAGTGCATAGATTAAACTTTAAAGTGAGAAGAGTGTCTATACAATAACATGACTTCATGAAAAGTGACATTTGTTATTCTCTACCTGTGTGTTTGTATTTTGTTTTGCTTATTTTTGTGGCTAAAAGTAACTAGTGTTAGTCTTGATCCCTGAAAGAAGTTTGGGATTATTATGTCACATGGTTCTGTTGTCAGATGACCTGGCTAAACTAATGTGCTGGCAAATTACCATTTTGTAATTACATTGTAGTTAATGAAATATTATAATTAATTTGAAGTCTTTAATTTTTAGCCAACTTTTAAATTGCATGTAAGTTTATGTGCAAGTTTTTGTTTCATCTCATCAAATCTAGATGTTATTGCTCATTTTATTTCTCAATTTTTTATCCTTCCTACACTGTTAGATGTTGCATACTGCTGGTAGTGTTTTTCACCACTTATCTCTATTCTGGGTGAGATGTTTGATCTTATCTAATGAGTCTATGCCTGCCAACTTTGCTTCTCTTATAAGTGTTCTTTTTAGTGTCTCTTGAGGTCTTCCTCTTCTCCTATATCTTGATGTTCCCCATAGAAGAGCCTGTATTGGAATTCTCTTGTTGTCCCTTCTCAACACATGTCTGACATATGTCCATCTTATTTTCCTAATTGTAGATGAGATCTTTGGGTTACATAGCCATTTCTCTTATCTCAACATTAGCTTTGAATTCATCCCATTGTAAACAAGAGTATTTTTCTTAGGCACTTGTCTTTCTATCTATCTATTGTCCTTTCGAGCCGAAGACGGCACATAGGGCAGAACTACAATCTCAAAAACAGAAACCTTGCGTGCCAAAATGGCACATATTGCAGAGATCACTGCTTCTAAAATCTATGGTCTGTTTCCATAACAATACTTTTTACAATGACAGCTTGTCAAGCCATCGATCAACCTCCTTAGTCGCCTCTTACGACATGCCTGGAAGGTCACAGCATCACTATTCTTTACTTCCCACATAATGAGGCCCCGGTAACACACGGGTTGCATTTGTCTTTAAAAGCGTTTAATTTTCTCTCAATATCTTTTGATATTTTCCAGCTTTCACATGCATAGGTAAGTGTTGAGAATACGTTTGAGTTGAATATTCTAAGTTGGGTTTTCTTCCTTAGTATATTTTATTTCAATATTTTGTCCAAGTTTTTAAAATTCATTGCTGCTTTTGCTATCCTGCTTCTGATCTCTTTCTTTGTTTCACCTTCTTGATCTATATTACCACCTATATATGTATACATCAAGACGGATATTGGTACCCTACTCTTTCCAATACCTGGCAATTGAGTTACTGCCCTTGAGGTAATGTCATTTTTCATTATTTTTGTTTCATTTACTGTGCCAACAATATTTATGTTCATCTGCAATTTTAATTTATTTAAAGATCATTATTTATGTGATTAATAATGAGTGACCTTCTTTAGTCTAGGCCCGTACTGCTCAAATGTTGACCCCTAGACAGTTATACCATTCATTTCCTGAAAAATTGTTAATTAAATGTTAGCTTGATATCAACTTTATTTTTTTTGTTTAATGAAGGCTAATCTTTCATTTGTATGACCTCAAGCATCGTGAGTGGACCCCAAATAAAAGCTCATAGTTTCTGTAGTTTGTTATTTAACTTGTATCTTTATCCGTCCCTTCAGTCATCTCATCCTGCTCATTCCTTTACATGATTCCAGATTCTTGTACTTGCAGGATTGTTTGATTGTTAAGTGGTTTGTTGGTTAGCTGGATGCTTGTTTTCTGGTTAGCTGGTTGATTGGTTGGTTAATTAACATGCTGACCAGTTGCATGATTGTTTGGTTTTCTGGTTAGCTGGTTGATTAGTTGGTTAATGAACCTACTGAGCAGTTGCATGATCGGTTAGATTTCTGATTAGTTGGTTAATTAACATGCTAACTAGTTGCATGATTGATTGGTTTTCTGGTTGACCAGTTGGTTGATTGGTTAAACTACTAGCTAGTTGGTTGGTTAATTGATTAAACTGTTAGCTGGTTGATTGATTGATTGATTGATTGATTAAACTGCTAGCTAGTTGGTTGATTGGTTGGTTAAACTGTTGGTTATTTGGTTAAAATGTTATCTGGTTGGTTGATTGATTGGTTAAACTGCTATCTAGTTGGTTGGTTGGTTAAACTGTTAGCTGGTTGGTTGATTGGTTGGTTCAACTGCTATCTAGTTGGTTGGTTGATTGATTAAACTGCTATCTATTTGGTTGGTTGGTTAAACTGTTAGCTAGTTGGTTGATTGATTGGTTGGTTAAACTGCTAGCTAGTTGGTTGATTCATTGGTTGGTTAAACTGTTAGCTACTTGGTTGGTTGATTGGTTGGTTAATCTGCTAGCTAGTTGGTTGATTGGTTGGTTGGTTAAACTGCTGGCTAGTTGGTTGGTTGATTGGTTAGTTAATCTGCTAGCTTGTTGGTTGGTTGGTTGGTTAAACTGTTAGCTAGTTGGTTGGTTGGTTAGTTAAACTGCTAGCTAGTTGGTTGATTTGGTTGGTTAATCTGCTAGCTAGTTGGTTGGTTGATTGGTTGGTTAAACTGTTAGCTGGTTGGTTGGTTCATTGGTTGGTTAAACTGCTAGCTAGTTGGTTGGTTCATTGGTTGGTTAAACTGTTAGCTACTTGGTTGGTTGATTGGTTGGTTAATCTGCTAGCTGGTTGGTTGATTGATTGGTTGATTGGTTGGTTAATCTGCTAGCTAGTTGGTTGATTGGTTGGTTAGTTAAACTGCTAGCTAGTTGGTTGGTTGATTGGTTAGTTAATCTGCTAGCTAGTTGGTTGGTTGGTTGGTTAAACTGTTAGCTAGTTGGTTGGTTGATTGGTTAGTTAATCTGCTAGCTAGTTGGTTGGTTGGTTGGTTAAACTGTTAGCTAGTTGGTTGGTTGATTGGTTAATCTGCTAGCTAGTTGGTTGGTTGGTTGGTTAAACTGTTAGCTAGTTGGTTGGTTGATTGGTTGGTTAAACTGCTAGCTGGTTGGTTGATTTGGTTGGTTAATCTGCTAGCTAGTTGGTTGGTTGATTGGTTGGTTAAACTGCTAGCTAGTTGGTTGTTTCATTGGTTGGTTAAACTGTTAGCTAGTTGGTTGGTTGACTGGTTAAACTGCTAGTTGATTGGTTGGTTGAACTGCTAGCTAGTTGGTTGATTGATTGGTTAAACTGTTAGCTAGTTGGTTGGTTGACTGGTTAAATTGCTAGTTGGTTGGTTGGTTGATTTATTGGTTAAACTGTTAGCTAGTTGGTTGATTGATTTATTGGTTGAACTGCTAGCTAGTTGGTTGGTTGATTTATTGGTTGAACTGCTAACTAGTTGGTTGATTGATTGGTTAAACTGTTAGCTAGTTGGTTGGTTGACTGGTTAAATTGCTAGTTGGTTGGTTGGTTGATTTATTGGTTAAACTGTTAGCTAGTTGGTTGGTTGACTGGTTAAACTGTTAGCTAGTAAGTTGATTGATTGGTTAAACTGCTAGCTAGTAAGCTGATTGATTGGTTAAACTGTTAGCTAGTGGGTTGATTGATTGGTTAAACTGCTAGCAAGTTGATTAATTGATTGGTTAAACTGTTAGCTAGTTGGTTGATTGATTGGTTAAACTGCTAGCTAGTTGGTTGATTGATTGGTTAAACTGTTAGCTAGTTGGTTGATTTATTGATTGGTTAAATTGCTAACTTGTTAGTTGGAATTTTTTATTCATTGGTTGGCTAAGCTATTCACTAATAAGTAGGTCGGTTGGTTGATTGCTACTCTAGCGGGTAGACTGGATTTTAACACTATTTACTTAACCCTTTAATTTCATGCCCTGGAGTAAACCATACTCAAAACACGTATTGATTCCTGCAGAAACAGTATGCATGTTTTTAAGTATCAATACAGCAGAAGTATAAATGTATTTTCAAGTTTAAATTTAAGTTATCTGACCCATTAATATGTTTTGCTTATTTTTGTCCTCTTCTTAATCCACATACGTTCTCTTTATTAATGTTTTATTGTATTTACAATCATTTTTATATGAACCTGGGAGGGTAACTCTAGTGTTTCATAATTATTTTCTGAGAAGTTATTGCAACCATGCTGGTTGATCCTGTTTGGCCTCCATGTAAAACTGCACATTGTGAGAACTGTAACGAGTCTTTCATAGTTTTATTGACAATATTTACATTTACATTCGTGGCGGTACAGGAGGAGGATTGGGAATGTTATATTAATGCAATTCTTTCACGCGAAATACAGAATATTTGGGATGTATGTACTACAATTCATTCATGTGAACTTTTATAAATTATATGAACATACATACACCATATTAATACGTACAAACACAATTTTTTTTTTACACAGACATGAAACACCCCCTTCCCTCTCTTCCCTCCCCCCCCCCAACCCCTCCCCACCCTTCAGATCATATACACATTTTTTTGTATTTATGTAACTCATATTTACATGTAAATATTTTTGTAAACTGTTATCTATTGTTGACACTGGTAAATATCGAATGAAAGTTTTGCTCCCTTACATCCACAAAGTATGTATTAACTTTGACAATAAACTTGTTTCCCATGTTTTTGATTGTTTTTTGTTCAATTTTATCCATATTATTTTACGATTTAGTTAATCATCATCATCATCATGTACAATCTCTGCAACAAAAATTGACTACCATGAAGTGCAATTCTACTCTTTACCTTGACTTTGTTATACAAGGCTTATTCTGTATGAAACCAGATAATTTGTTTTGAAAATCACATGTTGACAAAAATCATTGTGTGTCTGGTGTGTGGAGCTGGTGTCCTTGAGCTATCATTAGATGGCTTTACTGGCCATAGTGGCACCCTTGAAACAGTGCTCCAAGCAAGAGTAGTGAAGTGTTATTTTATTTTATTTTTTTTTTCCCGTTCGCCAGCTTTTACCTCTGACGAAGTTCCTATAGACAAGGAACTGAATTTTGCGTGTTAATCCATTTTTCCCTGGCAGCTGTGTGCATAGGGGTCCCTCGCTGCACAGGCAGATAACTCCCGACTTTGGAGGTATTCATATATTTTTTCCATCCATGAGTAATTGACGATTCAAGCAGGGCCTTGCTGCTGAGACCAGGGGTGATTGCCACAGAGAGAAATCATAAATAAAAATCCCAACCGGTGCAGCCAGAATTTGAACCCACATCCTCTCTGTCTTAAGGCCGGCGTCTTGCCTCGAGACCAACCAGTCCCCGTGAAGTGTTATGAGATGTTTGTTCAGCAAAGACATGAAAACTAAAGAGATTGTTTTGAGCCGAAGGGCATCAGCCCACTGGCTGCTGGATTCATAGCAACAACAACATAGAGATTCATCAACGGATGAGAATGAAGTGTAGTTAGAGGTGTATGAGATGTACAAAAGTGTACGGATAGACTGAGATGCCTGTGAAGAGTATCATCAGAGTTCTCCTCAATGGGGACGAGGGGGCGGGATCACAGAAGACAAAAATAGCTGCCATGGAAAATGTGCTACAGGAAAACTGGCATACCAACACATCATTCATGATGAGTAGAGGAAACTGGCATACCAACACATCATTCATGATGAGTAGAGGAAAACTGGCATACCAACACATCATTCATGATGAGTAGAGGAAAACTGGCATACCAACACATCATTCATGATGAGTAGAGGAAAACTGGCATAACAACACATCATTCATGATGAGTAGAGGAAAACTGGCATACCAACACATCATTCATGATGAGTAGAGGAAAACTGGCATACCAACACATCATTCATGATGAGTAGAGGAAAACTGGCATACCAACACATCATTCATGATGAGTAGAGGAAAACTGGCATACCAACACATCATTCATGATGATTAGAGGAAAACTGGCATACCAACACATCATTCATGATGAGTAGAGGAAAACTGGCATACCAACACATCATTCATGATGAGTAGAGGAAAACTGGGACTTCCTGACAATATGGTGGATAGGCAGCAGGAAGCGATAAAGCTCTGTCTGAAAAGTGTTCCTTGTTGCAGTTTCCTCATATTCCAAGCTGCTGGAGCTACTGAGTTTAGTGCTCTGTGTACACCGTGAGCTGTGTTTTTCATCCGGATCATGTTTCAATATTCCAATCGCTTATGATGAATGATGATGTTGTATGACGAATAAGGACAGTTTCGCTGCATTCACATTTGGTGCCACTTGGCCTTATGTCTTTTGGCATGCACTGTAGCTGCTATGATGGGGACTGCAGCTGTCTTTCCTTCAATTTTTAGATCTGTGTTGAGTTTTCTGGCTTGAATCCAGTTCTTTAATTTGTATAGTGTGTTTGCTATAACTGATGAAGACTTTTGCCAAAATATTGCAGTTTGTTTTGTCTTTCTATTAGCTGTTCCATACCATTTTATGTTTATGTTGTATGTTCTCGGCAGCTTTATTCGCAACTCCACGATGTATTTAATATTTTGTGTATTTGATATTTGTGTTTATTCCCAATTTTTTTTCTTGTCAGTTTTCCCAACTCTTGCCATTCTTCTGTAAATTTATAATTCCGTTGGTGAAAACCCTTACCAGGAGTAATTGATACCAAAATAAAATCACACAAATCACTCACCTTATTCATTTGTTTACTCGCTCATTCAACTTTAAGCTCATTCACTCATACATTTACTCACTCATTCAACTTTAAGCTCATTTACTCATACAGTTACTCACTCATTAACTTTAAGCTCATTCACTCATACAGTTACTCACTCATTAACTTTAAGATCATTTACTCATACAGTTACTCACTCATTAACTTTAAGCTCATTCACTCATACAGTTACTCACTCATCAACTTTAAGCTCACTCACTCATAGTTACTCACTCATTAACTTTAAGCTCATTCACTCATACATTTACTCACTCATTAATGTTAAGCTCATTCACTCATACAGTTACTCAATCATTAACTTTAAGCTCATTCACTCATACTTTACTCACTCATTAACTTTAAGCTCATTCACTCATACAGTTACTCACTCATTAACTTTAAGCTCATTTACTATTACAGTTACTCACTCAGTAACTTTAAGCTCATTCACTCATACAGTTACTCACTCATTCAACTTTAAGCTTATTCACTCATGCATTTACTCACTCCATTAACTTTAAGCTCATTCACTCATACAGTTACTCACTTATTCAACTGTAAGCTCATTCACTCATACATTTACTCACTCCATTAACTTTAAGCTCATTCACTCATACAGTTACTCACTCATTAACTTTAAGCTCATTCACTCATACAGTTACTCACTCATTCAACTTTAAGCTCATTCACTCATGCATTTACTCACTCCATTAACTTTAAGCTCATTCACTCATACATTTACTCACTCATTCAATGTTACTAGATACAGACAGAGACCATACAACCTAAACTTTCCTAACTCATTGTGCATTGTGCAGCCGGACCTGACATTCAAATATTAATGGAATCATTCAAAACGTCGTCTGAAGTTTCAACTAAAGATCGACAACAGCCTGCTTGCAACCGAACAACAAAAGCCACATAAACATTCACTTAAAGAACTCATGAAGACTCCTCCACAAAAACCAGACCTTTTTCCATTTTTGTGTTTCTATTTATCCCCGTCCCTCTAGTACTTGGCTCGGTTTCCCTGTCAGGATGGTGTCTATCAGTACGTACCACCACCAGAAAAATACTTATTTATCTCCATAGACGAAACAGAGACAGATAAACTCATCTGTCCCGAACGTAGTCAAACGACAATCCCGCGTACATAATTACCAAGATAAGAGAAATTGCAAACGGTACTAGCGTCAACAGACACTGCATGTACATCAGCGGATCTCAACTTGTTATTTAATGACAAGACACGGCCAAATGATGTTCAATGGTTGTTAACTAGAGTTTTTTTTTATCTTCTTATTCTTTACTACTCCTTTTGTCTTTTCATCATCAGTGAATGCTGTCTCCGCATCGAAGGTTGGCTACCATGGAGCGCCATTCCACTCTGTCTCTTGCTTTGATGGTGCAGATTGTCATAGGTTGACTTGTCCATCTTTTGATGTTACTCGTCCATGTTAGTCTTGGTCTGCCTCTGCCTCTTTTACCTTGTATTTTCCCTTCCAATATTACTTTTATTAGGCTGTTATGTCTTTTAACATGCCCCAAAAATGTCATTTGTCTTGTTAGAATTGTGCTTGTCTTCTAAGTATGGTTTATAGTTTGTCTTTAAAGTATGGTTTATAGTTTGTCTTCTAAGTATGGTTTATAGTTTGTCTTTAAAGTATGGTTTATAGTTTGTCTTCTAAGTATGGTTTATAGTTTGTCTTCTAAGTATGGTTTATAGTTTGTCTTCTAAGTATGGTTTATAGTTTGTCTTCTAAGTATGGTTTATAGTTTGTCTTCTAAGTATGGTTTATAGTTTGTCTTCTAAGTATGGTTTATAGTTTGTCTTCTAAGTATGGTTTATAGTTTGTCTTCTAAGTATGGTTTATAGTTTGTCTTCTAAGTATGGTTTATAGTTTGTCTTCTTTAAATCTTTGAATGCCTTCCTCTACTGTCATACTTTCAAGTGTCTTTAACTCTCTGTCTGTCCAACTGTAACGAGGCGTTCCCTAGTGTTGTTTTCGTATCGTTTGTTGATAACTGTATTGATTGTGTTTATTCTTTCTGATGTCTTGTTGCATGACCAAACCATTTCATTTGTTTTTTTATGTTTTTCTACTGCTGGTGTGATCCCAAAATATTTTCTTAGTCTTTAACTTCTAATGTTCCTATTCTCTTTAGATCTTTAAGTGCACAACGATTTTAATATAATATCCTTCCTTCCTTCCTTCCTTCCTTCCTTCCTTCCTTCCTTCCTTCCTTCCTTCCTTCCTTCCTTCCTTCCTTCCTTCCTTCCTTCCTTCCTTCCTTCCTTCCTTCCTTCCTTCCTTCCTTCCTTCCTTCCTTCCTTCCTTCCCTTCCTTCCTTCCTTCCTTCCTTCCTTCCTTCCTTCCTTCCTTCCTTCCTTCCTTCCTTCCTTCCTTCCTTCCTTCCTTCCTTCCTTCCTTCCTTCCTTCCTTCCTTCCTTCCTTCCTTCCTTCCTTCCTTCCTTCCTTTCCCTCCCCTCCCCTCCCCTCCCCTCCCCTCCCCTCCCTCCCTCCCTCCCTACACCAAAGCCATCAGGATCATTGGACAGTTCCAACCTCTACGTAATCAGCTTCTATTCGCTGTTTTATGACTGCTCCTTCTAAGCTGACACAGTCAACTTCTGTCCACTCCTTAATATTATCTTCCCATCTGTAATTCCCCCTTCCATTTTTTCTGTTCTGAATCACGGCTTCCCTACAAGATGATTGTTTTTGCCAGACGATTCATCTGTTTCTCCTCAGCGTTCTCCCAACAACCACTTTTCTTCCTCGTCCGCCTTTACACATAGATAACTAATGTGGACTCGTCGATAAAGTCTTGCTTACGTCAATATATAAATCATGTTCCACAAGGTCTTATGCCCAGCGCATCCTATTTTCTGCTAGATTTGTTAAAGTTTGCATTCCTTGATCTTTCCCTATTCTCCATTAAGACAGGGTCGTATTTTCTGGTTCGCTAAACCCCTCTGACACCCCAAGTACTTGTATTATGTTTTTTCCCTTTCCTTTTTTTCCAGTTTTCGCGCGACAGTTACTTCTTTCGTTAGCTGCCCTTAAAGTGACGTATACTACTATGTGTCGTCATTAAAGCTGCGAATTCTATGTCTTTCGGGACAGTGTAATCAAATTCCGAGCGACATTGTTTTGGTACGGTTTTTGCCTTCCATTTTTGGTGTCCACGCGCTTGTAAAACTGGTAATTCCGTTTCCATGGTTACCATGAGAAGGTTGAGTGGGACCTTCATCCGTTCTGGTTCACTAATGTTGACGTCATGTCCCCTCTAAGCTTATGCACTCTTTAACGTGTTCTTCTCTCACTCAAACTTTAGAACCCCTGAATGCGTGAAACCTATCACACAGAAAGATCATATTCTTTGAAGTCAATGCGTCAACACGCACGTCCTAAAGGGGGCGTTACCAGGCTTTTCGCAGGTCACGTCGTTATGTGACGTCACCTGCTTGAACATACTCCCAGTATCTGTTGGCATTAGTCTGAATATCTCTGCCCCATCATGAAGCTCTTTTGGATATGTCGCATCTTGTATCTTATTACCGTCTTTGGTGAGTTATTGTTGTTGTTACTTTGGCATTTGCCTTTTCTTTCACATTTGTTAACCACTGATACGTTAGTTGATTTGGTTGTGTGTGTATCTCAATGAAGATAAATACACATACTTCTTCTATTTTACATTCACTGGTATTATACAAAATTGAATGTTTTGCTCAAGTTTGAATATTGCACCCTCCCAAAACTCTCAACTTTGCCAAGCTTTGATCTTTTCATTACGAGCTTTAACTACTAAAATGTTCATGCGAACATGTTTAGTTTAGCTAACGAAGAAAGTTTAGCTAAACAATGTTACGTTGTGTGTGTGTGTGGTGTCACAAATGGGAACCACGTCCATAAAGTATCCTTTTTGAGAATGAGTAGAATGTATCAGGCTTATGGTGACTGTATTCATAAACGATGTCAATACAAACATGAAAATTAACATCAACAAAACAGAAGTCATGAATATCGTAAAAGAGAAACAAAACATCAACATAACAATAGACGGCAGACGACTAAAACAAGTAGAGGAATTTAAATACACAGGAAGTCTAGTGATAAACGACAATTCACAAAAAGCAGAGATAGACTCAAGATGCAACAAAGCTTGTCAACTCATTGGACAGCTATCACCACCATTGTCCAACAAGGAAATAACTCTAGAGACAAAACAGGCACTCTACAATACAATCTTCATCCTAACGTTGTGATGTCAATGCCAGTCCTGAACCTTAGATGCAAGAACAATAAGAAAAATAACCTCTACTGAGGTCAAATGTGTTAGACGAATGACAGGAAACAGCCTGACATACAAGATAATAATTGAAGAACTGTGAAAAAAGCTAGAAATAGCCCCTGGCATAGAATATATAAAGAAAGAACAGATAAAATAGTTTGACCACGTGACAAGGCGGGAAGTCCAAAACACAACACAACGAGTTTTCAATAAACATAAAAACACCGATATAATATTAGAAATACTAGGAAACATAACAACAGCAGAGACGAACAGAAGAGCAAAAGACCACCAATTATATTTCCCCTAGTCGCTGAAAGACAAATGAGGGAGGAAAGAAGAAGATGATGATGAAGATAATGATCTCTTCATCCACAGATTAAGTATTCCAGACCCTACGCAGCAAATGAAATGTGAAAACTATAATGAAGTCTACATTTGTGTAGACAACTGGAGTACAAAACTATAATGAAGTCTACATTTGTGTAGACAACTGACGTGCAAAACTATAATGAAGTCTACATTTGTGTAGACAACTGACGTGCAAAACTATAATGAAGTCTACATTTGTGTAGACAACTGACGTGCAAAACTATAATGAAGTCTACATTTGTGTAGACAACTGGAGTACAAAACTATAATGAAGATTACATTGTGTAGACAACTGGAGTACAAAACTATAATGAAGATTACATTTGTGTAGACAACTGACGTGCAAAACTATAATGAAGTCTACATTTGTGTAGACAACTGACGTACAAAACTATAATGAAGTCTACATTTGTGTAGACAACTGACGTGCAAAACTATAATGAAGATTACATTTGTGTAGACAACTGGAGTACAAAACTATAATGAAGTCTACATTTGTGTAGACAACTGGTGTACAAAACTATAATGAAGATTACATTTGTGTAGACAACTGGAGTACAAAACTATAATGAAGATTACATTTGTGTAGACAACTGACGTGCAAAACTATAATGAAGATTACATTTGTGTAGACAACTGACGTACAAAACTATAATGAAGTCTACATTTGTGTAGACAACTGACGTACAAAACTATAATGAAGTCTACATTTGTGTAGACAACTGACGTGCAAAACTATAATGAAGTCTACATTTGTGTAGACAACTGACGTACAAAACTATAATGAAGTCTACATTTGTGTAGACAACTGACGTGCAAAACTATAATGAAGTCTACATTTGTGTAGACAACTGACGTGCAAAACTATAATGAAGTCTACATTTGTGTAGACAACTGGAGTACAAAACTATAATGAAGATTACATTTGTGTAGACAACTGGAGTACAAAACTATAATGAAGATTACATTTGTGTAGACAACTGACGTGCAAAACTATAATGAAGTCTACATTTGTGTAGACAACTGACGTACAAAACTATAATGAAGTCTACATTTGTGTAGACAACTGACGTGCAAAACTATAATGAAGATTACATTTGTGTAGACAACTGGAGTACAAAACTATAATGAAGTCTACATTTGTGTAGACAACTGGTGTACAAAACTATAATGAAGATTACATTTGTGTAGACAACTGGAGTACAAAACTATAATGAAGATTACATTTGTGTAGACAACTGACGTGCAAAACTATAATGAAGATTACATTTGTGTAGACAACTGACGTACAAAACTATAATGAAGTCTACATTTGTGTAGACAACTGACGTACAAAACTATAATGAAGTCTACATTTGTGTAGACAACTGACGTGCAAAACTATAATGAAGTCTACATTTGTGTAGACAACTGACGTACAAAACTATAATGAAGTCTACATTTGTGTAGACAACTGACGTACAAAACTATAATGAAGTCTACATTTGTGTAGACAACTGACGTGCAAAACTATAATGAAGATTACATTTGTGTAGACAACTGACGTAAAAAAAAAGTAAAGTACCCCCGTCACGCCAAGTGGCGTATAGGGAAATATGGTGTTAGTGACCCTATATTTTACAGACCTTCAGCACATGATTTTTGGGTAATGTGGTCAGTATTACGCCCATGCTGCTTTACTTTCCCAGAAAAAAAATTCCGGTACCCATTTAAGGCTGGGTGAACCCGGAAGCCGTCGGTTGGGATCGAACCCTACCCCTTGTCCGTGGTAGTCCAGTTCACAAACCACTGAGCTATCGCGGCTCCCAGACAACTGACGTACAAAACTATAATGAAGACTATAATTGTGTGGACAACTGGCGTACTCCAGGCTACGATTGGCTCAGAGAAATATCTTTCACTTGAGGGCGGCTGTCCCGATGAAATCAGAGAAAGGACATCGATTCTCTTTCTGAGATTGAGAGACTTGCCCAGAGCAAACGTGAGAACACGTACACAGTGATATTGGTCAAACTCTCAGACTGGATATATACAAACATGAGAACACGTACACAGCGATATTGGTCAAATTCTCAGACTGGATAGATACAAACATGAGAACACGTACATAACGGTAACAGTCAAATTATGAGGCCTGCTGACTTATTTATAATTCTTGTCAAGCTCTTCAGTCCCCACAATTGACGTCATTGAAGCAGGACGCTCAACTCTCCCATCTTTCTCTCATGCCTGAGAGACAAGGACAGCAGAAATCCTGATAAAACCTACAGAATTGTGAGGAAAAGACGACCGACTAAGAACAACAAGGTGTATGCCAACATTAATACATTAATTGTTTTAAATGTAGTTTTCGCTATACTTTTCTTTTCAAGGAAATTATGATTTCATATAATCTTGCAGACGTGGTCTTGAATTGGTCATGTTTCGCCACAAAACAAGGCAATATAAACAAGACGTATAACATGGAGAACTTATCTTGTTGCAATACGCAGCGTCAAGTGACGTCACGTGGTGACTTTTATGTCTGTCATCGGTGAAGGACAAGAGGAAGGAATGTGGAAGGAAGACTCAAGTACTTTCACTCCATCAACAGATCACGGTGATTTGTAAATGTGTCACACTTCATACAGGGTTTCCTTAATAGTGTCATATTGTGTCATTGGTTCCTCGAGTTAATTAAACGCCATGAAGAATATGGACCACGATACCAGCAAGGCAATCAAATAAAAATTACTAAGGACATGTATGTATCTTGCAGATAGCAACATACAGTTGTGAATCATGGACAATCTTGCAAACAGTATAGAAGAAAATAGATTCATCCAAAACAAAATGTTACAGAAAAATTCGGAAGGTGCCTTGGATAATATTATGAAGAGATGTTACCAGATTTCAATATGGACAAGAACTGGTTTATATACACCATTCTACAGAGGAAATTAAAATACTATAGCCACGTCAAAAGACAGAGGGCTAGAAGGAACAATACTGGAAGACATGATTCCTGGGCAGCGCGTCAGAGGTAGACCCAGAAGAAGGTGGTTTCAAGACATCGAGGAGACCTTGAACATAACAACAGAAGAAGTGGGAGATCTGGCTAGAGACATAGATTCTTTCAGACGGCTGTAGTGAATGTAACGTTCTGTGGGAGATCTGGCTAGAGACAGAGATTCTTTCAGACGGGCTGTAGTGAATGTAACTTTCTTTGGGAGATCTGGCTAGAGACAGTGATTCTTTCAGACGGGCTATGGTGAATGTAACGTTCTGTGGGAGATCTGGCTAGAGACAGAGATTCTTTCAGACGGGCTGTAGTGAATGTAACTTTCTTTGGGAGATCTGGCTAGAGACAGTGATTCTTTCAGACGGGCTGTAGAGAATTTAACGTTCTGTAGAGAACATGCGACCTGATGATGATGGTGGTTCCTCGAGTTAAAAATAAAAATACAATTTAAATATCAGAAATTACGGAAGACTGTTATAGAATATCATGTCACTGACAATTACCGTTCCACAGGTAGCGCCTCAGCCGTGTACAAACGGTGGCTCCGTGACACAAACTTTGAGAACCCCAGTAATTGGAACTTGAAAAGGGCTCCTTGCGGAAATGACGTCACAATTATTCCAGACGACAGCCCTGTCGTGTACATGCAGCTGAACAGCACCATTCAAAAGCTTGTGAGTTGTTGTTATTGTCCTGTTCTTCCTCTCACCCAGAGCACCAAGTCTCGAGACAGGAACCACAGACAGAAATATACTTCCGCTAACTGGGAAAGTAGTGGAGCTGCGATAGTTCAGTTGTTAGTGAACGGGACTTAAAAAAGGACAAGAGGTAGAGTTCGATCCCAACCGACGGCTTCCGGGTTCACCCAGCCTTAAATGGGTACTGGATTTTTTTTTTTTCAGGGAAAGCAAAGCGGCATGGGCGTAAAACCGAAAACATTACCCCAAAAATCTGTAAAATTTATGGTCGCTAACATATTCCCTATACGCCACTTGGCGTGACGGGGGTACTTTATTTTTACTAACTGTGAAAATTGCACCATATATATCTGGGAAAAGTCTAGTATAGTCCGATAAATTATTTCAGCGAAAGAGTGATCCCCCCTTAGTTGACGTCTAACAAAACTCCAGTGGTTCTCAAATACTCTTTAAAGTCGCAAATTAGATCTCTTCTCAATTCAGATGCTGTTATTTTTTAAATATTAATTAACTGTGGACATTTAGTTGATGTCACTTTGTATGTCCCAGTGTGCCCCCCTGATGGAAAATGTCCTCGCATTGTTGCATGGTTAGCATGTTAACATGTTAACATGCATAGTTAGAGCAAATATTGATGATAAGATATAACAGAGTGACTATCTCTCAGTCGAGAATCTTTTGTGTAACATTGGAGTCGACTACCTTTCTCATGCTTCTAAAGAAAACCTTTAATTCTGAGATGGCACTAGATGATAATGATGATGAACGACATTATTGTAAAAATCTGGCCACAGTTGGGCACCACGATTGAGAACAAGCTGGGTTGGAAACATAGAACTTGACCGTCGCGTAGTTTCTCTTTTCTCTAGAATTAAGAGTCTTCTAATGGCAGACTGAGAACCACTGAATAAAGTGCAGTGTTTACTCAAGGGGAGACAAATAATAATAAATGAATAATATTATAGAAGGAAACGTCCAAGGCGATAATTCAGCGAATCATAGGAGGAAGAGGTATGTTTACAGCACTCAGAAAAAAATGACAGATAAACAACAGGAAAAAAAAAACAAAGAACAATATATGGTCTGATGAAGGATCGAACACGTACTCCATGGCACTATGCCATGCCACGAGAAGCCGAACGCTTGGGAACACTGCCACTCAGCTAAATTAGCTGTTAGCTGTTACTTCCTCCTAGGTTTCGCTTTACTCAAGGGGCCACTACTCTTCCAATCTGTTCCGAACTGAAATAATTTATAGGACTAAACTTGACCTTTACCCACTTTTGTATATAATATTTAAATATTTTTTTCAAATTGAAATAAATATTTATAGTGTACACTTTGTACATAGTGAAATAATACATGTGGGTAAACATTGCCAGAACTTCACGAGATACACACGGAAATCCATTTACAACTATATTCTCCTTTTCTGGGCGGTTCCTTCCTATCTTGTTATTTTTCTTCTTTTTTCTTATTCTTTTTCTTGATTTTTTTACTTTTGTCTTTTTTCTTGATGATCTTTTTCTTGATCTTCCTTTCCTTGATCTTCTTTTACTTTCTTCCTTTTCTTGATCTTTCTTTTTCTTGATCTTCTTTTAGTTTCTTCCTTTCCTTGATCTTCTTTTACTTTCTTCCTTTTCTTGATCTTCTTTTATTTTCTGCCTTTTCTTGATCTTTTTTTCTTGATCTTTTCTTGATCTTCTTTTACTTTCTTCCTTTCCTTGATCTTCTTTTTCTAGATCTTCTTTTCTTGATCTTTTTTTCTTGATCTTCTTTTTGTTGATCTTCTTTTACTTTCTTCCTTTCCTTGATCTTCTTTTCTTGATCTTTTTTTCTTGATTTTCTTTTTGTTGATCTTCTTTTACTTTCTTCCTTTCCTTGATCTTCTTTTACTTTCTTCCTTTCCTTGATATTCTTTTACTTTCTTCCTTTCCTTGATATTATTTTTCTTGATCTTCTTTTACTTTCTTTCTTTTCTTGATCTTCTTTTACTTTTTCCTTTCCTTGATCTTCTTTTACTTTCTTCCTTTCCTTGATCTTATTTTTCTTGATCTTCTTTTACTTTTTTCCTTTCCTTGATCTTCTTTTACTTTTTTCCTTTCCTTGATCTTCTTTTACTTTCTTCCTTTCCTTGATCTTCTTTTACTTTCTTCCTTTTCTTGATCTTCTTTTACTTTCTGCCTTTCCTTGATCTTCTTTTTGTTGATCTTCTTTTACTTTCTTCCTTTCCTTGATCTTCTTTTTGTTGATCTTTTTTTACTTTCTTCCTTTCCTTGATCTTCTTTTTGTTGATCTTCTTTTACTTTCTTCCTTTCCTTGATCTTCTTTTTGTTGATCTTCCTTTCCTTGATCTTCTTTTTTCTTGATCTTCTTTTGTTGATCTTCTTTTACTTTCTTCCTTTCCTTGATCTTCTTTTCCTTGATCTTCTTTTAGTTGATCTTCTTTTACTTTCTTCCTTTCCTTGATCTTCTTTTTGTTGATTATCTTTTACTTTCTTCCTTTCCTTGATCTTCTTTTTGTTGATCTTCTTTTACTTTCTTCCTTTCCTTGATCTTCTTTTTGTTGATCTTCTTTTACTTTCTTCCTTTCCTTGATCTTCTTTTTGTTGATCTTCTTTTACTTTCTTCCTTTCCTTGATCTTCTTTTTTCTTGATCTTCTTTTGTTGATCTTCTTTTACTTTCAAAATTAACTGTTGTTGAGAAATTGCTAATCAACAATACAACATATCATCAAAGCTGCAATCTGTTGTTATCTTCTACATTGGGATTGATAAATACACAATTGTTATGGTTACTTTTTTCTTCATTGTTTCTTTAACTTACCCCGCAGATTTTTATTAAATTGATGCTGTTATTCAACACAAGGAGCCTTCAATAAACGTTGTGGGAATACCAGACCCAAGGGTCGACCGCGAAAAAGATGGATCAATGGAACATTAGAAGCACTAGGAAACATAACAGCAGCAGAGGCGGACAGAAGAGCAAGAGACCGCAAATTGTATCTCCCCTTGACGCTGAAAGGCAAATGAGGAAGGAAAGAATAGGAAAGTAGAAGAAGATGATGGTATGCCTTTGTTTACTGTTTTGATGTTTACATTTCAAACGATCGTTGATTTGTCAGATTCTGCCCAAGACAGGGGAGATAATTCTGGGACAGAATGTGATGATTGGTTTTACACAAACGGCAGATGCGGATTGTGCGAACGTGGGTGGAGGTACGTGTCTTTGATGTGTTATGTGAGTGTGATGTGTGTGTTAGATGTGTTTATTGTGATGGTATTAGTGATCTGGGGTTAAACAAGGATGTATTTTATCGCCCTTGTTATTTGGAATTGTTATGGACTTCATAATGAAGAAATGCTGCACTGGTAATAAAGGCATCGAATGGATACAAGGAGACCACTTGGAGGACCTCGACTTTGCTGATGACATAATTCTCATCAGCAGTCAGATAAAAACGATGCAGGAAAACACAAATGAACTATCATCAATAGCCAGCAAAATTGGGCTTGAGGTCAATCATGAAAAGACTAAAGTCATGAAAAGTTTAATTCCAACAGGTGACAAAATATACATGGAAAAAAAACCAGTAGAAGAGATCGATCACTTTATCTATTTTGGAAGTCACATTGATCGAGAAGGGATACAAGCAAAGAAATTAGAATCAGAATAGCTAAAGCAGCAATGTCTTTCAGAAGCCTTGAAAAGTTGTGGAAATCAAAACTTATCAGCACAAACACAAAACTTAGGCTATTCAAATCAAATGTACTATCAACCCTTACCTATGCATGTGAAAGCTGGAAAACAACAAGAGATATAGAAACAAAGTTGAACGCATTCGAAAATAAATGTCTAAGGAAAATACTTGGTATAGCGTGGAACGAATTCAAAACAAACGAGGAAATTAGAGAAATCGCCAATCAACCACTAATATCTTCAGTAATAAAGAAAAGACGATGGTCATACGTTGGACATGTGATGAGAAGAGATAATAATCGAATAGCAAAGCAAGCCCTCATATGGGAAACAACAGGTAAAAGAAAAAGAGGAAGACCCAGGGAGACACTGAGAAGAACATTGATGAGAGAGGCAAGAGCAGCAGGAATCGGCTCCCTCAATGAGATAGAACTGCTTGCACAGAACAGAGACAGATGGCGAGATTTGATAAAATATCTTTAAAAGAAAACTGCTAGAACAAAAAATTCATATAGGAGAAGGTGTATCTTGGTCTACGCCCTATGGGCCGGCTACGGCTCGAAAGGTCAATAGATATTAGTGATAGTTTTAGATGCTCCACAATTAAATATAAAATGTTGAAATGGAACCAAATAATTATATTAAATGGAGTGAGTGTGTGTCTTAAGAAGTCTTAAAACAACAAAAATGAAATGGACGAGTAACATCAAAAGATGGACAAATCAGCCCATGACAATCTGCACCATCAAAGCAAGAAACAGAGCTGAATGGCGCTCTATGGTAGCCAACCTTCGTTGCGGAGACGACACTCGATGATAATGATGATGATGATGATGATGATAATGATGATGATGATGATGATGATGATAATGATGATGATGAATGTGTGTATTTTCTTAAGGACGCTGATTGGATAGAACAATTGGTTGATTGCAGGATCTAGGCAGACCAGATGTGTCTTTTTGTGCATTACTTTACAACACAGTGACAAGTGTAATTATGGTACCTGTAGCTTACTGGTTAACATCACTAAATTGCCCTCACAACCTTGCATGGTTGTAATTAACATAGACGAAGAGTTATCACGTCATGTTGCATAGCTCATTTGAGGAGGTAGCAAATATAAATAAATGAATATTATTATAGAGGAGGTAGCAAATATAAATAAATGAATATTATAATGGAGGGAATCTTCTGAGGTCATAGGTCAGCGAACCATTTCAGGGGAAGAGATATGTTTACAGCACTCGGGGGAGAAAAAATCACAAATAAGCAACAACAGAAATAAAAAAAAGCAGGGTCCACCCACATGTACTGAAACGTCTCTTACTAAAATAACCACATGTACTATAACACCACGTACTATAATAACCACATGTACTATAACATCACTTACTAAAATAACCACATGTACTATAACATCACGCACTATAATAACCACATGTACTATAACATCACGTACTATAATAACCACATGTACTATAACATCACTTACTAAAATAACCACATGTACTATAACACCACGTACTATAATAACCACATGTACTATAACATCACTTACTAAAATAACTACATGTACTATAACATCACGTACTATAATAACCACACGTACTATAACATCACGTACTATAATAACCACATGTACTATAACATCACGCACTATAATAACCACATGTACTATAACATCACGTACTATAATAACCTCATGTACTATAACATCACGTACTATAATAACCTCATGTACTATAACATCACGCACTATAATAACCACATGTACTATAACATCACGTACTATAATAACCTCATGTACTATAACATCACGTACTATAATAACCACACGTACTATAACATCACGTACTATAATAACCACATGTACTATAACATCACGCACTATAATAACCACATGTACTATAACATCACGTACTATAATAACCTCATGTACTATAACATCACGTACTATAATAACCTCATGTACTATAACATCACGCACTATAATAACCACATGTACTATAACATCACGTACTATAATAACCTCATATACTTTAACATCACGTACTATAATAACCTCATGTACTATAACGGGATCTACTATAATAATCAGCCGTGATAGCTCAGTGGTTAGTGAACTGAACTACAAAGTGCAAGAGGTAGGGTTCGATCCCAACTGACGGGGTCCGGGTTCACCCAGCCTTTAATGGGTACCGGATTTTTTTCTGTGAAAGTAAAATGGCACGGGCGTAATACCGACCACATTACCCCAGAAATCATGTGCCGAAGGTTTGTAAAAATTATGGTCACTAACACCATATTCCCTATACGCTACTTGGCGTGATGGGGGCTCTTTACTTTACTATAATAACTACACTATAAAGTCACGTACTATAATACCTCATATACTATAACGTGACCTACTATAATAAACCTCATGTACTATATCGTGACCTACTATAATAAACCTCATGTACTATATAGTGACCTACTATAATAAACCTCATGTACTATATCGTGACCTACTATAATAAACCTCATGTACTATATCGTGACCTGCTATAATAAACCTCATGTACGATAGGTCAGGACCTACTACCTCGTGCACTATATCGTGACCTGCTATAATAAACCTCATGTACGATATCATGACCTACTATAATAAACCTCATGTACTATATCGTGACCTATTATAATAACCTCATGTACTATATCGTGACCTACTATAATAACCTCATGTACTATATCGTGACCTACTATAATATCTCGTGTACTATATCATGACCTACTACCTCGTGTACTATATCGTGACCGACTATAATAACCTCATGTACTATATCATGACCTATTACCTCGTGTACTATATCGTGAACTACTATAATAACCTCATGTACTATATCATGACCTACTACATCGTGTAGTATATCATGACCTATTACCTCGTGTACTATATCGTGACCTACTATAATAACCTCATGTACTATATCATGATCTACTACCTCGTGTACTATATCGTGACCTACTATAATAACCTCATGTACTATATCATGACCTACTACATCGTGTAGTATATCATGACCTATTACCTCATGTACTATATCGTGACCTACTATAATAACCTCATGTACTATATCATGATCTACTACCTCGTGTACTATACGTGACCTACTATAATAACCTCATGTACTATATCATGACCTACTACCTTGTGTACTATATCGTGACCTACTATAATAACCTCATGTACTATATCATGACCTACTACCTCGTGTACTATATCGTGACCGAATATAATAACCTCATGTACTATATCATGACCTACTACCTCGTGTACTATATCGTGACCTACTATAATAACCTCATGTACTATATCATGACCTACTACCTCGTGTACTATATCGTGACCTACTCTAATAACCTCGTGTACTATATCATGACCTATTAACTCGTGCACTATATCGTGACCTACTATAATAACCTCATGTACTATATCGTGATCTATTATAATAACCTCATGTACTATATCGTGACCTACTATAATAACCTCGTGTACTATATCATGACCTACTACCTCGTGTACTATATCGTGACCTATTACCTCGTGTACTATATCATGACCTATTACCTCGTATACTATATCGTGACCTACTATAATAACCTCATGTACTATATCATGACCTATTACCTCGTGTACTATATCATGACCTATTACCTCGTGTACTATATCGTGACCTACTATAATAACCTCATGTACTATATCATGACCTACTACCTCGTGTACTATATCGTGACCTACTATAATAACCTCATGTACTATATCATGACCTACTACCTCGTGTACTATTTCGTGACCTACTATAATAACCTCATGTACTATATAATGACCTACTACCTCGTGTACTATATCATGACCTACTACCTCGTGTACTATATCGTGACCTACTACCTCGTGTACTATATCATGACCTACTACCTCGTGTACTATATCGTGACCTACTACCTCGTGTACTATATCATGACCTACTACCTCGTGTACTATATCGTGACCTACTATAATAACCTCATGTACTATATTATGAGCTACTACCTCGTGTACTATATCATGACCTACTACCTCGTGTACTATTTCGTGACCTACTATAATAACCTCATGTACTATATAACGACCTACTACCTCGTGTACTATAATAAACCTCATGTCACGCAGTCTATGACAGCTTCATGTGAACCGCTGTTTTGTGTTATCTTTCCGAAGACCTCGAGTTCACCGCTGTGCACCCGGAAGCGTGGCTGGACCCAGACAACTGGTGTCGGACACCCACAGAGCAGGCCAGCTGTGACGTGTCTCAGTTCGTCCTTGACTCTGACAAGATCCCCTGCCGCTACGAAGACGTCATATTTCCACGCTACCACTCGTACTTCGTTGACATCTACGAGGACACGCCCCTCCTCTCTGCCAAGAGCTTGAAAATAGCTTCTACTGTGAGTTCATGTATTGGAAAGACTCATCATCAAAAAGTCACATAGCTGTAGGTGTTTTCACTTCATTATAAAATGGTTAACTAGACAAATGTGATTTTTGGGCCATGTTAAAAGACACAACAGCCTACTAAAAGTAATCCTGGAGGGGGAAATACAGGGTAAAAGAGGCAGAGGCAGACCAAGACTGACATGGACGAGTAACATCAAAATATGGACAATCAGCCTATGACAACCTGTACCATCAAAGCAAGAGACAGAGCAGAATGGTGCTCCATGGTAGCCAAACTTCGTTTGCGGAGATGGCACTCGATGATGATGATGATAAAATGATTGCATCAACTCAATGGCCTCATGTAGACGTTCATGTTTATCCACATGAATTACTCTCTCTCTCTGCTATCAAGACTCTCTCATGAAGTCAGCTGTCTGTTTAAGCGAATCGTTTGCCCCATATAGTTTCTCCTCCAGGGAGGTGGGCGTGGACCACATTGCTCTTCTCAGGTCTGTGTACTGGGGACAATCCTGTAGAACATGTTTTGTAGTCATACTGTACAGTGGCATAGGCTGGTTGTACCTATTTTGAATTTGGTGAACATGTGGTTTCTCATTCTATTGTGGCCAGTGTGTAGGCGAAGTATGATGACTTGATCCCTCCTTGATAGTTGATGATATCCGTCCCTCTCGTTATGCTTTGGGTGTTCTCGTTTCCATTTTTCATAGAACTGAATGATTCTGATTCCCACAAAGAAGAGTTATCGTAAATTCCTGTCAAGGGACGTAACAATGCTCCAAATGTAGACAAACTCTCCTTTTCTCCGTCACCCCACTCCATGCCATACGATTCACGGTTCCTCTTCTTCTTCTTCTTCTTCTTCTTCTTCTTCTTCTTCTTCTTCCTCTTCTTTCCTTCCTCATTTACTTTTCAGATTCGAAGGGAAATATCATTTTCTGACTTTTGTTCTTCTGTTGGCGTCTGCTATAGGTATATCCTTCATCATCATCATGTGCCATGCCGGTTGGCGTAGGCGATCATGTCCCTCCACAATCTTCTATCCATCGTGTATCATATCAATTCTGTTGTCGACTGTTTTCCATGCCATGACACCAAACTGTCTAATATTTTCTCTCTTTGTCGTCCGCGATATCTCCTTCTCTGTATTTTGCCTGTTGTAACCATGTATACCAAATATCCTCTTCTCGTGATGTGCCCAAAAATGTTGATTGTTTCTTATTGATGTTTTCTAGGAGCTCCATTTTTGTGGTTGCCCTCTTTGATAACTGTTATATCGTTATGTTTCTAATATTCCATAAATTCATGTTTTCGTGGTCGGCCCTTGAGTCTAGTGTTCTCGCAACATTTACTGAATTATTCCTAGCTTTTTTCTCAGTTCTCCATTTCTGATCTTCTCTCTCAGTCTATTTTCTGTCATTCGTCTAACACATTTCGTCTTGGTAGTGGTTATTTTTCTGATTGTTCTTGTGTCCAGGGTCCAGGACAGCACAACGCCAAGCTGTTGATGAACTGATTTACTTGGGTAAGTAAGAGGTCGGGTACAATCCTGAACGCCAGGTTTTGGATTCTTCTGGGCTTGAATGGGTACAGAAGTTCATTTTCTTGTAAATAAAGACCGTACAGGCGTAGTTCTGACCACGTCACTAAAATAATGTTCTTATCATCAAGTACCATGCCTGCTGGCGTAGGTGATCATGTCTCTCCACAACTTTCGATCTCAACAGTTCTTTATCTTTTCTGTTGTTGACCTTCTGCCAAGCCATTCTCTTAAGCTATCTGGTATCGTTTCTCTTTGCTTCCCTCTATCTCTTTTTCCCTCAGTTTTCCCAGTTGTTACAATATATTCAAGCTATTCTCTTCTCATTAAATAGCAAAAAAATGATGATTGTTCCTTCCTAATATTGGAAATTAGCTCTCTTTTTGCTTTCGCATCTTTCAGAACGTTTTCATTACTTTTCTTAGCTGTCCATGGTATTCTCAACATTCTTCTGTAAAACTACATTTCTACAGACTCCTGTGATTTTCTTATCTGTTGTCCTGTTGCCCATGATTCACATCCATATGCTAAAACTGGCTCTGCGTAACATTTAAGAACGCTTTTTCTTGTTTCTATTGTCAAAAATGGATTGCATGGTATCTTCCACATTTTCTGGAAAGCTGCTTTTGCCTGAGCCATTCTTCATCTCACCTCTGTTGTACATCTCACATCTGTTGTACATCTCACCTCTATTGTACATCTCACCTCTGTTGTACATCTCACCTCTATTGTACATCTCACCTCTGTTGTACATCTCACCTCTATTGTACATCTCACCTCTATTGTACATCTCACCTCTATTGTACATCTCACCTCTGTTGTACATCTCACCTCTATTGTACATCTCACCTCTATTGTACATCTCACCTCTGTTGTACATCTCACCTCTATTGTACATCTCACCTCTATTGTACATCTCACCTCTATTGTACATCTCACCTCTATTGTACATCTCACCTCTATTGTACATCTCACCTCTGTTGTACATCTCACCTCTATTGTACATCTCACCTCTGTTGTACATCTCACCTCTGTTGTACATCTCACCTCTATTGTACATCTCACCTCTGTTGTACATCTCACCTCTATTGTACATCTCACCTCTATTGTACATCTCACCTCTGTTGTACATCTCACCTCTATTGTACATCTCACCTCTGTTGTACATCTCACCTCTATTGTACATCTCACCTCTATTGTACATCTCACCTCTGTTGTACATCTTCCTTGTTATACATCTTGTCTGAGGAAGCAAAAGTGCAACTGGTCGTAAAAATATGGGCGCTAACACCATACGTCGCAGCCGTCACATGTTGGTGTACTTCATTCTTATTTTCTTTTCCTTCATAATAAGTATAATCTTAACGTTATTTGCAATTTAAGTTGGTGTTTCGTGGCTATGACCTCCATCAACTGAATTCAGTGATACCAGCGACCCATAGCTGACTGTTTGCGCCAGGATCATCTAATAACAAGATCATGACTCTATTCCACCTCTCTGTAGTGCTCCTAAAATTAAACCGTTCAGCCCAGCGAGTGGGGATCGAAGAGGAAGGCAATCCCGTACTCGGAAAAGCCATACTAAAGTCGGACGTGTTGGGCAGAAAAACGCAATTATCATACTGCTAGTGAAAACCGTAATACAACGCATCTACACCCACTTAACCCCCTTCTGACTGTGGTGACTATTCATGGCTCAGTTGTCAGCTTTAATCCAGAAAGCAAGTGAGTCGCTGTTTCCTAACGTAGACAATCTTTAACAAAACGAAAAAAAAAAATAGACGTGTCAGCTTTGGTGGATAAGACAAGACTAAGCAAACCAATGTTTCGGTACTAAAAAGTCTTCAACGACGGGACAAGCACAAAACAAACATAATATAAATCTGACACGAACGCCATAGGTCAGTATGTCATACCTGATATGAGTACACAGAAACGAGTTGGCACATTATAACCTGTTGTGTAAGAACAGCGGTTCTAAAGTATAGAAAGAAGAAGTTCTAAAGTGTCATTGAGGCGTATAAGAAAAAAACATAAAGTGTCATTGAGGTGTATAAAAAGATATATAAAGTGTCATTGAGGCGTATAAGAAGAAACATGAAGTGTCATTGAGTTGTATAAAAAGATATATAAAGTGTCATTGAGGCGTATAAGAAGAAACATAAAGTGTCATTGAGGTGTATAAGAAGAAACATAAAGTGTCATTGAGGCGTATAAGAAGAAACATAAAGTGTCATTGAGGTGTATAAGAAGAAACATAAAGTGTCATTGAGGCGTATAAGAAGAAACATAAAGTGTCATTGAGGCGTATAAGAAGAAACATAAAGTGTCATTGAGGCGTATAAGAAGAAACATAAAGTGCTATTGAGGTATGTAAGAAGAAGCATAAAGTGTCATTAGAGAAAATATTTTTACAAATTAAATCCTTCCAAGCATGGTTTATAAAGAAACAAAATAGGCTATGAGGCGGTTCTCAAGGGCAAATATGTTACGGTGCCAGAGGGGCATAAAATAATGTCAGTACCTCGGAAGTGGTGGCGAAATTTGTATCAGGGAAATTAAAGTGGATTGGCTTAGATGTATCGAAACCACGAGAGTTATTAGGAAGATGTTCTAGATAAATTCCAACCAAACTTTCAATTATTGAACCAATGTAGGTCTTATGTTAGCGCTGGCAAGCGACCACCTCTCTGATGTTGCTGGTAACTTATATCAACCTTTCCAGAATCTCAAAATTTCAATTAGGGAAGAATTATCTCAAGCAGTTAAGGGCATGTATTACACACTATACGACTGCAAGGAGCTGTCCATGAAGATGAAGGGTAGAGTTTCGTGGGTGATTCTGAAACAGAAAAATCGTAAAGAATTTTTGAATGCAATAAAAAGAGAATAAGAGAAACAATGTATACTGGATCTGTCTCTCTGATCTGTCTGTCTCTCTGATCTGTCTGTCTCTCTGATCTGTCTGTCTCTCTGATCTGTCTGTCTCTCTGCTCTGTCAGTCTCTCTGCTCTGTCTGTCTCTTTGATCTGCCTGTCTCTCTGCTCTGTCTGTCTCTCTGTTCTGTCTGTCTCTTTGATCTGTCTGTCTCTCTGCTCTGTCTGTCTCTCTGCTCTGTCTGTCTCTTTGATCTGTCTGCCTAATCTATACATCATCGTGTTTGTATTTTGTCCTCAGACGTTCACAACAGCATCGTTCACAAACTACCTGAACAGCCCAGAAGGAGCCCGCTTGTTCCCCGTTCTCAGGTCTGCAGCTAGGAAGGAACGACTCAACATAACCCGCAGAGGCTGCGACCAGATCAGTGGTTGCGCCTGTGGGAACGACAGACCAGAGGTATTATCCAATCTCTAGTTGTATGTTTGTGTGTTTCTTCATTTCTTACTGTTTTATGTCTCTTGATATTTGTTTATTCATATGCATGTATTTTGTTATATTTTCATTGAGTAGCTATTTATCTTTCAATTGCTTGATTGCTGCTATTCAATTGTGTTTGTTATTTAGTTATTTGCGGGTCATCATCTTTGCAATCCGAACATGTCCATAGGTGCTCAGATCCCCTCCTCAGCAATTCCCGCAGTGTCCAGCGACTGACGACTCCAGTTCTATGTTGGTTGATAAGTCTTCTTACACGGCCACTAAGTGTCTCATTTCTGGCTGTGCCCATCTTAACTCCCATTTCCATCATCCGAAGAAGTGACGTGGATCTGTGTTTGTCGAAGTCCTGTGCTCTTCCCACATCTCGGAGGACATTGATGATGTCCGCCCGATCCATTGGTTGCCCGTCCTCAACGACAGCGCAGCTAGCCAACCTGTCCGCTCTTTCATTTCCCCGTACTCCCGCATGTCCAGGGACATAGACAAAGGTGACCTTACGTATTTTGAACTTCTGCAACGACTCTACCCATTCACTGTGTTAGTTATTGTGTGTATTAATTAATATGTATCATTATGTGTGTGTGTGTGTGTGTGCGTGCCCGTGTGCATGTGTGCACGTATGTGTGTGTGTGTGTGTGTAGAGTGCTACAGACTTGGGCATCTGACCCAGGACGGAGGAAGCTTTAGAAAAACTGTCATGGGAGCCACGTTCAAGCTAGGACAGTCTAAATGATCACGATGACATCATCCAACGAATGAGTGAATATTGAATGCACGTTTGCTAACGTGCACGTTTATATTTGTTGACATATTTATTTGCTTATATGTTGTTCTCATATTATAGACATATCTATTTATACTTTCATCAGAAAAATGATTGCTCAATGACTTAAGGTATACTAAATAATATATAACTTCACTTGTGTCCTGTCCTCGACACTAAAGTTATACGTCATCATAATGTGCCATACCGGTTGACGTAGGCCATCTTATCCCTCACAATTCACTGTCCACAGTACATCGTATTAATTCTGTTGTTACCTGTTTTCCATGCCATGACACCAAGCTATCCAATCCAGTATATTTTCTATTTGTCGTCCGTGAACTCTCTTTCCCTGTATTTTGCCAGTTGTAACCAAGTATTCCGACTTTCATCCTCTCATGATGTGCCAGAAACACGTCGATTGTTTCTTTCTGATGTTCCGTAGGAGCTTCCTTATTGCAGACAGACAACAGCCAGCTCACATTCTCCATAGTCTGTCAGCTGATGGCTTGGTGCCATAGTCTGTCAGCTGATGGCTTGGTGCCATAGTCTGTCAGCTGATGGCTTGGTGCCATAGTCTGTCAGCTGATGGCTTGGTGCCATAGTCTGTCAGCTGATGGCTTGGTGCCATAGTCTGTCAGCTGATGGCTTGGTGCCATAGTCTGTCAGCTGATGGCTTGGTGCCATAGTCTGTCAGCTGATGGCTTGGTGCCATAGTCTGTCAGCTGATGGCTTGGTGCCATAGTCTGTCAGCTGATGGCTTGGTGCCATAGTCTGTCAGCTGATGGCTTGGTGCCATAGTCTGTCAGCTGATGGCTTGGTGCCATAGTCTGTCAGCTGATGGCTTGGTGCCATAGTCTGTCAGCTGATGGCTTGGTGCCATAGTCTGTCAGCTGATGGCTTGGTGCCATAGTCTGTCAGCTGATGGCTTGGTGCCATAGTCTGTCAGCTGATGGCTTGGTGCCATAGTCTGTCAGCTGATGGCTTGGTGCCATAGTCTGTCAGCTGATGGCTTGGTGCCATAGTCTGTCAGCTGATGGCTTGGTGCCTAAGCTGTCATTGTTCTATTTGTGGAAGCTCAATCAAAACAGAATGAAGCCACCGATGCAGCTGTTTTTGAGCTGGTGAAGAGGATGGGCTCGATCTGTCAATTGAAATGTTTCTAGGTTCATCATCATTATCATCATCATCAAGAGTCATGCCTGCTGGCGTAGGTGATCATGTCTCTTCACAACTCACGACAGTTATTTATCATTTCTATTGTTGACTTTCTGTCTAGCCATTTTCTTAAGTTGTCTGGTACGTTTTCTCTTTGCTTCCCTCTATCTCTTCGTCCCTCAATTTTCCCAGTTGTCACAATATATTCTAGCTGTTTCCTACTCATAACATGGCCCAAAAATGATGATTGTTTCTTCGCTAATATTGGTAATTAACTCTCTTTTTGCTTTCGCATCTTTCAGAACGTTTTCATTACTCTTCTTAGCTGTTCAGGGTGTTCTCAACATTCTTCTGTAAAACCACATTTTTACAGCCTCCAGTGATTTTCTTGTCTGTTGTCCTATTGTCCATGATGCAAATCCATATGTTAAGACTGACTTTACATAACATTTAAGAGCTTTTTCTTGTTTCTATTGTCAAAACTGAATCGCATAGTATCTTCCTCATTTTTTGAAAAACTGTTTTTGCATAAGCCATTCTGCATCTCACCTCTGTTGTACATCTATCATCTGAGGTTAACATTGTTCCCAGATATTTCATTGCATTTACCTGTTTTAATATTGTTCTAGTTGTCTTTATTGTGCATTGTGGCGATGTCTTTTTCTTTGTTATTACCATTACTTCTGTCTTTTTGTTTATTGAAGCTGAGTCCTTTATTTTGTCTTTCTTTCACTATAATGTCTAACATTTCTTGTAACTCATTTTCATTCTTAGCGATTAAGGTTGTATCATCATCATACCTGAAAGTTCATATAACATTAACGACTACCGGAGGCATTTTCTTGGAAAGAAAGGCGGCCTGGTGTAGTGCTGAACACCGCTGAAAAACGTACAATTGGTTACTTCAAACATGAGCACCAACGCCAAATGTTTCCTCACACTCGAGGCAGTGGTGAGGGCATTGCCTTCTTTTTCCTCTTCTGTGTTGTCGGTCAAGGTCACGGCTGTTTGTTGGTGATATTTTAGCAGTCTCATTAATTTTGTTTTTCTGCGCTGAAAAATAACTTGAGATTGATCTCTGCTTTGTTAGATCACAACTAGTAATAAGAGACACTCTATTACATGAATGTTTGCAATGTTTGTGGTTAAAATATAATTATTTTACACCTGAAAGGGTCACATTTATCAAAATGTTGAAATAAATATCATCATTAACATTACTGTGTTAATGTAACAGTGGCACAGAAATTGAGCTGTTCTAGAATATTCATATCTTTATTTGTTGTCACAAAATTATAAAACATTACAGTAACATATCAATGTCAACAATGAGTGGTTAGTTGTTTCTTCATTGATACATGTAGCCACGTTGATGGGGTTAAACTGTGACTTCAAGGTTACAACAAACAGCTGTGCAATACGTTGTACAACAATGAGGAGTTGAGCAACAGTGAGAAGATGTACAACAATGAGGAGTTGAGCAACAGTGAGAAGATGTACAACAATGGGGAGTTGAGCAACAGTGAGAAGATGTACAACAATGAAAAGATGTACAACAATGAGAAGATGAGCAACAGTGAGAAGATGTACAACAATGAGGAGTTGAGCAACAGTGAGAATATGTACAACAATGAGGAGTTGAGCAACAGTGAGAAGATGTACAACAATGAGGAGTTGAGCAACAGTGAGAAGATGTACAACAATGAAAAGATGTACAACAATGAGAAGATGAGCAACAGTGAGAAGATGTACAGCAATGAGGAGTTGAGCAACAGTGAGAATATGTACAACAATGAAAAGATGTACAACAATGAGAAGATGAGCAACAGTGAGAAGATGTACAACAATGAGAAGTTGAGCAACATTGAGAAGATTAGCAACAATGAGAAGATGAGCAACAGTGAGAAGATGTACAACAATGAGGAGTTGAGCAACAGTGAGAAGATGAGCAACAGTGAGAAGATGTACAACAATGAGGAGTTGAGCAACAGTGAGAAGATGTACAGCAATGAGAAGTTAAGCAACAGAGAAGATTACAACAATGAGGAGTTGAGCAACAGTGAGAAGTTGAGCAACAGTGAGAAGATGTACAACAATGAGGAGTTGAGCAACAGTGAGAATATGTACAACAATGAGGAGTTGAGCAACAGTGAGAAGATGTACAACAATGAGAAGTTGAGCAACAGTGAGAAGATGAGCAACAATGAGAAGATGAGCAACAGTGAGAAGATGTACAACAATGAGGAGTTGAGCAACATTGAGAAGATGAGCAACAATGAGAAGATGAGCAACAGTGAGAAGATGTACAACAATGAGGAGTTGAGCAACAGTGAGAAGATGTACAACAATGAGAAGTTGAGCAACAGTGAGAAGATGTAGAACAATGAGAAGTTGAGCAACAGTGAGAAGATGTACAACAATGAGAAGTTGAGCAACAGTGAGAAGATGTACAACAATGAGGAGTTGAGCAATAGTGAGAAGATGAGCAACAGTGAGAAGATGTACAGCAATGAGAAGATGAGCAACAGTGAGAAGATGTAGAACAATGAGAAGTTGAGCAACAGTGAGAAGATGTACAACAATGAGGAGTTGAGCAATAGTGAGAAGATGTACAACAATGAGGAGTTGAGCAATAGTGAGAAGATGTACAACAATGAGGAGTTGAGCAACAGTGAGAAGATGTACAACAATGAGGAGTTGAGCAATAGTGAGAAGATGTACAACAATGAGGAGTTGAGCAATAGTGAGAAGATGTACAACAATGAGGAGTTGAGCAACAGTGAGAAGTTGAGCAACAGTGAGAAGATTTACAACAATGAGAAGTTGAGCAACAGTGAGAAGATGTACAACAATGAGGAGTTGAGCAACAGTGAGAAGATGTACAACAATGAGGAGTTGAGCAACAGTGAGAAGATGTACAACAATGAAAAGATGTACAACAGTGAGAAGATGTACAACAGTGAGAAGTTGAGCAACAGTGAGAAGATGTACAACAATGAGGAGTTGAGCAACAGTGAGAAGATGTACAACAATGAGGAGTTGAGCAATAGTGAGAAGATGTACAACAATGAAAAGATGTACAACAGTGAGAAGATGTACAACAATGAGGAGTTGAGCAACAGTGAGAAGATGTACAACAATGAGGAGTTGAGCAATAGTGAGAAGATGTACAACAATGAGAAGTTGAGCAATAGTGAGAAGCTGAGCAACAATGATAAGATAAGCAACAGTGAGAAGATGAGCAATATTGAGATGTACAACAATGATAAGCTGAGCAGCAGTGAAAGGCTTAGCAACAATGAGAAGCTGTACAACAACGAGATAGAGAGCAACAGTGAGAAGCTGAGCAACAGCGAGGATTGACACAGCGATGTACAGCTGTTAACGGTTTTACACAACGAGATCCTTTACAGCCATACGAAACTATACAATCGCTGGAGATTATACAGCCATAAGAAGCTATACAACTGCTGAAAATTATACAGCCATAATAAACTATACAATCGCTGGAGATTATACAGCCACGAGAAACTATACAATTGCTGAAAATTATACAGCCATAAGAAGCTATACAACTGCTGAAAATTATACAGCCATAATAAACTATACAATTGCTGAAAATTATACATCCATAAGAAGATATACAATTGCTGAAAATTATACAGCCATAAGAAGCTATACAATTGCTGAAGATTATACAGCCATAAGAAACTATACAATTGCTGAAGATTATACAGCCATAAGAAACTATACAACTGCTGAAGATTATACAGCCATAAGAAGATATACAATTGCTGAAAATTATACAGCCATAAGAAACTATACAATTGCTGAAGATTATACAGCCATAAGAAGCTATACAATTGCTGAAAATTATACAGCCATAAGAAACTATACAATTGCTGAAAATTATACAGCCATAATAAAAAGTTAACAGTATCTGAAAATTATAAGGCCATTAAAAATGTATATAATCGTTGGAGATTACACAGCCACAAGAATCTATAAAATAATTGAAATTTATACAGATAGAAGAAACTATACAGTAAAAACTAAACTGTCATAAGAAATTATACATTTTTAAAAAATATGCAACCGTTTGAAGAAGCAGATAAAGTAATCTATTTTCTGACGGTCAGATTGCTAGTGTTATATGTTCCCATGTTGAGAAACGCTGTCCTCGTCCCAGGTGTTATCAACCTATTCAGCCAGTGGGAGCATGCTGCCGAATGTGTGGTAAGTACCTCTGCAAGTATTTAGTTATTGGGTATATGGTCACATTGGTGATGGGTATATGGTCACATTGGTGATGGGTATACAGGCACATTGGTAATGGGTATATGGGCACATTGATGATGGGTATATATGGGCACATTGGTAATGGGTAACCATGAGTAGCATGACGATGGAGGTGATGGCAGTGACGAAGGCATTCAAATGGTTAGAGTCACAAGACTACACCCACGCCTGTATAATAGTGGTTCGATGAGCATGATAAAAAAAGTGGAGGCGGGCTCTGTACGCATGCAATGGGTAGAGTCGTTGCAGAAATCCAAAATACGTAAGGTCACCTTTGTCTATGTGCCTGGACATGCGGGAGTACGGGGAAATGAAAGAGCGGACAGGTTGGCTAGCAGCGCTGTCGTTGAGGACGGGCAACCAATAGATCGGGCGGACATCATCAATGCCCTCCGAGATGTGGAAGAGCACAGGACCTCAACAAACACAGATCAACGTCACTTCTTCGGATGATGGAAATGGGAGTTAAGTTGGGCACAGCCAGAAATGAGAAACTTAGTGGCCGTGTAAGAAGACTTATCAACCAACATAGAACTGGAGTCGTCAGTCGCTGGACACTGCGGGACTTGCTGAGGAGGGGATCTGAGCACCTATGGACATGTTCGGAGTGCAATGATGATGACCCGTAAATAACTCAATAACTCAATAAATAGACAGCTAGATGGTTGGTCAGTAAATATAAATTGTGTAAATAGATCCAATGATTTGTGGAGAAGCAGTACATGGGGAGAGCGACATAAATTGTTGGGGAAGCAATAGAAAGGTGAATATTTCAACAGAAGAGTGGATATCTAAACGGATGAATTGTTGGATAAATTCGCAGTTTTGAAAAGACAAACAGACATTTGCAATGAGAATAGACAGATAAACAAGACATAAATTTGCAAAGAGAATAGACAGATAAACAAGACAGAAATTTGCAATGAGAATAGACAGATAAACCAGACAGACATTTGCAGTGAGAATAGACAGATAAACAAGACAGAAATTTGCAATGAGAATAGACAGATAAACAAGACAGAAATTTGCAATGAGAATAGACAGATAAACCAGACAGACATTTGCAGTGAGAATAGACAGATAAACAAGACAGAAATTTGCAATGAGAATAGACAGATAAACAAGACAAACAGACATTTGCAGTGAGAATAGACAGATAAACAAGACAAACAGACATTTGCAATGAGAATAGACAGATAAACAAGACATACATTTGCAATGAGAATAGATAGATAAACAAGACAGACATTTGCAATGAGAATAGACAGATAAATAAGACAGAAATTTGCAATGAGAATAGACAGATAAACAAGACAAACAGACATTTGCAGTTAGAATAGACAGATAAACAATATAGACATTTGCAGTGAGAATAGACAGATAAACAAGACAAACAGACATTTGCAGTGAGAATAGACAGATAAACAAGACAAACAGACATTTGCAATGAGAATAGACAGATAAACAAGACAGAAATTTGCAATGAGAATAGACAGATAAACAAGACAAACAGTCATTTGCAATGAGAATAGACAGATAAACCAGACAGACATTTGCAATGAGAATAGACAGATAAACAAGACAAAAATTTGCAATGAGAATAGACAGATAAACAAGACATAAAATTGCAATGAGAATAGACAGATAAACAAGACAAACAGACATTTGCAATGAGAATAGACAGATAAACAAGACAGAAATTTGCAATGAGAATAGACAGATAAACAAGACAAACAGTCATTTGCAATGAGAATAGACAGATAAACCAGACAGACATTTGCAATGAGAATAGACAGATAAACAAGACAAAAATTTGCAATGAGAATAGACAGATAAACAAGACATAAATTTGCAATGAGAATAGACAGATAAACAAGACAAACAGACATTTGCAGTGAGAATAGACAGATAAACAAGACAAACAGACATTTGCAATGAGAATAGACAGATAAACAAGACAGAAATTTGCAATGAGAATAGACAGATAAACCAGACAGACATTTGCAATGAGAATAGACAGATAAACAAGACAGAAATTTGCAATGAGAATAGACAGATAAACAAGACAGAAATTTGCAATGAGAATAGACAGATAAACCAGACAGCCATTTGCAGTTAGAATAGACAGATAAACAAGACAAACAGACATTTGCAATGAGAAGAGACAGATAAACACGACAAACAGACATTTGCAGTGACAACAGACAGATAAACAAGACAAACAGACATTTGCAGTGATAATAGACAGATAAACAAGACAAACAGTCATTTGCAATGAGAATAGACAGATAAACCAGACAGACATTTGCAATGAGAATAGACAGATAAACAAGACAAAAATTTGCAATGAGAATAGACAGATAAACAAGACATAAATTTGCAATGAGAATAGACAGATAAACAAGACAAACAGACATTTGCAGTGAGAATAGACAGATAAACAAGACAGACATTTGCAGTGAGAATAGACAGATAAACAAGACATACATTTGCAATGAGAATAGACAGATAAACAAGACAAACAGACATTAGCAGTGAGAATAGACAGATAAACAAGACAGACATTTGCAGTGAGAATAGACAGATAAACAAGACAAACAGACTTTTGCAGTGAAAATAGACAGATAAACAAACAAACACTAATTTGCAGTTAGAATAAACAGATAAACAAGACAAACAGACATTAGCATTGAGAATAGACAGATAAACAAGACAGACATTTGCAGTGAGAATAGACAGATAAACAAGACAAACAGACATTGCAGTGAGAATAGACAGATAAACAAGACAAACAGACATTTGCAGTTAGAATAGACAGATAAACAATATAGACATTGCAGTTAGAATAGACAGATAAACAATATAGACATTTGCAGTGAGAATAGACAGATAAACAAGACAAACAGACATTTGCAGTGAGAATAGACAGATAAACAAGACAAACAGACATTTGCAGTTAGAATAGACAGATAAACAATATAGACATTTGCAGTGAGAATAGACAGATAAACCAGACAAACAGACATTTGCAGTGAGAATAGACAGATAAACCAGACAAACAGACATTTGCAGTGAGAATAGACAGATAAACCAGACAAACATAAATTGCAGTGAGAATAGGCAGATAAACAGACAAACAGACATTTGCAGTGAGAATAGGCAGATAAACAGACAAACAGACATTTGCAGTGAGAATAGGCAGATAAACCAGACAAACAGACATTTGCAGTGAGAATAGGCAGATAAACCAGACAAACAGACATTTGCAGTGAGAATAGGCAGATAAACCAGACAAACAGACATTTGCAGTGAGAATAGGCAGATAAACCAGACAAACAGACATTTGCAGTGAGAATAGGCAGATAAACCAGACAAACAGACATTTGCAGTGAGAATAGGCAGATAAACCAGACAAACAGACATTTGCAGTGAGAATAGGCAGATAAACCAGACAAACAGACATTTGCAGTGAGAATAGGCAGATAAACCAGACAAACAGACATTTGCAGTGAGAATAGACAGATAAACCAGACAAACAGACATTTGCAGTGAGAATAGGCAGATAAACCAGACAAACAGACATTTGCAGTGAGAATAGGCAGATAAACCAGACAAACAGACATTTGCAGTGAGAATAGCAGATAAACCAGACAAACAGACATTTGCAGTGAGAATAGGCAGATAAACCAGACAAACAGACATTTGCAGTGAGAATAGGCAGATAAACCAGACAAACAGACATTTGCAGTGAGAATAGGCAGATAAACCAGACAAACAGACATTTGCAGTGAGAATAGGCAGATAAACCAGACAAACAGACATTTGCAGTGAGAATAGGCAGATAAACCAGACAAACAGACATTTGCAGTGAGAATAGGCAGATAAACCAGACAAACAGACATTTGCAGTGAGAATAGGCAGATAAACCAGACAAACAGACATTTGCAGTGAGAATAGGCAGATAAACCAGACAAACAGACATTTGCAGTGAGAATAGGCAGATAAACCAGACAAACAGACATTTGCAGTGAGAATAGGCAGATAAACCAGACAAACAGACATTTGCAGTGAGAATAGCAGATAAACCAGACAAACAGACATTTGCAGTGAGAATAGGCAGATAAACCAGACAAACAGACATTTGCAGTGAGAATAGGCAGATAAACCAGACAAACAGACATTTGCAGTGAGAATAGACAGATAAACCAGACAAACAGACATTTGCAGTGAGAATAGACAGATAAACCAGACAAACAGACATTTGCAGTGAGAATAGACAGATAAACCAGACAAACAGACATTTGCAGTGAGAATAGACAGATAAACCAGACAAACAGACTCTGATGAAGGAACTGAACGCTGGTCTACCACCAAATGTTTAAACTATTTTTGGGCTTGATAAGAAGTGCGTCTTTTCCTAAATGGGGTGGACAATCAGAATTTCACAAACATGGCAGCGAAATCAATCGCTTTGTTTCCTGTATTTTTATTGTAGAGTTTATGTTTTGCATTTCGAGCTTTAATCCTTTGATGTCAACCCACGAGTTAACATAAACACAAAGTGTCTCACTCGCTACCGAACTCGACATTTCTTTAGTGGTTTTACCCCTAAGCTCTGTCCCTTTCAGGGAGTCGCGATGGCTCAGTGGTTGGTGAATTGGACTACAAAGGACAAGAGGTGGGGTTCGATCCTGATCGACGGATTCCATGTTCACCCAGCCTTAAATGGGTACCTGATTTTTTTCTGGGAAAGTAAAGCGACACGGACGTAATACCGACCGCATTACCCCAAGATATGTGTGAAGGTCTGTAAAAATTATGGTTACTAACGCCATTGTCCATATATGCCACTTGGCGTGTCGGGGGTCTTTACATACATTTTACTTACTGACCCCTTCAAAACTACACTAACACATTTTCTATCTATCGGATGTGACCTCACAGCTATTGTACACCAACACTCACGAACAACAGCCGTATTGTGTAGGCACTCTCCAACAAATGGCTTTGTTCTGGCGTGCTGCGCTACTCAGTGTCTCAACATGCGCTCCACACATACACCACACTACACAATTTCTCTTCGTGTCCCACAATGAACGTACTCCTGTTCACATTTTACTGCTGAATCTTCATTGGTTGTAAAATTATTGAGTTCGGTAGCGAGTGAGACACGCTGTATAAAGCTTCATGAGCTGAAGATAATGCAACAAAAACCATCTTCTGTTGAAGGGACTCCAAAAAGAGAGAGAGAAAAAACACACAAGTTATGTAGGGGAATACTACCACTCTTCTCTTCGTTTTCTCTTAAATTAACGTTAAACTGACGTAGAAGAGCTGTGGTTTACAGCAAGTTGTGATAGATGCACATTTTGATCCGACACATCCGACTTTTTCACGACATTTTTGAGTACGGATTGTCGTCCTTGTTCGATTACTGTTCCCTTGACCAGGCTCGTTAGTCTACTTCCGGGTCAACCACTGAGGCGGTAAAGTCTTGATTAGTTCTGGTTTACATCCGCCTGTGAGTCGCTATTAACCCTGGAGACCACTATTAACCCTGTAGACCACTACTAACACTGGTGACTACTATTAATCCTGGTGACCACTGTTAACCTTGTGACCAATATTAACCCTGGTAACCACTATTAACCCTTGTGACCACTATTAACACTGGTGACTACTATTAACCCTGGTGACCACTATTAACTCTGGTGACCACTATTAACCCTTGAGACCACTATTAACCATGGCGTTGTCTACCGTTTTGAACCCACTTCTTGGCTAATTACTGACTAAAATAGCTTACCTCGTAGCATTCAGGGCAGGCCCAGAGACGGTCCCAACAGATAGGCTAAAGTAAGCACTCACGCCTAAACGTGATTGTTGTACAGAATGTTGATGCGTCCTTCCAAACGTAATCTTATACTTGAATCGCGATTAAAAATACTAATATTATATTATTTAATAATAATAATGATATTTTCTTGTAATAACTGTAATATTGAATGGTATTTCTTAGCCATTTATAAGGGCAAACAATGAAACTTATCATAATTTAACAACATTGATAATATCGACCAACCAATAACTGATTCCATTATCTTTGAATAACAGGTGCCTACATCAACGTCACACGGGGGTATGGCTTCAACTTTGATTCCTTCACTTCATCCCTGCGAAGTAAATTCTTCTCCGACTCAGTAAGTCCGTCATAACTATCATTACTTCACGATTTCTGCAGCAGCCTGAAGGAGTGGTTACCGCACTCATCGTCTGTTTAGGTTATCCAGAGTTTAACACACAAAATGTGGTAAATAACTTTCTTAGCACTGACACAGCTCCGGGGCACACCCCGCCTCTGAAAATGTGGAACTGACATTGAGTTTTTTGCGGGTCATCATTATTGCACTCCGAACATGACCATAGGTGCTCAGATCCCCTCGTCAGCAAATCCCGCAGTGTCCAGCGACTGGCGACTCCAGTTCTATGTTGGTTGATAAGTTTTCTTACACGGCCACTAAGTTTCTCATTTATGGCTGTGCCCAACTTAACTCCCATCTCTTCCATCCGAAGGAGTGACATGAACTCATGGTTGTCGAAGTCCTGTGCCCTTCCCACGTCTCGGAGGGCATTGATGACGTCCGCCCGATTCATTGGTTGACCGTCTTCAACGACAGCGCAACTAGCCAACCTGCCCGCTCTTTCATTTCCCTGTAACCCCGCATGTCCATAAACGTAGACAAAGGTAACCCTATGTATTTTTGCATTCTGCAGTGACTCTACCCATTGCCTGCGTACAGAGCCCGTCTCCACTTTTCATATCATGCTAATCGTATCACTCAGTATACAGGCGTGAGTGTAGTCTTGTGACTCTAACCAGATGAATGCCCTGGTCACTGCCATCACCTCCATCGTCGTGCTACTCAGGGTTGTAACGTATGCACCACTGTCTTCCTTGACTGTTCAGCTGGCCAAAATTTAAGCGGACTCACAAGAGATGGAAAACAGAAATTATGACCGCAAGTACCATTAAGTCAAGAGAAACTGCAATGGCATTCCATAGGTAGTGGAGACTTCAATGATGAAACTATATAAATATTAGAAGACAACTCCTGCAGCTTCCGCAAATCTTAATTTGTATAGTTATTCCCCTTGGTTCAGTCGAGCAAGTGACAAACAATAAACGTTGCGAGAACACCAGAACAAAGGACCGACCAAGAAAAATATGGATTGATGGAATTTTTGAAACAATAGGAAACAAAACAGCAAAAGAAGTAAACAGAAGGGTTGTAACGTATGCACCACTGTCTTCCTTGACTGTTCTGCCTTCCGAGCGTGCCGCAAAGCCCCTGCACTCAGGCTCGTATTACACATCCGCCTGTATAGATGACTGCATCTTTGTCTTCGGTGTTATTCCAGATGAGATCGTTGACCTCCGCACTCACCACGATGTATCGACCAGTCTGTCTTGGCCCAATTTCTCTTATAAAACAGACAGTTTGTCTTCACCCAATTTCTCTTATAAAACAGACAGTTTGTCTTGTCCCAATTTCTCTTATAAAACAGACAATTTGTCTTGTCCCAATTTCTCTTATAAAACAGACAATTTGTCTTGTCCCAATTTCTCTTATAAAACAGACAGTTTGTCTTGACCCAGTTTCTCTTATAAAACAGACAGTTTGTCTTGACCCAGTTTCTCTTATAAAACAGACAGTTTGTCTTGACCCAGTTTCTCTTATAAAACAGACAGTTTGTCTTGACCCAGTTTCTCTTATAAAACAGACAGTTTGTCTTGACCCAATTTCTCTTATAAAACAGACAATTTGTCTTGTCCCAATTTCTCTTATAAAACAGACAGTTTGTCTTGACCCAATTTCTCTTATAAAACAGACAGTTTGTCTTGACCCAGTTTCTCTTATAAAACAGACAGTTTGTCTTGACCAGTTTCTCTTATAAACAGACAGTTTGTCTTGACCCAGTTTCTCTTATAAAACAGACAGTTTGTCTTGACCAGTTTCTCTTATAAACAGACAGTTTGTCTTAAGTATTTCCTCATCTCAAAGTTACCCATCTCACCCATCTCATTAGTGACCGGGGAAAGCCTTTTCATTAGTGACCGGGGAAAGCCTTCTCATTAGTGACTGGGGAAAGCCTTCTCATTAGTGACTGGGGAAAGCCTTCTCATTAGTGACTGGGGAAAGCCTTCTCATTAGTGACCGGGGAAAGCCTTCTCATTAGTGACTGGGGAAAGCCTTCTCATTACTGAATGGGGAAAGCCTTCTCATTACTGACTGGGGAAAGCCTTCTCATTAATGACTGGGGAAAGCCTTCTCATTACTGACTGGGGAAAGCCTTCTCATTAGTGACTTGGGAAAGCCTTCTCATTAGTGACTGGGGAAAGCCTTCTCATTAGTGACTGGGGAAAGCCTTCTCATTAGTGACCGGGGAAAGCCTTCTCATTAGTGACCGGGGGAATCCTTCTCATTAGTGACTGGGGAAAGCCTTCTCATTAGTGACTGGGGAAAGCCTTCTCATTAGTGACTGGGGAAAGCCTTCTCATTAGTGACTGGAGAAAGCCTTCTCATTAGTGACCGGGGAATCCTTTTCATTAGTGACCGGGGAAAGCCTTCTCATTAGTGACCGGGGAAAGCCTTCTCATTAGTGACTGGGGAAAGCCTTCTCATCAGTGACCGGGGAAAGCCTTCTCATTAGTGACCGGGGAAAGCCTTCTCATTAGTGACTGGGGAAAGCCTTCTCATTAGTGACTGGGGAAAGCCTTCTCATTACTGAATGGGGAAAGCCTTCTCATTATTGACTGGGGAAAGCCTTCTCATTAATGACTGGGGAAAGCCTTCTCATTAGTGACTGGGGAAAGCCTTCTCATTAGTGACTGGGGAAAGCCTTCTCATTACTGACTGGGGAAAGCCTTCTCATTAGTGACTGGGGAAAGCCTTATCATTACTAACAAAGAAAGCCTTTTCATTACTATTCTTCTCTTGTGAAGTCAAAAGTGCTAGCGGACACGTTCTACTGCTTGTTAGCTTCCACCTTTTGATCACCGGTGTATCAATGTTTTGCTTATCCTACATTCGATAAATGTTTCTAGAACAAATTAAATAGTTTGGACAGTAAGAAGGCTAAAACAACGAAACGAACTCCACACGGCTGTCAAGAAAGGCTAATAGAACAACAAACAGATAGAACATCTTCGAAAAAGATGAAGAGGCGGAGACATTTGTATCTGTGATATAAGAAGAAGTCAAAGAGAGAGAACAGAGGTGGCATTGAAATATACCCCCAATATCTGAAATATACCCCCTAACATCTGAAATATACAAACCCCCCCCCCCCCAACATCTGAAATATACACCCAACATCTGAAATATACACCCTCAACATCTGAAATATACACCCTCAACATCTGAAATATATTGTGACAACTGGAAATGTTGAGGGACGAAGAGACAGAGGGAAGCAAAGAGAAATGATACCAGACAGCTTAAGAGAATGGTTTGGCAGAAGGTCAACAACAGAAATGATAATTTTGTTGAAATATTGTTTTTTTCGTTCGCCAGCTTTGACCTCTGACGAAGTCCTTAGAGACTAGGAACTGAATTTTGCGTGTTAATCCGTTTTTTTCCCTGACAGCCTTGTGCACAGGGGTCCCTCGCCGCACAGGCAGATAACTCCGTCTTCGGGGGTACTAATTTTTTCCGTCCATGAGTAACAGACGTCTCAAGTCGGACCTCGCCTCAGAGAGAAATCGTAAATAAAAATTCTAACCCCTCCAGCCGGGATTTGAACCCACAACCTCTCTATTTCGAAGCCGGCGTCTTGCCTCGAGACCAACCAGTCCTCCGAAATGATAAATAACTGTCAAGATCGAGAGTTGTGGAGAGACATGATAACCTACGCCAGCAGACACTTAATGATGTTGATAGTACGTTTGTGAAATTAACGTGTAATCCCCGTGTAGCCAGCTGTACCACAGTGATCTATTGTACTGTAACTTTGTTGAACCTAAACTAGTCGATAAATTCATTACTATTTTTTGCCGTCATTATATATTAACAATGTTAAATCTTAAATGTTATGTAGTACCAGTCTTAACATATGGATGTAGATCATGGACAATAGGACAACAGATAAGATATCACTGGAGTCTGTAGAAATGTGGTTTTACAGAAGAATTTTGAGAATACCATGGACAGCTAAGAAGAGCAATGAAAACGTTCTGAAAGAGGCCAAAGCAAAAAGAGAGCTAATTTCCAATATTAGGAAGAAACAGTCATCATTTTTTAGCCATGTGATGAGAAGAGAACAACTGGAATATATTGTAACAACTGGAAAAATTGAGGGACGAAGAGATAGAGGGAAGCAAAGAGAAAAGATTCCAGACAGCTTAAGAGAATGGCTTGGCAGAATGTCAACAACAGATATGATAAATAGCTGCCGAGATCGAAAGTTGTGGAGAGACATGATCACCTACGTCAGCAGGCCCGGGGATTGATGATGGTGATGATGATATATTAACAACACATCTGGTGGATAGTATGCAAGTGGCTTGTATTATATCGAGTCACACTGTGGTTGTTTCTGTGGCCATAAACCCCACTTTTAAAACCGCTGATTGAAATATTTTAGCTGTTTTTTTCCTCCCTTTTTTTCAAATAAATGAAACTCTTTTTTCTCTCTTTCTCGTTTGTAAGGCACAAAATGGAGTCAACATGACGTCATCACTGACCAGCGAAGGTTGGGTTCAGGTTGTCATTACTGACCTCACAGGAGACAAGAGTTCCTCACTTGCCAACCTGATATTGAGTGACTTCAACAAAGGTAGACACAGCTATTCTTGATATTTTTGTTCTCATTAAAAAAAAAATCATTTAAGAGGTATAGAAACAGATGTGTTGTTTTTGTGAAACATCAAAGTCTAGCAGAAGTTAATGTTTCGTGAAATTTGATATTTGCGGCAAAAATTGAAATTTGATATTTGCTGCGGAATTGAAATTAGATATTTACAGCAGAAATTGAAATTATATATTTACGGCGGAAATTGAAATTAGATATTTACGGCGGAAATTGAAATTAGATATTTACGGCGGAAATTGAAATTATATATTTACGGCGGAAATTGAAATTAGATATTTACGGCGGAAATTGAAATTAGATATTTACGGCGGAAAATGAAATTGCTGGGCCTTCGACTAACCATAACCGTGTAATCGACTTCCTGATGGTGAATGGAACATTCTGTTATGAAGTTTGAAACTTCCTGTAAGCTTCCAATCAGCTGTTTTGTGATTGTTGTTTTTTCTTCATCACAGACGCTGAAGCCGGCCAGGTAAAATCCTAGTTTATGAACATAAATTATTTCAGTTCGCAAGAGTAACAACTTTGTTTAACGTTACACTTTTATTCAGTGGTTCTCTAATCTGTCATAAGAAGACCCTAACTGTAGAGAAAAGAGAAATAACGCAAGGGTACAATTCTCTGTTATGAAGTCGGATGTGTAGGGTCGAGAGGCGCAAATATCACAGTGCTACTGCAAATCGCAACACAGCGCATACACGCCCATTTAACGTCTTTTTAAGGGTGGATGAAAAAGGAGGTGTAACCCTTTAATCATCGGGTGACGCAAGCAAGCCCTGTTTCCTAACCCAAATACTAACTCAAGAAAGACGAAATAAATTACGTCAGTCATGAACATAGAGGTCATGTTTAGAATTTGAGAACCACTGTTGCTGTGGTGTGATGCCAACTAAGGGGAGATCACTTTAATTGATACCCTTAAACTAGGAATTTACCGCCGGCCACTCATTTCATCCACTTGTAAGATTAGTCTGTGTGGGTGGTCGTGACTGTTAATCTGATGATGGCCGGAGATAATCCAGGACACGACAGACATGTGATAGTACCTCCTGGCTCGAAGAGGAGTGCGCCTGGTAGTTCTGTGCCGGATCTTCACATGTGCCAAATATTCATTTTTGTTTCAATGCATACAAATGAGATTCAAAGTGTATTATTTCAACTCAACATTGCTGTATGGTGCAGAAACATGGACATTAAGACAACATGGTTAAAAAAAAAAAAAAAAAAAAAAAAAAAAAAAAAAAACTGAATCCATGCTGAATCCAGTGTAATGTGGATTAATAAATGAAATGGCCGGACACAGAATAAAGTATACAATAAAGTTTTGAAAGAGGTGAAAATTAAGAAGGAAATATTGAACACAATCCGAATAAGACGTGATTTTTTTTCTTTATCTATCTATTGTTCTTTCGAGTCGAAGACGGCACATAGGGCAGAACCATAATCTCAAAAACAGAAACCTTGCGTGCCAAAATGGCACATTTTAGACTATTATTATTATTTATTTTTTTATCAGTCGCTGGACACTGAGGGATTTGCTGAGGAGGGGATCTGAGCACCTATGGACATGTTCGGAGTGCAATGATGATGACCCGCAAATAACTCAATAACCCAATTAATTTTTTTGCGGGGGGTGGTGTGGGATAGTAAGCGAAGTAGAGGCAGGCCAAAATTTAAGCGGACTCACAAGAGATGGAAAACAGAAACTATGACCGCAAGTACCATTAAGTCAAGAGAAACTGCAATGGCATTCCATAGGTAGTGGAGACTTCAATGATGAAACTATATAAATATTAGAAGACAACTCCTGCAGCTTTCGCAAATCTTAATTTGTATAGTTATTCCCTTGGTTCAGTCGAGCAAGTGACAAACAATAAACGTTGCGAGAACACCAGAACAAAGGACCGACCAAGAAAAATATGGATTGATGGAATTTTTGAAACAATAGGAAACAAAACAGCAGGAGAAGTAAACAGAAGAGCAAAATATGGATTGATGGAATATTAGAAACACTAGGAAACATAACAGCAGCAGAGACCAACAGAAGAGCAAAATATGGATTGATGGAATATTAGAAACACTAGGAAACATAACAGCAGGAGAAGCCAACAGAAGAGCAAAATATGGATTGATGGAATATTAGAAACACTAGGAAACATAACAGCAGAAGAGGCCAACAGAAGAGCAAAATAGGATTGATGGAATATTAGAAACACTAGGAAACATAACAGCAGGAGAAGCCAACAGAAGAGCAAAATATGGATTGATGGAATATTAGAAACACTAGGAAACATAACAGCAGAAGAGGCCAACAGAAGAGCAAAATATGGATTGATGGAATATTAGAAACACTAGGAAACATAACAGCAGGAGAGGTCAAAAGAAGAGCAAAATATCGATTGATGGAATATTAGAAACACTAGGAAACATAACAGCAGGAGAGGTCAACAGAAGCGCAAAAGATGGATTGATGGAATATTAGAAACACTAGGAAACATAACAGCAGGAGAAGCCAACAGAAGAGCAAAATATGGATTGATGGAATATTAGAAACACTAGGAAACATAACAGCAGAAGAGGCCAACAGAAGAGCAAAATATGGATTGATGGAATATTAGAAACACTAGGAAACATAACAGCAGGAGAAGCCAACAGAAGAGCAAAATATGGATTGATGGAATATTAGAAACACTAGGAAACATAACAGCAGAAGAGGCCAACAGAAGAGCAAAATATGGATTGATGGAATATTAGAAACACTAGGAAACATAACAGCAGGAGAGGTCAAAAGAAGAGCAAAATATAGATTGATGGAATATTAGAAACACTAGGAAACATAACAGCAGGAGAGATCAAAAGAAGAGCAAAATATCGATTGATGGAATATTAGAAACACTAGGAAACATAACAGCAGAAGAGGCCAACAGAAGAGCAAATAATCGCAAATTATATATCCCCCCACCCCCCCACACACCAAACAGACAAATGAGAGAAAGAGTGAGAGAATGTCTACAAACTTCCTGCTATTGTATTTACAACGGACACTAACCACACCGTGCATAACAGAAGATATTGTGCTAGACATTGTTGACATTAGAAACAAGAAAAACAGTTCTTAAATGTTATGTAGAGCCAGTCTTAACATATGGATGTGAATCATGGACAATAGCACAACAGACAAGAAGATCACTGGAGTCTGTAGAAATGGGGTTTTACAGAAGAATATTGAGAATACCATGGACAGCTAAGAAGAGTAATGAAAACGTTCTCAAAGAGGTCAAAGCAAAAAGAGAGCTAATTTCCAATATTAGGCTTTTAAAAATCCTCATTTTTTGGCCCTGAAATGAGAAGGAAACAGCTGGAATATATTGTAACAAGTGGGAAAATTAAGGAACGAAGAGATAATGGAAGCAAAGAGAAAAGATACCAGACAGCTTAAGAGAATGGCTTGGCAGAAGGTCAACAACAGAAATAATAAATAACTGTCGAAATCAAAAGTTGTGGAGAGACATGATCACCTACGCAGCAGGCCCGGTGCTTGAGGATGATGATGAGTTTGATAACTAAAATACCAATTTTAGAAGAAAATAAACAGCTTTATATAGTATGATGTCGGTTTTTAATTGTTATTGTTTTTGATTGTTATTGTCTTTTATTGTTATTGTCTTTTATTGTTATTGTCTTTTATTGTTATTGTCTTTTAAAAAAGTGCAGTACCCGGTCACGCCAAGTGGCGTATAGGGAAATATGGTGTTAGTGACCCTATATTTTACAGACCTTCAGCACATGATTTTTGGGGTAATGTGGTCGGTATTACGCCCGTGCCTCTTTACTTCCCCAGAAAAAAAATCCGGTACCCATTTAAGGCTGGGTGAACCCGGAAGCCATCGGTTGGGATCGAACACTACCTCTTGTCCTTGTTAGTCCAGTACACTAACCACTGAGCTATCACGGCTCATTATTATCTTTTATTGTTGCTAAATGAAATCACTGTTATATTTTTGTTGTTACTGAAGTTCATTTCCCTAATTGAAACAATCAAGTATCCCCAATAAACACAAGAATCAAAGTGTACGGAACTTCAACGATCGAATCTGACATGAGGGGATCGCAGATCAACAGGGAAAAATAAAAAAATAAAAAAATGGTATGTAAGAAGCTTACGTGACAAGTGGACGACACAGACTAAACAACGTTTCGGCTCAATAGGCCTTCATCAGGAACAAACAAAAAAAAAACACACACACACAAAACTAATAACGAAACAACCAAACAAAAACAATCGAAATGTGTTAAAGAAAACAATAAATAAAACTATCCTGTCAAATCCAAAATGAAATCGTAACCAAGTGCGGCTGTCGTGAACGTCGAGAAACGTGCAAAAATGTGCGTAAATGTACACAGAACCAGAGGAGTACACACAGGGGTCAGTGTGCAAACACAAAGGAGAAAGAATCGAATAGTAGACTAACAGGTGTAAAAAGGCGGTAAGAGTGAGATGTCTGAGAGTGGGGTACAATAAAAACAAATGAGGGGTAAGGAGCACAGAAAAAAAGTTATAGAGGAGAAAACCGAAGTGTCTAATAAGGGACTAGAGGAGAAGAACTATAAAAAGCATGGCTTAGTAAGTAGACCAAAGAACCCAAATATGTGTAGTAGAGAAGGCTATGCAAAAGGGAAGGAGCAATCAAAAGGAAACTATGATCAACAGGGAGCCGCGTGTGGCAGAAGTTTGGGAACCACTAGCGTCGACGATCAAGCAAGAGTATACAGGCGGTCTATGGTACCCAGCATTTATGCACAGGCGGCACAAGATGATGATGAAATAAACATTGAAAAGAAGTTGGTACTGTCAACAGAATTGTTGAAGACATGTTGTCATTGTACTGCATTTTTGTCATGTAAAAAAATTACTTCTAGAAACAGATACAGTTGATGGCATATTTCTTTTGTCCAAATGTCAACAGATTTGGCCAGTGGAGGTCACATGTACGCTATTGATGGTGCCAGGCTGTTATTTTATTCATCCAGTATCTCGACATCAAGTCAAACAGGCAAGTACCGTCACGAGGTATCAACACTAGTTGTAGTTATTGCTTCATCATTTATTATTTAGTAGAAGAACCGATCTAGCTGCACTTACGTCAGCCCTACTAGTACCCATTCTTTTTGCCCCATTAAAAGGTACTATCTTTATGGCATTTCCCAATGTTTGAGGTCTGCCAGGGGGACTTAAAGGACCGGGGAATAAAGGCCGTATGTACAGTGCAGTCGACCCGAAATGTTTATGTCTGAGTTTATATTTCATCCCAAGAGTGGGTACTCCTCAGCCCTAAATTACTTTGGTATGTGACTACGTCCCAGCCCTAAATTACTTTGGTATGTGACTACGCCCCAGCCCTAAATTACTTTGGTATGTGACTACGCCCCAGCCCTAACTACTTTGGTATGTGACTACGCCCCAGTCCTAACTACTTTGGTATGTGACTACGCCCCAGCCCTAACTACTTTGGTATGTGACTACGCCTCAGCCCTAACTACTTTGGTATGTGACTACGCCCCAGCCCTAAATTACTTTGGTATGTGACTACGCCCCAGCCCTAACTACTTTGGTATGTGACTACGCCCCAGTCCTAACTACTTTGGTATGTGACTACGCCCCAGCCCTAACTACTTTGGTATGTGACTACGCCTCAGCCCTAACTACTTTGGTATGTGACTACGCCCCAGCCCTAACTACTTTGGTATGTGACTACGCCCCAGCCCTAACTACTTTGGTATGTGACTACGCCCCAGCCCTAACTACTTTGGTATGTGACTACGCCCCAGCCCTAACTACTTTGGTATGTGACTACGCCCCAGCCCTAACTACTTTGGTATGTGACTACGCCCCAGCCCTAACTACTTTGGTATGTGACTACGCCCAGCCCTAACTACTTTGGTATGTGACTACGCCCCAGCCCTAACTACTTTGGTATGTGACTACGCCCCAGCCCTAACTACTTTGGTATGTGACTACGCCCGAGCCCTAAATTACTTTGGTATATGACTACGCCCCAGCCCTAACTACTTTGGTATGTGACTACGTCCCAGCTCTAAATTACTTTGGTATGTGACTACGCCCCAGCCCTAACTACTTTGGTATGTGACTACGCCCCAGCTCTAAATTACTTTGGTATGTGACTACGCCCCAGCCCTAACTACTTTGATATGTGACTACGCCCCAGCCCTAACTACTTTGATATGTGACTACGCCCCAGCCCTAACTACTTTGGTATGTGACTACGCCTCAGCCGAAAATTACTTTGATATGTGACTACGCCCCAGCCCTAAATTACTTTTATATGTGACTACGCTCCAGCTCTAAATTACCTTGGTATGTGACTACGCCCCAGCCCTAAATTACTTTGGTATGTGACTACGCCCCAGCTCTAAATTACTTTGGATGTGACTACGCCCCAGCCCTAAATTACTTTGGTATGTGACTACGCCCCAGCTCTAAATTACTTTGGTTTGTGACTACGCCCCAGCTCTAAATTACTTTGGTATGTGACTACGCCCCAGCCCTAACTACTTAGGTATGTGACTACGCCCCAGCTCTAAATTACCTTGGTATGTGGCTTCATTTGATATTTTCTCCAGCCTATCAATTCGAGTCGTACTGACAGTAAGAATTGCTAGGGCATACTCGATTGGTGCGAGGACTAATCCCTGGAACAGAAGAGTAAGTAGCCCCTGCTCGATGTTGGCAGCTGCCATGACCTTCAAGTGGCTAATCCTTTGCGGGATTTTGTTATCACATGGTCGACGTGGTTCCGAAAACATAGGCTGCGATCAAACTTAACTCCGAGGTATGTCATCAACTTGTCCCTGGTCACCTCATCAGCTCCCATTCGTACTACCGGTGTGGTCGTATTAACGATATGATTGTTAAGGGAGAACCATGAAACTGATGCTTTATTAGGATTAGCCAAGGCACCTGAAACCCCACACCAGGAAGAAATGCGATCAAGTTCGTCTTGCATTGTGGAGGTGATTCCCCGTCTGTCTCTTCCCTGTCGATATACCAGAATATCATCAGCAAAAGTCATAGTTCTTCACCTCCCATCCAGCTGTTGTTCCGTGATCGTTATTGTGTACACGTTAAATAGAACTTTAAGAGACATGGCTCAATGCGGCAGTCTTTGCCTATGACGTCTTCGAAGGCTTCCACAGACGAGAGGAGACATGTGCTGCTGCTATAGATCTGGAGGATGCATACAACATGGTACCATTTGAATATCTCATGTACATGCTCCTCAAACTGGCGGTGCACCCCTTCCTCATTAGATAGATCGCAGAGGAACTGTTTCAGAGGAAGGTGATACTCAGATGTGGAAATTGGTTTCCGAGCTAACATCCATTTGTCCAGGGCTGCCAGAAGGTTCACCATTGTCACCAGTTCTATTTAACGTGAGAAGTCTAAAGGTGGGAAAATGATGTATATATTGAGAGACTGGGGAGTCTAAAGGTGGGACAATGATGTATATATTGAGAGACTGAGGAATCTAAAGGTGAGACAAAGATGTATATATTGAGAGACTGAGGAATCTAAAGGTGGGACAATGATGTATATATTGAGAGACTGGGGAGTCTAAAGGTGGGACAATGGTGCATATATTGAGAGACTGAGGAATCTAAAGGTGGGACAATGATGCATATATTGAGAGACTGGGGAATCTAAAGGTGGGACAATGATGTATATATTGAGAGACTGAGAAGTCTAAAGGTGAGACAATAATGTATATATTGAGAGACTGGGGAGTCTAAAGGTGAGACAATGATGCATATATTGAGAGACTGAGGAATCTAAAGGTGAGACAATGATGTATATATTGAGAGACTGAGGAATCTAAAGGTGGGACAATGATGTATATATTGAGAGACTGGGGAATCTAAAGGTGAGACAATGATGCATATATTGAGAGACTGAGGAATCTAAAGGTGAGACAATGATGTATATATTGAGAGACTGAGGAATCTAAAGGTGGGACAATGATGTATATATTGAGAGACTGGGGAATCTAAAGGTGGGACAATGACGTATATATTGAGAGACTGGGGAGTCTAAAGGTGGGACAATGACGTATATAGAGAGACTGGGGAGTCTAAAGGTGGGACAATGATGTATATATTGAGAGACTGGGGAGTCTAAAGGTGGGACAATGATGTATATATTGAGAGACTGGGGAGTCTAAAGGTGGGACAATGATGTATATATTGAGAGACTGGGGAGTCTAAAGGTGGGACAATGATGTATATATTGAGAGACTGGGGAGTCTAAAGGTGGGACAATGATGTATATATTGAGAGACTGGGGAGTCTAAAGGTGGGACAATGATGTATATATTGAGAGACTGGGGAGTCTAAAGGTGGGACAATGATGTATATATTGAGAGACTGGGGAGTCTAAAGGTGGGACAATAATGTATATATTGAGAGACTGGGGAGTCTAAAGGTGAGACAATGATGTATATATTGAGAGACTGAGGAATCTAAAGGTGGGACAATGATGTATATATTGAGAGACTGGGGAGTCTAAAGGTGGGACAATGATGTATATATTGAGAGACTGGGGAGTCTAAAGGTGGGACAATGATGTATATATTGAGAGACCGGGGAGTCTAAAGGTGGGACAATGATGTATATATTGAGAGACTGGGGAGTCTAAAGGTGGGGCAATGATGTATATATTGAGAGACTGGGGAGTCTAAAGGTGGGACAATGATGTATATATTGAGAGACTGGGGAGTCTAAAGGTGAGACAATGATGTATATATTGAGAGACTGAGGAATCTAAAGGTGGGACAATGATGTATATATTGAGAGACTGAGGAATCTAAAGGTGGGACAATGATGTATATATTGAGAGACTGAGGAGTCTAAAGGTGGGACAATGATGTATATATTGAGAGACTGAGGAATCTAAAGGTGAGACAATGATGTATATATTGAGAGACTGAGGAATCTAAAGGTGAGACAATTATGTATATATTGAGAGACTGAGGAATCTAAAGGTGGGACAATGATGTATATATTGAGAGACTGGGGTGTCTATAGATGGAAAAGGGATCTGGTCGATCCGGAGTTCTTAGTGGGGAAAGCAGATGTATCCTCACCTGACAGGAACAGTCTGTTTACGCTTCGAGAAATGCTGGGAGAGGGCGTTGGAGTGGATATGGGGAAGCCCCGACTAGAGCGAAATGTATTCCAAGAATAGAATAGAATAGAATAGAATAGAATAGAATAGAATAGAATAGAATAGAATAGAATACAACATACTTTGGGAACATTGTAACACCAAATGAAGGAACCAACGAAGAAATCAAAAAGGGAGATAAAGGCAGATAACTTTGATCAATGTTATCATCGTTTGGAGATCCATGCAGTACAACTCAGAAACCACCCACAAACAGACACTTGAGACCTGTATAGCAGTACAACTCAGAAACCACCCAACTATACACAGTTGAGACCTATATAGCAGTACAACTCAGGAACCACCCACAAACATACACTTGAGACCTGTATAGCAGTACAACTCAGGAACCACCCACAAACAGACACTTGAGACCTGTATAGCAGTACAACTCAGAAACCACCCAACTATAGACAGTTGAGACCTGTATAGCAGTACAACTCAGAAACCACCCAACTATAGACAGTTGAGACCTGTATAGCAGTACAACTGAGAGACCACCCAACTATAGACAGTTGAGACCTGTATAGCAGTACAACTGAGAAACCACCCAACTATAGACAGTTGAGACCTGTATAGCAGTACAACTGAGAAACCACCCAACTATAGACAGTTGAGACCTGTATAGCAGTACAACTGAGAAACCACCCAACTATAGACAGTTGAGACCTGTATAGCAGTACAACTAAGAAACCACCCAACTATAGACAGTTGAGACCTGTATAGCAGTACAACTCAGAAACCACCCAACTATAGACAGTTGAGACCTGTATAGCAGTACAACTGAGAAACCACCCAACTATAGACAGTTGAGACCTGTATAGCAGTACAACTGAGAAACCACCCAACTATAGACAGTTGAGACCTGTATAGCAGTACAACTCAGAAACCACCCAACTATAGACACTTGAGACCTGTATAGCAGTACAACTAAGAAACCACCCAACTATAGACACTTGAGACCTGTATAGCAGTACAACTAAGAAACCACCCAACTATAGACACTTGAGACCTGTATAGCAGTACAACTCAGAAACCACCCAACTATAGACACTTGAGACCTGTATAGCAGTACAACTCAGAAACCATCCAACTATAGACAGTTGAGACCTGTATAGCAGTACAACTAAGAAACCACCCAACTATAGACACTTGAGACCTGTATAGCAGTACAACTCAGAAACCACCCAACTATAGACAGTTGAGACCTGTATAGCAGTACAACTCAGAAACCATCCAACTATAGACAGTTGAGACCTGTATAGCAGTACAACTAAGAAACCACCCAACTATAGACACTTGAGACCTGTATAGCAGTACAACTCAGAAACCATCCAACTATAGACAGTTGAGACCTGTATAGCAGTACAACTAAGAAACCACCCAACTATAGACAGTTGAGACCTGTATAGCAGTACAACTCAGAAACCACCCAACTATAGACACTTGAGACCTGTATAGCAGTACAACTCAGAAACCATCCAACTATAGACAGTTGAGACCTGTATAGCAGTACAACTCAGAAACCATCCAACTATAGACAGTTGAGACCTGTATAGCAGTACAACTAAGAAACCACCCAACTATAGACAGTTGAGACCTGTATAGCAGTACAACTCAGAAACCATCCAACTATAGACACTTGAGACCTGTATAGCAGTACAACTCAGAAACCACCCAACTATAGACAGTTGAGACCTGTATAGCAGTACAACTAAGAAACCACCCAACTATAGACAGTTGAGACCTGTATAGCAGTACAACTCAGAAACCACCCAACTATAGACAGTTGAGACCTGTATAGCAGTACAACTCAGAAACCACCCAACTATAGACAGTTGAGACCTGTATAGCAGTACAACTCAGAAACCACCCAACTATAGACAGTTGAGACCTGTATAGCAGTACAACTAAGAAACCACCCTGTATACTGTCGATACTTCTCAGTGGATCTAAATCCTTGAGATCGGAGGACATGTCAACACGTGTGTGGTACCATGATGACAAGTGAGAGCGGAGGACATGTCAACACGTGTGTGGTACCATGATGACAACTGAGAACGGAGGACATGTCAACACGTGTGTGGTACCATGATGACAAGTGAGAGCGGAGGACATGTCAACACGTGTGTGGTACCATGATGACAAGTGAGAGCGGAGGACATGTCAACACGTGTGTGGTACCATGATGACAAGTGAGAGCGGAGGACATGTCAACACGTGTGTGGTACCATGATGACAAGTGAGAGAATTGTTTGGGTCAAACCGCAGCAACCTAAACCTGGACAAGAGACTAAAGCAATAGTAGCTGTGATCAATGATAAGATGCAGAAGATTGGGAACATTGTAACACCAAATGAAGGAACCAACGAAGAAATCAAAAAGGGGAGATAAAGGCAGATAACTTTGATCAATGTTATCATCGTTTGGAGATCCATGCAGTACAACTCAGAAACCACCCACAAACAGACACTTGAGACCTGTATAGCAGTACAACTCAGAAACCACCCAACTATACACAGTTGAGACCTATATAGCAGTACAACTCAGGAACCACCCACAAACATACACTTGAGACCTGTATAGCAGTACAACTCAGGAACCACCCACAAACAGACACTTGAGACCTGTATAGCAGTACAACTCTGGAACCACCCACAAACAGACACTTGAGACCTGTATAGCAGTACAACTGAGAAACCACCCAACTATAGACAGTTGAGACCTGTATAGCAGTACAACTGAGAGACCACCCAACTATAGACAGTTGAGACCTGTATAGCAGTACAACTCAGAAACCACCCAACTATAGACAGTTGAGACCTGTATAGCAGTACAACTCAGAAACCACCCAACTATAGACAGTTGAGACCTGTATAGCAGTACAACTAAGAAACCACCCTGTATACTGTCGATACTTCTCAGTGGATCTAAATCCTTGAGATCGGAGGACATGTCAACACGTGTGTGGTACCATGATGACAAGTGAGAGCGGAGGACATGTCAACACGTGTGTGGTACCATGATGACAACTGAGAACGGAGGACATGTCAACACGTGTGTGGTACCATGATGACAAGTGAGAGCGGAGGACATGTCAACACGTGTGTGGTACCATGATGACAAGTGAGAGCGGAGGACATGTCAACACGTGTGTGGTACCATGATGACAAGTGAGAGCGGAGGACATGTCAACACGTGTGTGGTACCATGATGACAAGTGAGAGAATTGTTTGGGTCAAACCGCAGCAACCTAAACCTGGACAAGAGACTAAAGCAATAGTAGCTGTGATCAATGATAAGATGCAGAAGATGAAGCTAGATAGGGCACGTGCTGCAACGAGATCCATAAACAATCACGAGAGTTGTGGACTGAGGGTTGGGGCTTAGGAGGTGGGGGGGGGGGGGACGGGGACAAGAGGGAGGCAACCAATGACAACCTGGTGGAGCACGGCGTGCTCATGTTGATGATGAAAATGATTTGATTAATATTAAACGTATTTTGTAAATGATATCCCAGATACCGCATTCCATTCCAGGTGTGGAGATGACTGGCGGTTCCATTGCTGGCCTTGTTTTTGGAATCCTCGTTGCTGTCATCATCATTGTTATTATCGTCATTGTCTTCATCTCTCGAAGGTCAGGGTATGTAAGCTTCTGTTTGTGCTGTCACTTCTAGATTTGTGTCCAGTGTTTTGAAATCAAAGGAACATATTTTCGATGCATTTAGTATTGTCATGTTGAAGATTACGACTGGGAGTCGCGGTAGCTCAGTGGTTAGAGAACTGAACATCTAACAGCAAGAGGACGGGTTCGATCCTAATCGATGGATCCCAGGTCCACCCCACCTTAAATGGGTACCGGATTTTTTTTTTACCTAGGAAAGAAAAGAGGAGTAATACCGATCACTTTCTCTTCTTCTTTTCTCTTCTTTTTTCTCTTTTCACTGATACCTAAAAGGTGTCGTGGTTTATATCATTTGTCGTTCTTGACCTGCTCGAACTGTCTGAATTAGTGATTGTCCTTTGTTGTTACATGTCTCTGTCGCTGTATCTATCCATCTTCTTCTGGGTCTTTTTTCCATGCATTATGGAGAAGAACGCCCTTGATGGTGATTGGTGAGGATTCATTCTGGCCAGGTGGCCAAACCATTTAAGTTGTTGTTGTTGTATTTATTCTTGGCAGGGTTTAGTTCCTACCATTTTTCTTATGGTTTCATTTGGTATTCTATCTCTTCTTGTGTTGTTTACAGACCACATTACCCCAAAAATAATAAGTTGAAGCTCCATTAAAAATATGGGCACTAACACCATTTCCCCAACCACCAGGTGGCGTGACTGGACTTTTATGACATATTGTTTGTGATAGTACAGTCAACTTAAGTCGACTTGACTCTCTAAACAGTCTTCATCATGACGATGTTATCCTCAATGCTAATCTCCACACGATGGTTCTATAGTTTCGAAACAAAATGCTGCAGAAAAATACTTAAGATACCTTGGATAATGAAAAAGACCAATGAAGACATAATAAACGATTTAAACATTAACAACAACAAAACTGGCGTATAAACACCGTTCTACGGAGGAAATTAAAATTATATGACCACGTCAAAAGACACAGCGAGCTAGAAAAAATAATAATGAAGAGCATGATTTTTGGGTGACGAGTCAGGGGCAGACCAAGAACAAGGTGGTTTCAAGGCATCAAGGAAACTTTGAACATGACAACAGAAGAAGTGTGCGGTCTGGCTAGAGACAGAGATTCTTTTAGACGGGCTGTGGTGAATGCAACGTTCTGTGGGAGATCTGGCTAGAGACAGAGATTCTTTTAGACGGACTGTTGTGAATGTAACGTTCTGTGGGAGATCTGGCTAGAGACAGAGATTCTTTTAGACGGAATGTTGTGAATGTAACGTTCTGTGGGAGATCTGGCTAGAGACAGAGATTCTTTTAGACGGAATGTTGTGAATGTAACGTTCTGTGGGAGATCTGGCTAGAGACAGAGATTCTTTTAGACGGAATGTTGTGAATGTAACGTTCTGTGAGAGATCTGGCTAGAGTCAGAGATTCTTTTAGACGGAATGTTGTGAATGTAACGTTCTGTGAGAGATCTGGCTAGAGACAGAGATTCTTTTAGACGGGATGTGGTGAATGCAACGTTCTGTGAGAGATCTGGCTAGAGACAGAGATTCTTTTAGACGGGCTGTGATGAATGCAACGTTCTGTGAGAGATCTGGCTAGAGACAGAGATTCTTTTAGACGGAATGTTGTGAATGTAACGTTCTGTGGGAGATCTGGCTAGAGACATAGATTCTTTTAGACGGGCTGTGGTGAATGCAACGTTCTGTGGGAGATCTGGCTAGAGACAGAGATTCTTTTAGACGGGCTGTGGTGAATGCAACGTTCTGTGGGAGATCTGGCTAGAGACAGAGATTCTTTTAGACGGAATGTTGTGAATGTAACGTTCTGTGGGAGATCTGGCTAGAGACAGAGATTCTTTCAGACTGGCTGTGGTGAATGCAACGTTCTGTGGGAGGTCGGGCTAGAGACAGAGATTCTTTTAGACGGGCTGTGGTGAATGCAACGTTCTGTGGGAGATATGGCTAAAGACAGAGATTCTTTTAGACGGAATGTTGTGAATGTAACGTTCTGTGGGAGATCTGGCTAGAGACAGAGATTCTTTCAGACTGGCTGTGGTGAATGCAACGTTCTGTGGGAGCTCGGGCTAGAGACAGAGATTCTTTCAGACGGACGGTGGTGAGGGGAAGTTCAGTGAGAGATCTGCCTAGAGACAGAGAGGATCGATTGCCCCATATAGTTTCTCTTCCAGGGAGGTGGGCGTGGACCACATTGCTCTTCTCAGGTCTGTGTACTGGGGGCAATCCTGTAGAACATGTTTTGTAGTCATATTGTCCAGTGTACAGTGGCATAGGCTGGTTGTACCTATTTTGAATTTGGTGAACATGTGATTTTTCATTAGGGGGTTCAGGCAAGGAAATGCAAGTGAATGCATAAAAATGCGAAGCTGCAGTAAAGCTGAATGCGAGGAAAAATTGAAAAAAAAAGAATAAAAAATGGTATGTTAGAAGCCTTACGTGATTAGTAGACGACACAGATTCGAACGACGTTTCGGCTCAATAGGCCTTCAGCAGGAACAAACAAACAACATACACACACAGATATGTGAATAAATAAAAACTAATCCTACATAGCTAACTAGTAATGAAACATCAAAAACAAAATAATCGAAATATGTTGACTTCCCTGTGTGTCGTGGACAGTGGTCAGGCTATGAAAGGAATTTCTCACGGGTGTAGCTGTAATTTATACCCTGTGGTCAGAGGTGAAGGGTTCTAAAAATACACGAGTGGGGGGAACGCTATCTAGGTACGTCGACTACAAAGGCACAGGCAATATCTGAAAGTATCTAAGGGCCCATAAATACATGTATACACACACACAGATGCGTGTATACATATGTACACGTGCAAGAAGACGTGCACATACTAATACATATCAACATACACATACATATACACACACATACATGTGTATGCATACAAGCAAGAGCACATATACATGCATGTATATGCGTATACATATATATACCAATGCCCGTGCCTATGGACACATACATGCATGTGCACGTCCATACGGGGACAATCGTATGTGTGGAAGGGTTCACACTGGGGTCAGTGTGCAAACTCGAAGGAGAAAGAATAGAACAGTAGAATAACAGGTACTCAAAAGGCGGAAAGAGTGAGATGTATGAGAGTGGGGTGCAATAAAAACATATGAGAGGTAAGTAGCGCAGAAAAAAGGTATATAGGAGAACACCGAAGTGTCTCAACGGGGACTAGTGGAGAGGAACTAAGAATAGCGTGGCATAGTAGATAGACTAAAGAGCCACAACATGGGTGGTAGAGAGGGCTATGCAAGAGGGAAGGAGCAGCCGAAAGGAAACTATGTGTATGAGTGTGATACATTCATGCCTCGTGGGGTCAGCGAACCATGCTGGAATGATTTCTCATTATATTGTTGCCAGTGCGTAGGCGTAGTATGATGACTTGATCCCTCCTTGATAGTTGGTGGTATCCGTCACTCTCGTTATGCTTTGGGTGTTCTCGTTTCCATTTTTCATGAAACTGACCCTTAAGGATGGACTTGGCTTCATAACTGAGTGGATGGTTCTCTTGTGGTAATCTCCCTTCCTCTTTAGCTAATTTGTCTGCGCGTCGTTCCCTTGTATATTACAGTGTGATGGTATCCACTGAATGACTACTCTCTGGAAGTTACTGCATAGTTGGTCCAGGGTTGTTCTCGAGTCATCTAGTTCATTGTTCTTGTGGCTTTTTAGAGCTGATAATACTGACAGTGCATCAGTCAGAATCACCAATTTATTGTGCATGTTATTTCTGTGTTGAGTAGCCAGTGTTGCAGCATCTCTGATGGCCTCAGTTTCTGCTTTAAAGTTGTTTGAGAATTTTCCAGTAGCTATTGACTTGGTGATCTCGTCCTGGTTATTCAGCATCAAGAACACACCTCCCCCTCCATTTCTGGTGGCATTTATAGCAGAGCCATCTGTGTATATGTGGGACCAAGAGTCCTGTGGGTAGGTATCGTGTATGTGTTTTTCTGCTACGTGTTTTCTTTCTGTGTCTGATTGGGTGCCTTTTTTCATGATTCCTATTATATTTTCCTTAAGTTCTGGAGTTTTATGTTTCCCATGAGGAGACACATCAGATGGGCCCAAAGGTTTCGGTATTTTTTGGGAAAGTACTGGGTCTCCAGTAGTTAGTTCATTGGCAATTGCAGCGAAGTTGCTCCTCTTTAGTCGTACAATTCCGAAACTAGTTATTCTTTGGTGCATGGGGTGACTAAGGAGCCTTCTATATTTCTCCGCTTGTTGCAATACTTTAGTGACCAGTCTGTCATCTAAGGGTTGTAAACCTGTTACTGTTTCTAGAGTCTTGATAGGTGTAGATTTCATAGCACCAGTGATGATACGGGCAGCTTGGTTCTGTGTTCTGTTAATTTTGCTAAGGTGTGATTTGGAAGCCATAGCCCATGCATGACTCCATACTCTAGAGCTGGTCTGACTCTTCCTACGTATAGGTGCTTCAAGATATTGCTGTCTTCTCCCCAGTCCGTTCCTGCCAATTTCTTCATAATATTTGTTCGTTTTCTGGCTTTTTTTCTTTCTCTGTCTACTGATTTTTCCAAGTCATTCTGCGATTCATGGCGACGCCAAGATATGTCGGGGTTGGTCAATAGAGAGTGTATGGGCGTTTATCTTCTAGTGGGTCTGTTCCACGTTTGAGTATTGGTACCATAATAGCTTCTTTCCAGATTGCCGGCACATGATCTCTCTTCCAGCTAGCATTTATTATCCTTAGAAGCTGGCTCTTGGCTTTCTGTCCCAGATTTATGAGCATTTCGTTGGAGATTCCATCTTTACCAGGGGAACTTTTGAGCTTCAATCCTCTGAGGGCAACATCTAATTCAGTTGGGGTAAAGATGGTCGTCTGATGTTCTTCTGGTGTTAAAGATATTTGTTTGCATCTTGGTTTATCCGTCTTGCAGTTTTCTGTTTGTCTATTGGAATGTTTATTCTACTAATGTTTTTGTAAGTCTCTATCAGTATATTTGCTGCCCTCTTGCCTGTGAGGATGTTCTGATTGTGTGCTAACGATATTGGAGGTCGGCAGTTGGTTTCGTCACTCAGAGCTTTCGCAAGTTTCCATAGTTTATGACCATTTTTGTCTAGATTAAGGCTCTCTGTTTTGTCTATCCAGCTCTGTCTTGCTGATATTATGACCTCACGTCTGTATTTGGCCGAGGCTGCTTTGTAGGCAATGTTGCTCTCTGTGCTGTGTGATGTTTCAGCTAGTTCTCTAGCATAGTCCAGTTCCTCTTCTAGTCTTTGTATTTCCTTGCTCCAGTATGGCTTGTAGTTTCTTCTTGCTCCTCTAGGAATGGATTCTGATCAAGCGGCCTTTATCCCTCTGGTTCAATCGTGAGCCCCCCCCCCTCCCCCGGACATACACCAGCAATGGTAATATGTGTCGTCAAGGTATTTTTTTTTTACTTTATTTACCTGTTTTAATATTGTTCCACTTACCTTTATTGTGCATTGCGGTCATGTCCTTTTCTTTGTTGAAAGTAAATAAAACCCTAAACATAACCCTAACCCTAAATCAAACCTTCAACCCAACCCTGACCTTAAGTCTAACTTTAAACCTAAACCTAACCCTAAACCTAACCCTAAACCTAACCCTAAACCTAACCCTGAACCTAACCCTGAACCTAAACCTAACCCTAACCTTAAACCTAACCTTCAGCCTAATCCTAACCCTAACCTTAAACCTAACCCTAACCGTAAACATAACCTTAAACCTAACCCTAACCGTAAACATAACCTTAAACCTAACCCGAACCGTAAACATAACCTTAAACCTAACCTTGAACGTAATCCTGAACCTTATTCTAAACCTAAACCTAACCATAAACCTGATCATAAACATAAACATAACTCTAAACCTAACCCTAAACTTAACCCTAACCCTAAACATAACCCTACCCCTAAACCTAACATTAAACATAACCCTAACCCTAAACATAACCCTAATCCTAATCCTAAACATAACCCTAATCCTAAACATAACCCTAACCCTAAACATAACCCTAACCCTAAGCATAATCCTAACCCTAATCCTAAACATAACCCTAACCCTAAACATAAACCTAATCCTAAACATAACCCTAACCCTAATCCTAAACATAACCCTAATCCTAAACATACCCTAACCCTAATCCTAAACATAACCCTAACCCTAAACAGAACCCTAACCTTAAACATACCCCTAACCCCAAACCTAACCTTAAAACTAGCCCTAAACCTCGTTTAGCAGAAAGACGCTAAACTAGGACCTTACAGGAAATCAATTGTAAAACAAGACAATAATTGCACATTTGTGTATTCACCAACAGGAGGCAGTTACCACTGCTTAGGAATCGAAACTTTCATTTTCCGGATGTGCCAAATCTCCCGGGCTTTCATCGGCGTAACGCCAGATCAACAGCTCGCGTGATTCCAGGGGCGTTTCAGCAACCCCATACAGCAGCTCATGTTGATCCCGGGTTTGCCAACCCTCTCTACGACAGTTCTCCATTTGATGACAGTAATGTAAGTGTAATGTATTGCTTGGTTTAAATATCGACCTGTAAATGATGTATCTGTAAGGACTGATTGTCGTGAATATAAACTAAAAGATTATATTTTTTTCTGAATTGATTGATTTGAATATAACTAAAAGGTTATATTTTTTTCTGAATTGATTGATTTGAATATAAACTAAAAGATTATATTTGTCTGAATTGATTGATTTGAATATAAACTAAAAGATTATATTTTTCTGAATTGATTGATTTGAATATAAACTAAAAGATTATATTTTTCTGGATTGATTGATTTGAATATAAACTAAAAGATTATATTTTTTTCTGAATTGATTGATTTGAATATAAACTAAAAGATTATATTTTTTTCTGAATTGATTGATTTGAATATAAACTAAAAGATTATATTTTTTCTGGATTGATTGACGTGAATATAAACTAAAAGATTATATTTTTCTGGATTGATTGACGTGAATATAAACTAATAGATGATATTTTTTCTGGATTGATTGACGTGAATATAAACTAATAGATGATATTTTTTCTGGATTGATTGACGTGAATATAAACTAATAGATTATATTTTTTCTGGATTGATTGACGTGAATATAAACTAAAAGATTATATTTTTTCTGGATTGATTGATTTGAATATAAACTAAAAGATTATATTTTTTTCTGAATTGATTAATTTGAATATAAACTAAAAGATTATATTTTTTCTGGATTGATTGACGTGAATATAAACTAAAAGATTATATTTTTTTCTGGATTGATTGATGTGAATATAAACTAAAAGATTATATTTTTTTCTGGATTGATTGACGTGAATATAAACTAAAAGATTATATTTTTTTCTGGATTTATTGACGTAAATATAAACTAAAAGATTATATTTTTTTCTGGATTGATTGATGTGAATATAAACTAATAGATGATATTATTATTATTGAAGATAGGCTAATAGATGATATTATTATTATTGAAGATAGGCTAATAGATGATATTATTATTATTGAAGATAGGCTAATAGATGATATTATTATTATTTAAGATAGGCTAATAGATGATATTATTATTATTGAAGAAAGGCTAATAGATGATATTATTATTATTGAAGATAGGCTAATAGATGATATTATTATTATTGAAGATAGGCTAATAGATGATATTATTATTATTGAAGATAGGCTAATAGATGATATTATTATTATTGAAGATAGGCTAATAGATGATATTATTATTATTGAAGATAGGCTAATAAATGATATTATTATTATTATTGAAGATAGGCTAAATGTACTGGGAGCAAACAGCAATAATAAGATATAACAAAGAGAACTCTACACCCGTTGATATAAAAAGAGGAGTAAGATAGGGATGCATCCTATCACCAAGCTTGTTCAATCTATACACTGAGCAAATCTTTAAAAACATCTCAGAGATGCCAGGCCTACAAATTAATGGAAAGATAATCAATAACCTAAGATATGCTGATGATACTGTTCTACTAGCAGAAAATCCTAAAGATCTACAACAATTACTTAGTGTGACAAACATGACAAGCAAAAAATATGGACTAGAAATGAATATCAAAAAGACAAAAACTATGATCATACACAAAGAAAATTCTCAAGACCTACAATTAAATATCACAGTTGAGGGAACACATCTGGAGACAGTCCAGAGCTACAACTACCTGGGACATACTATAACCAATGATGGAAAATGCAAAATTGGAATAAACAAAAGAATAGGTATGGCAAAAAGTATTTTTAATGCCATGAAAAATATACTAACAACAAAACAAATATCAGCAGGGCTGAAACTAAGAATGGCAAAATGTTACATCTTCTCAATATTCCTGTATGGTGCAGAAATATGGACATTAGACAAGAAAACAGAACAGAAAATTGAAGCCTTTGAAATGTGGATTTACAGAAGAATAGGTAGAATTGGATAGAAAGAACAGAAAACAAACGATGAAGTTTTAAAACAACTAAAAATGAAAATAGAACTACTAAATACAATTAGAACAAGAAAAATGAAATTTTTGGGATATGTTAAACGACACAACAGCCTACTAAAAGTAATATTGGAAGGGAAAATACAGGGTAAAAGAGGCAGAGGCAGACCAAGACTAATATGGACAAGTAACATCAAAAGATGGACAAGTCAATATATGACAACCTGCACCATCAAAGCAAGAAACAGAGTGGAATGGCGATCCACGGTAGCCAACCTTCGTTGCGAAGACGACACCAGATGATGATGATGAGACTCATAGATGATATTATTAGGATTAAAGATAGACTCATAGATGATATTATTAGGGTTAAAGATAGACTCATAGATGATATTTTTAGGGTTAAAGATAGACTCATAGATGATATTATTAGGGTTAAAGATAGACTCATAGATGATATTATTAGGATTAAAGATAGACTCATAGATGATATTTTTAGGGTTAAAGATAGACTCATAGATGATATTATTATAAAGATATATTCATAGATGATATTATTAGGATTAAAGATAGACTCATAGATGATATTTATAGATTGTTGATATGAAGAAACAATGGTGGTTGATATAAGATTGATTGATGAGAAGACAGTTTTGTAGATAATATTATATGATTGATTGATGAGAAGACAGTTTTGTAGATAATAGTATATGATTGATTGATGAGAAGACAGTTTTGTAGATAATATTATATGATAGATTGATGTGAACACAGTTTTGTAGATAATATCATATGATAGATTGATGTGAAGATAGTTTTGTAGATAATATCATATGATAGATTGATGTGAAGACAGTTTTGTAGATAATATCATATGATAGATTGATGTGAACACAGTTTTGTAGATAATATCATATGATAGATTGATGTGAAGACAGTTTTGTAGATAATATCATATGATAGATTGATGTGAACACAGTTTTGTAGATAATATCATATGATTGATTGATGAGAGGACAGTTTTGTAGATAATATCATATGATAGATTGATGTGAAGACAGTTTTGTAGATAATATCATATGATAGATTGATAAGAAGACAGTTGTGTAGATAATATCATATAATTGATTGATGAGAAGACAGTTGTGTAGATAATATCATATGATTGATTGATGAGAAGACAGTTGTGTAGATAATATCATATGATTGATTGATAAGAAGACTATGATTGTTGTGAAGGAAGACTTGCTATAGACGATACATTGGATTGATTGATTGATGCGATGAATAACTGGCGGATTATAGACGTGAATTGACAGGTTTGAGTCGGGTAGATAACTCAGTAGTAACGTCACATATGTTGATATAAGGAATGTTCTTTTTGGTGTTATCTCCCTTGAGCATAATGACATAGTTCACATTTTTTTCCTGCTAAGTCAATGGAACAAAGTTTGCAATAAACAAACAAATAATATAAGCCATTATCCTAGCACGGGAGCCGCGATAGCTCAGCGGTTGGTGAACTGGACTACAAAGGACAAGAGGTAGGGTTCGATGCCAACCGACGGCTTCCGGTTCACCCAGCTTTTAATGGGTACCGGATTTTTTTTCTGGGAAAGTAAAGCAACACGGGCGTAATACCGACCACATTACCCCAAAAATCATGTGCTGAAGATCTGTAAAATGTGTGGTCACTAACACCATATTCCCTATTCGCCACTTGGCGAGACGGGGGGGGGGGGGGGGGGGGGGGCCTCTTTACTTTTATATCTTATGTCTGACTCACTGTCTGCTTCCTTAGTTGAGAGAGGATGGCCTTTCACAAAGAGTTGTTTGCAATCTTTATCGGTTCTACCAGGTTGTTTGCAATCTTTATCGGTTCTACCAGGCTGTTTGCAATCTTTATCGGTTCTACCAGGTTGTTTGCAATCTTTATCGGTTCTACCAGGCTGTTTGCAATCTTTATCGGTTCTACCAGGTTGTTTGCAATCTTTATCGGTTCTACCAGGCTGTTTGCAATCTTTATCGGTTCTACCAGGTTGTTTGCAATCTTTATCGGTTCTACCAGGTTGTTTGCAATCTTTATCGGTTCTACCAGGTTGTTTGCAATCTTTATCGGTTCTACCAGGTTGTTTGCAATCTTTATCGGTTCTACCAGGCTGTTTGCAATCTTTATCGGTTCTACCAGGTTGTTTGCAATCTTTATCGGTTCTACCAGGTTGTTTGCAATCTTTATCGGTTCTACCAGGTTGTTTGCAATCTTTATCGGTTCTACCAGGTTGTTTGCAATCTTTATCGGTTCTACCAGGTTGTTTGCAATCTTTATCGGTTCTACCAGGTTGTTTGCAATCTTTATCGGTTCTACCAGGTTGTTTGCAATCTTTATCGGTTCTACCAGGTTGTTTGCAATCTTTATCGGTTCTACCAGGTTGTTTGCCAATCTTTATCGGTTCTACCAGGTTGTTTGCCAATCTTTATCGGTTCTACCAGGTTGTTTGCCAATCTTTATCGGTTCTACCAGGCTGTTTGCAATCTTTATCGGTTCTACCAGGTTGTTTGCCAATCTTTATCGGTTCTACCAGGCTGTTTGCAATCTTTATCGGTTCTACCAGGCTGTTTGCAATCTTTATCGGTTCTACCAGGTTGTTTGCAATCTTTATCGGTTCTACCAGGCTGTTTGCAATCTTTATCGGTTCTACCAGGTTGTTTGCAATCTTTATCGGTTCTACCAGGTTGTTTGCAATCTTTATCGGTTCTACCAGGTTGTTTGCAATCTTTATCGGTTCTACCAGGTTGTTTGCAATCTTTATCGGTTCTACCAGGCTGTTTGCAATCTTTATCGGTTCTACCAGGTTGTTTGCAATCTTTATCGGTTCTACCAGGTTGTTTGCAATCTTTATCGGTTCTACCAGGTTGTTTGCAATCTTTATCGGTTCTACCAGGCTGTTTGCCAATCTTTATCGGTTCTACCAGGCTGTTTGCCAATCTTTACGGTTCTACCAGGCTGTTTGCCAATCTTTATCGGTTCTACCAGGCTGTTTGCCAATCTTTATCGTTTACCAGGTTGTTTGCCAATCTTTATCGGTTCTACCAGGTTGTTTGCCAATCTTTATCGGTTCTACCAGGTTGTTTGCCAATCTTTATCGGTTCTACCAGGCTGTGTGCCAATCTTTATCGGTTCTACCAGGCTGTTTGCCAATCTTTATCGGTTCTACCAGGTTGTTTGCCAATCTTTATCGGTTCTACCAGGTTGTTTGCCAATCTTTATCGGTTCTACCAGGTTGTTTGCCAATCTTTATCGGTTCTACCAGGCTGTTTGCAATCTTTATCGGTTCTACCAGGTTGTTTGCCAATCTTTATCGGTTCTACCAGGCTGTTTGCAATCTTTATCGGTTCTACCAGGCTGTTTGCAATCTTTATCGGTTCTACCAGGTTGTTTGCAATCTTTATCGGTTCTACCAGGCTGTTTGCAATCTTTATCGGTTCTACCAGGTTGTTTGCAATCTTTATCGGTTCTACCAGGTTGTTTGCAATCTTTATCGGTTCTACCAGGTTGTTTGCAATCTTTATCGGTTCTACCAGGTTGTTTGCAATCTTTATCGGTTCTACCAGGCTGTTTGCAATCTTTATCGGTTCTACCAGGTTGTTTGCCAATCTTTATCGGTTCTACCAGGCTGTTTGCCAATCTTTATCGGTTCTACCAGGCTGTTTGCCAATCTTTATCGGTTCTACCAGGTTGTTTGCCAATCTTTATCGGTTCTACCAGGTTGTTTGCCAATCTTTATCGGTTCTACCAGGTTGTTTGCCAATCTTTATCGGTTCTACCAGGTTGTTTGCCAATCTTTATCGGTTCTACCAGGCTGTTTGCCAATCTTTATCGGTTCTACCAGGTTGTTTGCCAATCTTTATCGGTTCTACCAGGTTGTTTGCCAATCTTTATCGGTTCTACCAGGCTGTTTGCCAATCTTTATCGGTTCTACCAGGTTGTTTGCCAATCTTTATCGGTTCTACCAGGTTGTTTGCCAATCTTTATCGGTTCTACCAGGTTGTTTGCCAATCTTTATCGGTTCTACCAGGCTGTTTGCCAATCTTTATCGGTTCTACCAGGTTGTTTGCCAATCTTTATCGGTTCTACCAGGCTGTTTGCCAATACAATAGGTTTGCTTGTCCCATTCTCGGTCCAGTCACTAGTAACAACCCGTGACCTGTTTTGTCTGTCATCATCATCATTATCATGTGCCATACCGGTTGGCGTAGGCGATCATGTCCTTCCACAATCTTCTATCTACAGTGCATCGTATCAGTTCTGTTGTTGACTGTTTTCCATGCCATGACACCAAGCTATCCAGTATTTTCTCTCTTTGTCGTCCGCGATCTCTCTTTCCTTTTATTTTGCCAGTTGCAACCAAGTATTTCAACTTTCCTCTTCTCATGATGTGCCCGAAAAATGTTGATTGTTTCTTTCTGATGATTTTTTAGGAGTTCCCTTTTTCTGTTGGCCTCTTTGAGAACTTCCTCACTAGACTTTTTAGCTGTTTTGTGTGTGTGTCTTTTTATGTCTTTTTTGTCTTTTTATGTCTTTTTTGTCTTTTTTGTCTTTTTATGTCTTTTTTGTCTTTTTATGTCTTTTTATGTCTTTTTATGTCTTTTTATGTCTTTTTATGTCTTTTTTGTCTTTTTATGTCTTTTTATGTCTTTTTATGTCTTTTTTGTCTATAACGAAAGAAAAAAGTAAAATGAAAAGGCTAAAACTGGCATTCTTGTAAAAAAAAAAAATACTGGATTAAATAAAGAAGCTGAAGTGGTTTGTCTCGAGGGAAGAAGCCGGCCTCGAGACAGAGAGGTTGTGGGTTCAAATCCCGGCTTCACCAGTTGGGATTTTTATTTATGATCTCTCTCTCTCTCTGCGACAACCACCCCTGGTCTCAGCAGCGCGGCCCGGCTTGACACGGCAGTTACTCATTGACGGAAAAAAATATGAGTATGTCCGAAGACGGAGTTATCTGCCTGTGCGGCGAGGGACCCCAGTGCACACTGGTGCCAGGAAAAAAAACAGAGCACGCACAAATTCAGTTTATATTCTTTAGGGACTTCGTCAGTGGTGAATACTGGCGAACGCAAAAAAAAAAAAAATAGAATCTTAACATAACTGATGGCTGATTACAGGAATTGGAAGATGTAAGTGAAGTCAATACAAGTGAAGTCAATACAAGTGAGGTAAATACAAGTGAGGTCAATACAAGTGAAGTCAATACAAGTGAAGTCAATACAAGTGAAGTCAATACAAGTGAAGTCAATACAAGTGAGGTCAGTACAAGTGAAGTCAATACAAGTGAAGTCAGTGCAAGTGAATTCAATACAAGTGAAGTCATTACAAGAGAGGTCATTACAAGTGAAGTCAATACAAGTGAAGTCAATACAAGTGAAGTCAATACAAGTGAAGTGACTTATGCCAGCCCTTCCTGCTAGTTCATAACATATACCAGCCCTTCCTGCTAGTTCATAACTTATACCAGCCCTTCCTGCTAGTTCATAACTTATACCAGCCCTTCCTGCCAGTTCATAACTTATACCAGCCCTTCCTGCTAGTTCATAACTTATGCCAGCCCTTCCTGCTAGTTCATAACTTATGCCAGCCCTTCCTGCTAGTTCATAACTTATACCGGCCCTTCCTGCTAGTTCATAACTGATACCAGCCCTTCCTGCTAGTTCATAACTTATGCCAGCCCTTCCTGCTAGTTCATAACTTATACCAGCCCTTCCTGCTAGTTCATAACTGATACCAGCCCTTCCTGCTAGTTCATAACTTATGCCAGCCCTTCCTGCTAGTTCATAACTGATACCAGCCCTTCCTGCTAGTTCATAACTTATGCCAGCCCTTCCTGCTAGTTCATAACTGATACCAGCCCTTCCTTCTAGTTCATAACTTATGCCAGCGCTTCCTGCTGGTTCATAACCTATATCAGCCCTTCCTGCTAGTTCATAACTTATACCAGCCCTTCCTGCTAGTTCATAACTTATACCAGCCCTTCCTGCTAGTTCATAACTGATACCAGCCCTTCCTGCTAGTTCATAACTTATACCAGCCCTTCCTGCTAGTTCATAACTTATACCAGCCCTTCCTGCCAGTTCATAACTTATACCAGCCCTTCCTGTTAGTTCATAACCTTTACCAGCCCTTCCTGCTAGTTCACAACTTATGCCAGCCCTTCCTGCTAGTTCATAACTTATACCAGCCCCTCCTGCTAGTTCATAACTTATACCAGCCCTTCCTGCTAGTTCACAACTTATGCCAGCCCTTCCTGCTAGTTCACAACTTATACCAGCCCTTCCTGTTAGTTCATAACATATACCAGCCCTTCCTGCTAGTTCACAACTTATACCAGCCCTTCCTGCTAGTTCACAACTTATACCAGCCCTTCCTGTTAGTTTATAACATATACCAGCCCTTCCTGCTAGTTCATAACTTATACCAGCCCTTCCTGCTAGTTCATAACATATACCAGCCCTTCCTGCTAGTTCACAACTTATACCAGCCCTTCCTGCTAGTTCACAACTTATACCAGCCCTTCCTGTTAGTTTATAACATATACCAGCCCTTCCTGCTAGTTCACAACTTATACCAGCCCTTCCTGCTAGTTCACAACTTATACCAGCCCTTTCTGTTAGTTCATAACCTATACCAGCCCTTCCTGCTAGTTCACAACTTATGCCAGCCCTTCCTGATTATATATTGTGTTCTCGTGCAGGCTGTGCTTAAGGAAATGGAACTAGTTTCTGCCTCAGTTGAAGAACAGCCAACTTTTGATGTCTCTGAAGGATTTCACAACCCACTATTTGGGTCTTCTGGGGTAAGTCTCATAATAATTGTGCCTACTCATGTGTACCATGAAAGTAGTGTTTGCTGCACGGTCACAGTTTACAGCAACCTGTCATTTAATGAACCTAAACCAACCTGTTATTTAATGAACCTACACCAACCTGTTATTTAATGAACCTACACCAACCTGTTATTTAATGAACCTACACCAATCTGTTATTTAATGAAACTACACAAACCTGTTATTTAATGAACCTACACCAACCTGTTATTTAATGGATCTACACCAACGTGTCATTTAGTGGGTCTACAACAACCTGCCATTTAATGGGTCTACAATAACCTGTCATTTTATTGGATCTACAGCAACCTGCCATTTAATGGGTCTACAACAACCTGTCTTTTAATCGATCTACAACAACCTGTCTTTTCATGGATGGACACCAAATCCCATTTTGTCACAAAGTATAAAATTATGTGCCTTAGTTTGGCCTTCCCTCGTTTATCCACGGTTTTTTAAGCCAAAAAAGTGACCATGTGAAGGTTTTATAAAGTCTTGGTCAGCACTGATTTGCTGACTCAGTTGCCAGTAATCAGCTATGAGTATTTGATATATTAACTAGAACAAGATAAATATTGAAGAAAACAGCAAAGACTAGTATTATTTTAGATAGCTAGTATAAAACAAATATTGTAGAAAGTTTGTGCTATACATACATAATGTAGGTAATCTAGTACAAAACAAACATAATGTAGGTAATCTAGTACAAAACAAACATAATTTAGATAATCTAGTACAAAACAAACATAATGTAGGTAATCTAGTACAAAACAAACATAATGTAGGTAATCTAGTACAAAACAAACATAATTTAGGCAAACTAGTACAAAAGAAACATAATTTAGGTAAACTAGTACAAAAGAAACATAATTTAGGTAAACTAGTACAAAACAAACATAATTTAGGTAATCTAGTACAAAACACACATAATTTAGGTAAACTAGTACAAAACAAACATAATTTAGGTAAACTAGTACAAAACAAACATAATTTAGGTAAACTAGTACAAAATAAAACATAATTTAGGAAAACTAGTACAAAACAAACATAATTTAGGTAAACTAGTACAAAAGAAACAATTTAGGTAAACTAGTACAAAACAAACATAATTTAGGTAAACTAGTACAAAATAAAACATAATTTAGGAAAACTAGTACAAAACAAACATAATTTAGGTAAACTAGTACAAAAGAAACATAATTTAGGTAAACTAGTACAAAAGAAACATAATTTAGGTAAACTAGTACAAAAGAAACATAATTTAGGTAAACTAGTACAAAAGAAACATAATTTAGGTAAACTAGTACAAAACAAACATAATTTAGGTAAACTAGTACAAAACAAACATAATTTTGGTAATCTAGTACAAAAGAAACATAATTTAGGTAAACTAGTACAAAACAAACATAATTTTGGTAATCTAGTACAAAAGAAACATAATTTTGGTAATCTAGTACAAAAGAAACATAATTTTGGTAATCTAGTACAAAAGAAACATAATTTAGGTAATCTGGTACAAAAGAAACATAATTTAGGTAATCTAGTACAAAACAAACATAATTTAGGTAATCTGGTACAAAAGAAACATAATTTAGGTAATCTGGTACAAAAGAAACATAATTTAGGTAATCTAGTACAAAAGAAACATAATTTAGGTAAACTAGTACAAAAGAAACATAATTTAGGTAATCTAGTACAAAAGAAACATAATTTAGGTAATCTAGTACAAAAGAAACATAATTTAGGTAATCTAGTACAAAACAAACATAATTTAGGTAATCTAGTACAAAAGAAACATAATTTTGGTAATCTAGTACAAAAGAAACATAATTTAGGTAATCTGGTACAAAAGAAACATAATTTAGGTAATCTAGTACAAAAGAAACATAATTTAGGTAATCTAGTACAAAAGAAACATAATTTAAGTAATCTAGTACAAAAGAAACATAATTTAGGTAATCTAGTACAAAAGAAACATGTTATTTATCTTTTATGCTCAAGAAATTTTAACTCTTGTCTTTTATCTTCTAAAAAAGGTTTCCCGCTTCAGAGACCCTGCCAGTGTTCAAAAACATGTGGGAGTGCCTGCAGCAGGTAGGAAGTCAGCAGGAACCACAGCTATCAATGTTGACAACCCACAATCTACAGGTGGAGACAGCACAATCTAGGCCAGATATATCGGAAAATGTTGAAAACCTTGCATATCTTGTGAAGCATGGAATGTTGTTCAATAGAAAAGTCTCAATTTGGCAAGATAAAATGTATATATGCTCACTTTGAAGACATATAAGAAATGTACAGGTCTAAGCTTTCACTGATGTACACAAATATTCAGTGTTGTTAACATTTGTTTTGTTTTTGTTTTTGTTTTCTTTTCCAGCTGAAATTGCTGGCAGTGAATTCGGTAAACTGTTAGGTCACTTCTGCCAGTCATACCTCACCTACCATCTATTTATATTTTCTATTGTTAGTTAGTAACAGAATCAAATAGCTGGATCAGCAAAATACCCACTAAACAAATATAAGTTCACTGTATCTTCATATGCCTGGGCGGTCTCTCATTTTATTGAATAGTTAGATCGTATTTTGGCTCACTTTTTTTGTTGAAAAAATGAACTGTGAATTTTTTTTTTTTTTTTGGGGGGGGGGGGGGGAAGTATTGCTTAAAGAGAACAATATGAGAAGGCATTCGATAATTCGCACAGCGGAATGCACCGGAAGTTGCCGAGTGATTGTTGAATCTTTACTACATCATCATTATCATTGAGTGCCGTCTCCACATCGAAGGTTGGCTATAATGGAGCGCAATTCCACTCTGTCTCTTGCTTTGATGGTGCAGATTCTCATTGGTTGACTTGTCCATCTTTTGATGTTACTCGTCCATGTTAGTCTTGGTCTGCCTCTGCTTCTTTTACCTTGTATTTTCCCTTCCAATATTACTTTCACTATGCTGTTGTGTCTTTTAACATGCCCCACAAATTTCAATTGTCTTGTTCTAATTGTGTTTAGTAGTTCTCTTTTCATTTTTAGTTGTTTTAAAACTTCATCGTTTGTTTTCTTTTCCTTCCATCCAATTCTACTTATTCTTCTATAGATCCACATTTCAAAGGCTTCAATTTTCTGTTCTGTTTTCTTGTCTAATGTCCATTTTTCTGCACCAAACAGGAATATTGAGAAGATGTAACATTTTGCTATTCTTAGTTTTAGCCCTGGTGTTATTTATTTTGACGTTAGTATATTATTCATGACATTAAAATTATCCTTTGACATACCTAGTCTTTTGTTTATTTCAGATGTACATTTTCCATCACTGGTTATAGCATGTCCCAGGTAGTTTTAAACCTTACTACATTGTTTAATAATGTGATCAAAGCGATAGATGAAGGAATGAAATGTGGTGTTCTACACGAAGGACAGCTTACGGAAGTATTGAAATAATAACAGGAGCGGGGGGCTTGTTGGTCTTGAGGCAAGACGCCGGCCATGAGACAGAGAGGTTGTGGGTTCAAATTCCGGCTGAACCAGTTGGGATTTTTGTTTATGACTTCTCTCTGCGGCAACCACCCCTGGTCTCAGCAGCGAGGCCCGGCTTGAAACGTTAATTATTCATAGACGTAAAAAAAATGTATACCTCCGAAGACGAAGAAGTATGCCTGTACGGCGAGGGACCCCTGTACACACGGCTGCCAGGGAAAAACGGATTAACACGCAAAAATGCAGTTCCTAGTCTCTAGGGACTTCGTCAGAGGTAAAAGCTGACGAACGTCAAAAAAAAAAATAATAACAGGAGCGAAGCAGGGATGCCTCTATTTCGGTTTCTCTTTTTGCTGCCTATAGCTTGAGATATGACAATAAAGCAGAACAACAAAAAGGGAATCCAGTGGTCACTGACCAAGCAACTTGGTGACCTAGACTTTGTTGATGACATAACCCTCCAACATAATCATCAACAGATGCCAGATACAATTAGCACACCTGACGAGGGATCCGAAAAGCTTAAACTGAAAATAGATCGATGACCAAATCGTGAGAATTAATGCAGTTGGCAATAACCAAACAATAAAAGAAGACATTCCTCTCCAGAATGTATGTGTATATATAAACAAGAGAATTCCAAAACAGGCTCTACTATGGGAAACATCAAGATATCGAAAAAGAGGGAGACCTTAAGAAATACTAATAAACAACACTTATAAAAGGACTTCCGTTGTAAAGATGGTGGATTGAGGTCACGTTCTCTCGATCGCTGCAGAAAGTGCATTCGGGATCTGATTAATTTCGGTTCTCCATTGCACTTTTCTACGTCAAAGTAAAAATGATGATCTACTTATTACATCTGCGCCTCTAAAGCGAAGTCGTGCGCCGGCAACAGTCCCTTTTTGATAAATCAAGTGTTGTGAATGAGACCTTCCACCGTCTAGACTTGATCTGCGCTTTACGTCACATTGGTGCTGTTCATGACCGTTGTTGGAATTCCTTGCCGCAAGTCTCCATGTTACTCATTAATGTAAACTACTTCGTCAGCCGCAGTTTTGTCTCTTTAGGGAATTTTCACCGTGTTTTGTTCGTCGTAGGCTGCTTTCACTAGAGTAATTAGGAGTCTAATGGGAGCGAAATTGTGTGTACGACATTGTTGTGTGCTACGTCATCGTAATGGCTCATCGTACATCCCTAGACCGACCGTACGCTAATCTTACGGTCTGTTGTTTGATGTGCGACGGGTATAATCTGCCGACTAATTGTGTGTATATATGGTCGGAATTGGAGTCAACAACGATGGCCTAACATCATCAAGCGCTATACATTTTTTTAAAATACGACGATCATCATTTTCAAGAGGACGTGAACTTCCGGTATATGGCGGATAGGCGGCGGGAACAATTGAAAGCTATGCATGAAAAGTGTTCCTTGTTGCAGTTTCCTCATATTCCAAGTCCGACTTGTTGCAGGAGCTACTGAGTTAAGTGCTCTGTGCACACCGTGAGCTGTGTGTTTCATCCGTTTTGATCATGTTTCGATATTCCAATTGTTTACGATGAAGGATGATATCATATGACAGGGAACAATTGGCTGTGTTCACTTTCTGTGCGGTTTCGCCTTATGTCTTTTGACATGTGCTGAGACTGCTACTATGGGGACTACAGTTACCTTTCTTTTTTTTGGGAGATGAGATATTAATTCGGATGATTACGCTCGTACGGGCGGTTGAGCAATTATGGATTTTAATTCGTTTACAGTGATACGGGGCCTTCCAAACCAAATAACTTATAAAAGAAGCAAAAATGGCAGGCATAGACTCATTAGATAAGATCAAACATCTGCCCAGAATAGAGATGGGTAGCGACACTACAAGCCCTATGTGACGTCACACGGCGCGGGATGTATCAAGAATATATATAAAGGGAATCTGTTCGTGTAGGAAAAAGAGGTCGGACTAGAGACATTTTTTAAATTACTGATGCAAGAGGCAACAACATCAGGCATGAGCTCCCTTGTCGAGGTTTAATGGCTCGCGTAGAACAGGGACGTATATTGAGATACAATGCGGGTCTTGTGCGAAGTGCAACACGTGATAAAGCTACGATCGTTGGAGATGTGGGGTCTAGAATTGCTGACCTAGGGACCGTCTGCGGCTCGAAAGGATAACAGTTAGACAGACAGAGAAGACAGACACATAAATAGACAGAGAAGACAAACACACAAACAGACAGAGAAAACAGACACCCAAACAGACAGAGAAGTCAGACATACAAACAGACAGAGAAGACAGACACACAAACAGACAGATAAGACAGACACACAAACAGACAGAGAAGACAGACACACAAACAGACAGAGAAAACAGACACACAAACAGACACACAAACAGACAAAGAAGACAGGCACACAAAAAGACAGAGAAGACAGACACACAAACAGACAGAGAAGACAGACACACAAACAGACAGAGAAGACAAAGAAACAGACAGAGAAGACAGACAGATACCTAGATACCTGCAGATTGGCAGGTTGGTGGATGAGAATCATGGGTGTATAGACATACAACGAAGGCAGAATAGCGAGAGATACCAAAGTGGTAGAATAGACACAACGACGACAGAATAGCGAGAGATACCAAAGTGGTAGAATAGACACAACTAAGGCAGAATAGCGAGAGATACCAAAGTGGTAGAATAGACACAACGAAGACAGAATAGCGAGAGATACCAAAGTGGTAGAATAGACACAACTAAGGCAGAATAGCGAGAGATACCAAAGTGGTAGAATAGACACAACTAAGGCAGAATAGCGAGAGATACCAAAGTGGTAGAATAGACACAACGAAGACAGAATAGCGAGAGATACCAAAGTGGTAGAATAGACACAACTAAGGCAGAATAGCGAGAGATACCAAAGTGGTAGAATAGACACAACTAAGGCAGAATAGCGAGAGATACCAAAGTGGTAGAATAGACACAACTAAGGCAGAATAGCGAGAGATACCAAAGTGGTAGAATAGACACAACGAAGGCAGAATAGCGAGAGATACCAAAGTGGTAGAATAGACACAACGAAGACAGAATAGCGAGAGATACCAAAGTGGTAGAATAGACACAACGAAGACAGAATAGCGAGAGATACCAAAGTGGTAGAATAGACACAACTAAGGCAGAATAGCGAGAGATACCAAAGTGGTAGAATAGACACAACGAAGACAGAATAGCGAGAGATACCAAAGTGGTAGAATAGACACAACTAAGGCAGAATAGCGAGAGATACCAAAGTGGTAGAATAGACACAACGAAGCCAACTGGAGCATTACATGACATGTACTTCCTTTCTGCTTTTTAGGTTTGGAATCTCCAGGTTTGGAATCTCCAGGTTTGGAATCTCCAGGTTTGGAATCTCCAGGTTTGGAATCTCCAGGTTTGGAATCTCCAGGTTTGGAATCTCCAGGTTTGGAGATTAAGGCGGAAACCTAAATATACTTGGAGAAGAGAAATGGAAAGAACAACGAAGAAGATGCGGAAGACATGAAGCTATCGTAAAAGGATGGCACAAAACAGGACAGCTTGGAAAGTGTGTGTTGAAGACTTATGCTCCACAGGGAGTTGAAAGTGTGTGTTGAAGATCTATGTTCTACAGGGAGTTGAAAGTGTTTATTGAAGACTTATGTTGCACAGGGAGTTGAAGATGTGTGTTGAAGGCCTATGTTCCACAGGGAGTTGAAAGTGTATGTTGATGACCTATGCTCCACAGGGAGTTGAAGATGTGTGTTGAAGGCCTATGTTGCACAAGGAGTTGAAAGTGTTTATTGAAGACCTATGCTCCACAGGGAGTTGAAGATGTGTGTTGAAGGCCTATGTTGCACAAGGAGTTGAAAGTGTATGTTGATGACCTATGCTCCACAGGGAGTTGAAGATGTGTGTTGAAGGCCTATGTTCCACGGGGAGTTGAAAGTGTTTATTGAAGACCTATGTTCCACAGGGAGTTGAAAGTGTGTGTTGAAGACCTATACTCCACAGGGAGTTGAAAGTGTTTGTTGAAGAATTATACTCCACAGGGAGTTGAAAGTGTGTGTTAAAGACCTATACTCCACATGGAGTTGAAAGTGTGTGTTAAAGACCTATACTCCACAGGGAGTTGAAAGTGTTTGTTGAAGACCTATGCTCCATAGTGAGTTGAAAGTGTGTGTTGAAGACCTATACTCCACAAGGAGTTGAAAGTGTTTGTTAAAGACCTATACTCCACAAGAAGTTGAAAGTGTTTGTTAAAGACCTATACTCCACAAGGAGTTGAAAGTGTTTGTTAAAGACCTATACTCCACAAGGAGTTGAAAGTGTGTGTTGAAGACCTATACTACAATATGGAGTTGAAAGTGTTTGTTGAAGACCTATACTCCACAAGAAGTTGAAAGTGTTTGTTAAAGACCTATACTCCACAAGAAGTTGAAAGTGTTTGTTAAAGACCTATACTCCACAAGGAGTTGAAAGTGTGTGTTGAAGACCTATACTCCACAAGGAGTTGAAAGTGTTTGTTGAAGACCTATACTCCACAAGAAGTTGAAAGTGTTTGTTAAAGACCTATACTCCACAAGGAGTTGAAAGTGTGTGTTGAAGACCTATACTCCACAAGGAGTTGAAAGTGTGTGTTGAAGACCTATACTCCACAAGGAGTTGAAAGTGTGTGTTAAAGACCTATACTCCACAAGGAGTTGAAAGTGTTTGTTGAAGACATATACTCCACAAGAAGTTGAAAGTGTTTGTTAAAGACCTATACTCCACAAGGAGTTGAAAGTGTGTGTTGAAGACCTATACTCCACAAGGAGTTGAAAGTGTTTGTTGAAGACCTATACTCCACAAGAAGTTGAAAGTGTTTGTTAAAGACCTATACTCCACAAGGAGTTGAAAGTGTGTGTTGAAGACCTATACTCCACAAGGAGTTGAAAGTGTGTGTTGAAGACCTATACTCCACAAGGAGTTGAAAGTGTGTGTTAAAGACCTATACTCCACAAGGAGTTGAAAGTGTGTGTTGAAGACCTATACTCCACAAGGAGTTGAAAGTGTGTGTTAAAGACCTATACTCCACAGGGAGTTGAAAGTGTTTGTTAAAGACCTATACTCCACAAGGAGTTGAAAGTGTTTGTTAAAGACCTATACTCCACAAGGAGTTGAAAGTGTGTGTTAAAGACCTATACTCCACAAGGAGTTGAAAGTGTTTGTTGAAGACCTATACTCCACAAGGAGTTGAAAGTGTTAGTTGAAGACCTATACTCCACAAGGAGTTGAAAGTGTGTGTTAAAGACCTATACTCCACAAGGAGTTGAAAGTGTGTGTTAAAGACCTATACTCCACAAGGAGTTGAAAGTGTGTGTTAAAGACCTATACTCCACAGGGAGTTGAAAGTGTTTGTTAAAGACCTATACTCCACAAGGAGTTGAAAGTGTTTGTTAAAGACCTATACTCCACAGGGAGTTGAAAGTGTTTGTTGAAGACCTATACTCCACAAGGAGTTGAAAGTGTTTGTTAAAGACCTATACTCCACAGGAGTTGAAAGTGTTTGTTAAAGACCTATACTCCACAGGGAGTTGAAAGTGTTTGTTGAAGACCTATACTCCATAGGGAGTTGAAAGTGTTTGTTGAAGACCTATACTCCACAGGGAGCTGAAAGGTAGAGGAAGTGAAAAAAAAACGATCTGTTGTTATTTCTCAATCGGCCTCTTCAGACGGCTTCTTTCTCAAACAGCCCAGAACTAGTCTATGTGTTTCATTGATCCCACGTCATCGTGGCAGGCCAGTGTCAAGGACAAGCCAGCCTCTCAATGGAGGAGTCGATAACAGAATTGATATCAATCGATAACGACTTGCGTGGGCGTGGGTCCCCTTGGAGGAAGAAGTAAAAGTGCGTTGGCGCATGCGCAGACCTGGCATTTGAAAATTGAATGGGAGCTTTTGGCAACTTTCGCTCTGGGCAACTTATCGGTGCTGTGTTGTTGTCTCCAGCTTCTAACTTCGCTGCCATTATCTCCGATATTATATTTGTGCTTGGTTTGATGTTGCGAGATAAGCTCACAGACTACGATTAGACTGTCTTATAAAACTACCCCGCTAACAAATCCAATTGTAAACCACTACCAAAGCTTAATCCGTTTATGTGTTCTACAAACTGCTTTTGTCTGTCTCTTGTTACTATTTATATTCTCGCCTTTAAAATGACTTTCGCTGTCATATTGTCTTGTTGCTACATTTAGACAGCCTGTTATTTGTTAATCTCTTCATGTTATTTGTCCATCTCTAGGTTTGTCTTCATATTGTCTTGTTTGGACATTTAAATTAAGGTGACCATATTTTTGAAACCTTAATCCGGGACGGATTAATTTGACATAAATTTCCCATCAATAAAATGACATTTCTTCTGTCTTTTAAAGTGAAAAATACATATATTATATGTATATATTAAAACTAATTAAAACACCTAAAAATATAGGCTTATAAATCGTTATCAGGAGATTAAAAAAAAAACATTAGTGATACTCACTTAAATGGAAGGTGAAGCAGAGTTGTACTTTTCTGATCAGTATTTCAGTTTCAGTATAAAAGATGTAAAACTTGGAGTGCATTTTACTGTTACTATTTCGCTAAATGAACAGCCAGTTCAACTTTTTAAATATTTTCTACACAACAACGGAATAATGTATATTTTTAAGTGGAAGAGATGTTTACCATATGGTAAAATTGGTAAACGTTTGTGTCCCTAATGTATTTTAACAAATCCGGGACAAAAGCTAAAAAATCGGCCAAAATCGGGACAAATTCGGGACAGTAACAAATCCGGGACAAAGGTTGAAAAAACAGTAAAAAATCGGGACTGTCCCGGAAAAATCGGGACGTCTGGTCACCTTATTTAAATAGCATGGAGGCGAAGGCGCCCCCCCCCCCCCCCAGCACCAGAGCTGGAAGTTGTCAGCGAATCATAGCTGATGGCTTGCGCCAGGATCGGTGAACCAAAACCATCCAGACCCTGCTACACCTCTCCGCGGTGCCTCCAGAAACAGACTAACCTGTCTAGTCTGGCCAAGCGAGCAGAGATCGAAGAGGGAAGACAAACCCGGTACTCAAAAATGTCGGCTGAAGTCGGATGTGTTGGGCCGAAAGGCGCAGATATCACAGTGTTACACTGCAAACTTCAACACAACGTAACTACGTCCACTTAACGTCCTTTTAAGGGCGGATGACGAGGAGGAAGTCTACGGTTCGTATCCGCTAGAATATCTCAAATCATCGGGCGACCGCATCCATCCATCCATCCATCCATTTAAATAGCATGTTATTTGTTAATCTCTTCATGTTACTAGTCTATCTATAGCGCTGTCTTGTTGCTACATTTAGACAGCCTGTTATTTGTTAATCTCTTCATGTTACTTGTCCATCTATAGCGCTGTCTTGTTGCTACATTTAGACAGCCTGTTATTTGTTAATCTCGTCATGTTACTAGTCTATCTATAACAGCGCTGTCTTCATATTGTCTTGTTACTACATTTATAAAGCCCGTTATTTGATAATCTGTTGATGTTACTTGTCCTATAGCGCTGTCTTGTTGTTACATTTAGATAGTTTGTTTGTTTTTGTTAATTTCTTATATTACCTGTCCATCTATAGCACTGTCTTCATATTGTTTTGTTTCGATATTTAGATAGTCTGTTATTTGTTAATCTGTTCACGTTACTTGTCTACCTCTAAGGTTGTCTTTGTATTGTCTTGCTTCTACATTTAGTCTGTTATCTGTTAATCTTGTTTATAGATGTTATTGATATTATCAATGTAATGTATTGATGATATTATCAATGTAATGTATTGATGATATTATCAATATTCATAGATTTGCTAATCTCTTTACGTTAGACCCAAGTTGTTAAAAAAAAAAAAAAAAGCAAAGTACCCCGTCACGCCAAGTGGCGTATAGGGAATATGGTGTTAGTGACCATACATTTTACAGACCTTTGGCACATGATTTTTGGGGTAATGTTGTCGGTATTACGCCAGTGCCGCTTCACTTTCCCAGAAAAAAATTCGGTACCCATTAAAGGCTGGGTGAACCCGGAAGCCGTCGGTTGGGATCGAACCCTACCCCTTGTCCTTTGTAGTCCAGTTCACTAACCATTGAGCTATCGCGGCTCCCAGACCCGAGTTGTGCTTTGGCTATATTACAAGTATATATATATATATATATATATATATATATATATATATATATATATATATATGTGTGTGTGTGTGTGTACTATCAACCCTTACCTATGCGTGTGAGAGCTGGAAAACAACAAGAGACATAGAAACAAAGTTGAACGCATTCGAAAATAAATGTCTAAGGAAAATACTTGGTATAGCATGGAACGAATTCAAAACAAACAAGGAAATTAGAGAAATCGCCAATCAACCACTAATATCTTCAGTAATAAAGAAAAGACGATGGTCATATGTTGGACATGTGATGAGAAGAGATAATAATTGAATAGCAAAGCAAGCCCTCATGTGGGAAACAACAGGTAAGAGAAAAAGTGGAAGACCCAGAGAGACACTGAGAAGAACATTGCTGAGAGAGGCAAGAGCAGCAGGATTCGGCTCCCTCAATGAGATAGAGCTGCTTACACAGAACAGAGACAAATGGCGAGATTTGATAAAATATCTTTAAAAGAATTGAAAACTGCTAGAACAAAAATTCATATAAGAGAAGGAGTATCTTGGTCTACGCCCTATGGGCCGGCTACGGCTCGAAAGGTCAATATATGTATATATATATATATATATATCTGCACCTTTCGGCTCGCAACATCCGACTTTGGCATTGATAGATTTCCTTAACAATTATTGCCTGGACAGTGGCCAGTTGTTGGCTTACTCTTATCGAATTAACAACTGCCCCGGGCTCTTTAACGTGCGCGAGTGCACACGGGACCTTCTGTTTTACTCGCCGTTTTTCCGAGATGGCTAGACATCGGATATCACTCACTACCCAGAGAGGGGCTATACATCGGATATCACTCACTACCCAGAGAGGGGCTAGACATCGGATATCACTCACTACCCAGAGAGGGGCTAGACATCGGATATCACTCACTACCCAGAGAGGGGCTAGACATCGGATATCACTCACTACCCAGAGAGGGGCTAGACATCGGATATCACTCACTACCCAGAGAGGGGCTATACATTGGATATCACTCACTACCCAGAGAGGGGCTATACATCGGATATCACTCACTACCTAGAGAGGGGCTATACATCGGATATCACTCACTACCCAGAGAGGGGCTAGACATCGGATATCACTCACTACCCAGAGAGGGGCTAGACATCGGATATCACTCACTACCCAGAGAGGGGCTATACATCGGATATCACTCACTACCCAGAGAGGGACTATACATCGGATATCACTCACTACCCAGAGAGGGGCTAGACATCGGATATCACTCACTACCCAGAGAGGGGCTAGACATCGGATATCACTACCCAGAGAGGGGCTAGACATCGGATATCACTCACTACCCAGAGAGGGGCTAGACATCGGATATCACTCACTACCAGAGAGGGGCTAGACATCAGATATCACTCACTACCCAGAGAGGGGCTAGACATCGGATATCACTCACTACCCAGAGAGGGTCTATACATCGGATATCACTCACTACCCAGAGAGGGGCTATACATCGGATATCACTACCTAGAGACCTGGGTAGGTGTAAAGCCACTAAGAGGTCCCGGGTTCGATTTTTGAAATGTTTCCACCGTCTGTGGTGAGAATCGAACCCATTACCTTCATGTCTAGAGACCGATGTCTTACCTCTAGACCATCATCCCTCCGAGGGGAGATTCCGATATTTTTCTCCTCCGTTGACCTCTTGTGATGTTGTTTTCTAGTGTTTTTAATATCCCATCCATCTTTTTCATGATCTACCCTTATATGTAGGAGTGTTTGCTCAAGGTCAAAGCAAAAAGAGAGCTAATTTCCAATATTAGGGAGAAACAATCATCATTTTTTTGGCCATGTAATGAGAAGAGAACAGCTGGAATATATTGTAACAACTAGAAAAATTGATGGACGAAGAGATAGAGGGAAGCAAAGAGAAAAAATACCAGACAGCTTAAGAGAATGGCTTGGCAGAAGGTCAACAACAGAAATGATAAATAACTGTGGAGATCGAAAGTTGTGGAGAGACATGATCACCTACGCCAGCAGGACTGGTACTTGATGATGATGATGATGGTTTTCTCAAGACTGGTTGTTTCGTATTCTGATCGTTATGTCTTATCACGTGACCAAACCATCGTAACTGTTGTTTCTTTATTATTACTATTACTACTATTATTATTACGAGTATTATTATTATTATTATTATTATTACGAGTATTATTATTATTATTATTAGTATTATTATTATTATTATTATTATTATTATTATTACGAGTATTATTATTATTATTATTATTATTAGTATTATTACGAGTATTATTATTATTACGAGTATTATTATTATTATTAGTATTATTATTATTATTATTATTATTACGAGTATTATTATTATTATTAGTATTATTATTATTATTATTATTACGAGTATTATTATTATTATTAGTAGTAGTAGTATTATTATTATTATTATTATTATTATTATTATTAGTAGTAGTAGTAGTAGTAGTAGTAGTAGTAGTAGTAGTATTATTAGTAGTAGTATTATTATTATTATTATTATTATTAGTAGTAGTAGTAGTATTAGTAGTAGTATTATTATTATTAGTTCTAGTATTATTACGAGTATTATTACGAGCATTATTATTATTACGAGTACTATTTTACGAGTAGTATTATCATATTATTAAATGATGTCTAATTCTGACACAGTAAAATGACTCGCGTCTGAAATGAATGTCATATATAAACCACATTAGCTAAAAAAGAAGTCTACAAATTGTAGTCAATGTGATGACGTCACTGCCGGAGTGAATGATCGAAGTAGAGGTGGTATCGTTCACCTGGTCTTGCAGAAGTCTTACAGGTAACTGTCTTACAGGTGATTCTCTTACAGGTAACTGTCTTGTGTGGAATTGTCTTACCTACTAGCTCTTTTATATGTAACTCTCACATGAAGCTGTCTTACATATAATTGTCTTACAGGTATATGTCTTACAGGTATCTATCTGTCTTACAAGTGATTCTCTTACAGGTAACTGTCTTGTGTGGAATTGTCTTACCTGCTAGCTCTTTTATATGTAACTCTCACATGAAGCTGTCTTACATATAATTGTCTTACCTGCTAGCTCTTTTATATGTAACTCTCACATGAAGCTGTCTTACATATAATTGTCTTACCTGCTAGCTCTTTTATATGTAACTCTCACATGAAGCTGTCTTACATATAATTGTCTTACCTGCTAGCTCTTTTATATGTAACTCTCACATGAAGCTGTCTTACATATAATTGTCTTACCTGCTAGCTCTTTTATATGTAACTCTCACATGAAGCTGTCTTACATATAATTGTCTTACCTGCTAGCTCTTTTATATGTAACTCTCACATGAAGCTGTCTTACATATAATTGTCTTACGAGCAATTGCCTTACAGGTATCTGTCTTACAGGTGATTCTCTTGCAGGCAACTGTCTTGCAGCTGGTTTTTGTCTTACATATAATTGCCTTACAGGTATATGTCTTACAGGTATCTGTCTTACAAGTGATTCTCTTGCAGATAACTGTCTTGCAGCTGGTTTCTGTCTTACATGTAATTGTCTTACAGATAGCTGTCTTACAGGTAATTGTCTTACAGGTAACTGTTTTACATGTAACTGTCTCATGTGAATGAAATGTAATTGTATTACAGGCAATTGACTTGCATGTAGCTTCTTATAGGTAACTTTTATAGGTAATTGTCTCACTGGTAACTGTCTTACAGGTAATTGTTTTACAGATAGCCGTCTTACAGTTAATTGTCTTACAGATAGTTGGCTTACAGGTAATTGTCTTACAGATAGTTGGCTTACGGGTAATTGTTTTATAGGTAACTGTCTTACAGGTAATTGTCTTACAGATAGTTGGCTTGCAGGTAATTGTCTTACAGATAGTTGGCTTACAGGTAATTGTCTTACATATAGTTGGCTTACAGGTAATTGTCTTACAGATAGTTGGCTTGCAGGTAATTGTCTTACATATAGTTGGCTTGCAGGTAATTGTCTTACATATAGTTGGCTTACGGGTAATTGTTTTATAGGTAACTGTCTTACAGGTAATTGTCTTACAGATAGTTGGTTTGCAGGTAATTGTCTTATAGATAGTTGGCTTACAGGTAATTGTCTTACATATAGTTGGCTTACAGGTAATTGTCTTACAGATAGTTGGCTTGCAGGTAATTGTCTTACAGATAGTTGGCTTACAGGTAATTGTCTTACATATAGTTGGCTTACAGGTAATTGTCTTACATATAGTTGGCTTACAGGTAATTGTCTTACAGATAGTTGGCTTGCAGGTAATTGTCTTACAGATAGTTGGCTTACAGGTAATTGTCTTACATATAGTTGGCTTACGGATAATTGTTTTATAGGTAGCTGTCTTACAGGTAATTGGTTTACAGATAGTTGGCTTGCAGGTAATTGTCTTACAGATAGTTGGCTTGCAGGTAATTGTCTTACATATAGTTGGCTTACAGGTAATTGTCTTACAGATAGTTGGCTTGCAGGTAATTGTCTTACAGATAGTTGGCTTGCAGGTAATTGTCTTACAGATGGTTGGCTTACAGGTAATTGGTTTACAGATGGTTGGCTTACAGGTAATTGTTTTACAGATAGTTGGCTTGCAGGTAATTGTCTTACAGATAGTCGGCTTGCAGGTAATTGTCTTACAGATAGTTGGCTTACGTGTAATTGTTTTATAGGTAACTGTCTTACAGGTAATTGTCTTATAGATAGTTGGCTTGCAGGTAATTGTCTTACAGATAGTTGGCTTACAGGTAATTGTCTTACAGATGGTTGGCTTACAGGTAATTGTCTTACAGATAGTTGGCTTACGGGTAATTGTTTTATAGGTAGCCCCTATCTAGATTGTCTTACAGATGGTTGGCTTGCAGGTAATTGTTTTACAGGTAATTGTCTTACAGGTAATTGTCTTACAGATGGTTGGCTTACAGGTAATTGTATTACAGATGGTTGGCTTACAGGTAATTGTTTTACAGATAGTTGGCTTACAGGTAATTGTCTTACAGGTAGCTGGCTTACAGGTAACTGTCTTACAGGTAATTGTCTTACAGGTAGTTGGCTTACAGGTAATTGTCTTACAGGAAGTTGGCTTACAGGTAATTGTCTTACATGTAGTTGGCTTACAGGTAATTGTTTTATAGGTAACTGTCTTACAGGTAGTTGGCTTACAGGTAATTGTCTTACAGCTAGTTGGCTTACAGGTAATTGTTTTATAGGTAGTTGTCTTACAGATAGTTGGCTTACAGGTAATTGTCTTACATGTAGTTGGCTTACAGGTAATTGTTTTACAGATAGTTGGCTTACAGGTAATTGTTTTATAGGTAACTATCTTACAGGTAATTGTCTTACAGGTAATTGTTTTACAGATAGCCGTCTTACAGGTAATTGTCTTACAGGTAGTTCGCTTACAGGTAATTGTCTTACACGTAGTTGGCTTACAGGTAATTGTTTTATAGGTAACTGTCTTACATGTAATTGTCTTACAGGTAATTGTTTTACAGATAGCCGTCTTACATGTAATTGTCTTACAGATAGTTGGCTTACAGGTAATTGTCTTACAGATAGTTGGCTTACAGGTAATTGTTTTATAGGTAACTGTCTTACATGTAATTGTCTTACAGGTAATTGTTTTACAGATAGCCGTCTTACATGTAATTGTCTTACAGATAGTTGGCTTACAGGTAATTGTCTTGCAGATAGTTGGCTTACAGGTAATTGTCTTGCAGATAGTTGGCTTACAGGTAATTGTCTTACAGATAGTTGGCTTACAGGTAATTGTCTTGCAGATAGTTGGCTTACAGGTAATTGTCTTGCAGATAGTTGGCTTACAGGTAATTGTCTTGCAGATAGTTGGCTTACAGGTAATTGTCTTGCAGATAGTTGGCTTACAGGTAATTGTCTTGCAGATAGTTGGCTTACAGGTAATTGTCTTGCAGATAGTTGGCTTACAGGTAATTGTCTTGCAGATAGTTGGCTTACAGGTAATTGTCATACAGGTAGCTATGAGAGGTGTAGAGCACGAGGACAGCGGAAAGAAAAGATGTAATGACAACATGAAAGGACAGATGGGTCTCGACAACTCAGTTCACACAGATCAGTGAGAAACAGAGAAAACTGGAGGAGAATTGGTGCATCCGTTAATGGCGTCTAATCAACTCACCACGTGATAGAATAGGTACCTCAAGATAAATACTTGTGGAACATTCACACCACTCAAAACACGTGTGGATTCATAGATTACGAAAAGGCATTTGATAGTTTAGACAGAAGAATGCTTTGGAAGATGCTGAGTCATTACGGAATCCCCATAAAGTTTATTAACCTGATAAAAACAATGTATGAAGGAACAAAATGTAGTGTGGTGCATGAAGGACAGCTTACAGAAGCATTTGAAATAAGAACAGGAGTAAGGCAAGGATGCCTCCTGTCTCCATTTCTCTTTCTACTGGCCATAGATTGGATTATGAAAATAACTCAAAACAACAGAAATGGGATCCAGTGGTCACTGACCAAACAACTTGATGATTTAGACTTTGCTGATGACATAGCTCTCCTATCACACAGCCATCAACAGATGCAGGATAAAATGAGTATATTAGATGAGAGATCACAACAGCTAGGACTAAAGATTAATAGAGATAAGACCAATATTATGAGAATTAATGCAGTTGGCAATAACCATATAAAACTAGGAGAAATACCTCTACTAGACGTACAATCTTATATATATCTGGGCAGTAATATAGATAAAGAGGGAGGAACAGAAAATGATACCAAAATAAGGATATCAAAAGCAAGAGGAGCTTTCATTGCACTGGGAAACATATGGAAATCCAAAGAAATTAGGCTAAATACAAAAATAAAAATTTTCAACTCAAATGTTAAGTCGGTCCTATTATATGGCTGTGAAACATGGAGAATGACAAAATTGACAATCACGAAAGTACAGACTTTCATTAATGGATGCTTGCGCAGAATAAAGGGATGGAAATGGCAGGACAAAGTCACTAACGTGGAATTATGGAAATGTACCGGTCAAATACCAGTGGATAAAGAGATACAGCGAAGACGATGGCGATGGATAGGACACACACTACGGAAGCCAACTGAGAGTATTACACAACAGGCCCTTTTTTGGAATCCCCAGGGGAAAAGACAAAGAGGAAGACCAAGGAATTCTTGGAGAAGACAGATAGAAGCAGAGACGAAGATGATGGGGAAGACATGGAATGATCTTAAAAGAATGGCAAAAAACAGAACGACTTGGAAAGTGTTTGTTGAAGACCTATGCTCCACCAGGAGCTAAAAGGTAAAAGAAGAAGAAGAAAACACGTGTAGTTGAATAAAATAGACGTTCCTTACCGTCAGAAAGCACCCAAAATGTAGGATTAATTAACTAGACGTTCCTTACGGTCAGAAAGCACCCAAAAAGTAGGATTAATTAACTAGACGTTCCTTACCGCCAGAAAGCACCCAAAAAGTAGGATTAATTAACTAGACGTTCCTTATCGCCAGAAAGCACCCAAAATGTAGGATTAATAAACTAGACGTTCCTTACCGTCAGAGAGCACCCAAAATGTAGGATCAATAAACTAGACGTTCCTCGCCCTCAGAAAGCGACCAAAATATAGGATCAATAAACTAGACGTTCCTCGCCCTCAGAAAGCGACCAAAATATAGGATCAATAAACTAGACGTTCCTCGCCTTCAGAAAGCGCCAAAAATATAGGATCAATAAACTAGACGTTCTTCGCCCTCAGAAAGCGCCCAAAATATAGGCTCAATAAACTAGACGTTCCTCGCCCTCAGAAAGCGCCCAAAATATAGGCTCAATAAACTAGACGTTCCTCGCCCTCAGAAAGCGCCCAAAATATAGGACCAATAAACTACACGTTCCTCGCCCTCAGAAAGCGCCCAAAATATAGGATCAATAAACTAGACGTTCCTCGCCCTCAGAAAGCGCCCAAAATATAGGATCAATAAACTACACGTTCCTCGCCCTCAGAAAGCGCCCAAAATATAGGCTCAATAAAGTAGACATTCCTCGCCCTCAGAAAGCGCCTAAAATGGTAGGATCAATAAACTAGACGTTCCTCGCCCTCAGAAAGCGCCTAAAATGGTAGGATCAATAAACTAGACGATCCTCGTCCTCAGAAAGCGCCCAAAAAAATAGGATCAATAAACTAGACGTTTTTCACCGCCAGAAAGCGCCTAAAATGGTAAGATCAATAAACTAGACGTTCCTCGCCCTCAGAAAGCGCCAAAATGTAGGATCAATAAACTAGACGTTCCTCAACATCAGAAAGGTCCCCAAGGTATAGAATCAATAAACTAGACGTTCCTCAACATCAGAAAGGTCCCCAAAGTATAGAATCAATAAACTAGACGTTCCTCGCCATCAGAAAGTCCCCAAAGTATAGAATCAATAAACTAGACGTTCCTCGCCATCAGAAAGCCCCAAAAGTATAGAATCAATAAACTAGACGTTCCTCGCCATCAGAAAGCCCCAAAAGTATAGAATCAATAAACTAGACGTTCCTCGCCATCAGAAAGGTCCCCAAAGTATAGAATCACTAAACTAGACGTACCTCGCCATCAGAAAGTCCCCAAAAGTATAGAATCAATAAACTAGACGTACCTCGCCATCAGAAAGTCCCCAAAGTATAGAATCAATAAACTAGACGTACCTTGCCATCAGAAAGCCCCAAGAGTATAGAATGAATAAAGTAGACGTTCCTCGCCATCGAAAGCCCCAAAAGTATAGAATCAATAAACTAGACGTACCTCGCCATCAGAAAGTCCCCAAAGTATAGAATCAATAAAGTAGACGTTCCTCGCCATCGAAAGCCCCAAAAGTATAGAATCAATAAACTAGACGTTCCTCAACATCAGAAAGGTCACCAAAGTATAGAATCAATAAACTAGACGTTCCTCGCTATCAGAAAGCCCCAAGAGTATAGAATCAATAAACTAGACGTTCCTCGCTATCAGAAAGCCCCAAGAGTATAGAATCAATAAACTAGACGTTCCTCAACATCAGAAAGCCCCAAGAGTATAGAATCAATAAACCAGACGTTCCTCGCCATCAGAAAGCCCCAAGAGTATAGAATCAATAAACTAGATGATCCTCCTTTAAAAAAAACCTAGAGTGTATGATCAATAAACTAGACGTTCTCCCCATAATAAAGCCTCCAGTGTATAGAATCAATAAACTAGACGTTCTCCCCATAATAAAGCCTCCAGAGTATAGAATCAATAAACTAGACGATCATCCGTTTAAAAAAAAGAACCTTGAGTGCAGGATCAATAATCTAGACAATCCTCGCTACCAGAAAGCCCACAGAGTGTAGGATCAATAAACTAGATGTCCCTCTCCAATAAAGCCTCCAAAGTGTAGGATCTATAAATTAGACGATCCTTCCCAGCAGAAAGCCCCCAGAGTGTAGGGCGAATAACCTAAAAGACCCGAGTTATAAGAAAGCCTCCGGAGTGTAGAGTGAATAACCTAAAAGACCCGAGTTATAAGAAAGCCCCCAGAGTATAGAGTGAATAACCTAAAAGACCCGAGTTATAAGAAAGCCCCCAGAGTGTAGAGTGAATAACCTAAAAGACCCGAGTTATAAGAAAGCCTCCAGAGTGTAGAGTGAATAACCTAAAAGACCCGAGTTATAAGAAAGCCTCCAGAGTGTAGAGTGAATAACCTAAAAGACCCGAGTTATAAGAAAGCCCCCAGAGTGTAGGGTGAATAACCTAAAAGACCCGAGTTATTAGAAAGCCCCCAGAGTGTAGGGTGAATAACCTAAAAGACCCGAGTTATAAGAAAGCCTCCAGAGTGTAGAGTGAATAACCTAAAAGACCCGAGTTATAAGAAAGCCCCCAGAGTGTAGAGTGAATAACCTAAAAGACCCGAGTTATAAGAAAGCCCACAGAGTGTAGAGTGAATAACCTAAAATACCCGAGTTATAAGAAAGCCCCCAGAGTGTAGGGTGAATAACCTAAAAGACCCGAGTTATAAGAAAGCCCCCAGAGTGTAGGGTGAATAACCTAAAAGACCCGAGAAAGCCCCCATCCATCCCAAACCCATGCATGGAGGGTGAATAACCCATCAGATCCACACCAACAGTAAACCCCTATTATCGACTTGGAGCGTTCATGAATCAACTCAAAAATCGATGACGTTAAAACCAGGTTCGACAGCTCATTTTGTGCTTGGAACTCTCGCAAACCACTCCGTCCCACTCCCTATCCCCTAAAAAAAAAAAAAAACCGGGGACAGAGAGTGAGAGAGGTCTTTCATATGAAGTGCGTGGGCAGTGAGTAGCGAGGTCTGTTCCAAGAAAGACTGAGAGTTGTAGCCGACAATGGTTGGTTGATTGAAAGGTCGTAGACACTAGAAGTTCTAAATTGGGTAAATTCTTACATCCGACATTATATTACGTTCTTCTATAGTAGTTTCTTCGGAAGAGTTGTCATTGAACTTCTGGACTATGCAATTTAAAGTATAGAATAGAGCAACTATGTGTGATTTAAAGTATAGAATAGAGCAACTATGTGTGATTTAAAGTATAGAATAGAGCAACTATGTGTGATTTAAAGTATAGAATAGAGAAACTATGTGTGATTTAAAGTATAGAATAGAGCAACTATGTGTGATTTAAAGTATAGAATAGAGAAACTTTGTGTGATTTAAAGTATAGAATAGAGAAACTATGTGTGATTTAAAATATAGAATAGAGAAACTATGCGTGATTTAAAGTATAGAATAGAGCAACTATGTGTGATTTAAAATATAGAATAGAGCAACTATGTGTGATTTAAAATATAGAATAGAGCAACTATGTGTGATTTAAAGTATAGAATAGAGCAACTATGTGTGATTTAAAGTATAGAATAGAGCAACTATGTGTGATTTAAAATATAGAATAGAGAACTATGTGTGATTTAAAGTATAGAATAGAGCAACTATGTGTGATTTAAAATATAGAATAGAGCAACTATGTGTGATTTAAAATATAGAATAGAGAAACTATTTGTGATTTAAAGTATAGAATAGAGCAACTATGTGTGATTTAAAATATAGACTAGAGAAACTATGTGTGATTTAAAGTATAGAATAGAGTAACTATGTGTGATTTAAAATATAGAATAGAGCAACTATGTGTGATTTAAAATATAGAATAGAGCAACTATGTGTGATTTAAAATATAGAATAGAGAAACTATGTGTGATTTAAAGTATAGAATAGAGCAACCATGTGTGATTTAAAGTATAGAATAGAGCAACTATGTGTGATTTAAAATATAGAATAGAGCAACTATGTGTGATTTAAAGTATAGAATAGAGCAACTATGTGAATTAAAGTATAGAATAGAGCAGCTGTGTTGTTTTAAATATAGAATGGAGCAGCTATCTGATTTTATGTATAGAGTAGAGCAGCTAGGTGATTTTATGTAAAGAATGGAGCAACCATGTGATTCTATGTATACAAAAGAGCAACTATGTGTGAATTAAAGTATAGAATAGAACAACTGTATTATTTTAAGTATAGAATAGAGCAGCTATGTGATTTTCTGTATAGAATAGAGCAGCTATGTGATTTTATGTATAGAATAGAGCAACTATGTGATTTCACGTATAGAATAGAGCAACTATGTGAATTTACGTATAGAATACAGTAACTATGTGATTTTAAGTATGGAATAGAACAACTATGTGATTTTATGTATAGAATAGAGCAGCATTGTGATTTGATGTATAAAATAGAGCAATTATGTGATTTTATGTTTAGAATAGAGCAATAATATGATTTTATGCATAGAATAGAGCAATTGTGTGATTTTATGTATAGAATAGAGCAATTATGTGATTTTATGTATAGAATAGAGCAATTATGCAGCAACTGTGTAGTTAAAAATGTAAAATAGAGCAAGTGTGTAATTACAACGGTAGAATAAAGCAAAAATGAAGACTTAATCCAAACGGTAGAATGGAATACGTGTGTTTATAGTGATAGAATACATGTCCGTATGCACATAATATATAATAGAGTCGAAATATAGGGATAAAATAGAGTAAGTGTTTATAAAGATAGAGTAGAGTAGGTGAGTGTTTATAAAGATAGAATAGAGTAAGTGAGTGTTTATAAAGATAGAATAGAGTAGGTGAATGTTTATAAAGATATAATAGAGTAGGTGAGTGTTTATAAAGATAGAATAGAGTAGGTGAGTGTTTATAAAGATATAATACAGTTGGTGAGTGTTTATAAAGATATAATAGAGTAGGTGAGTGTTTATAAAGATAGAATAGAGTAGGTGAGTGTTTATAAAGATATAATAGAGTAGGTGAGTGTTTATAAAGATAGAATAGAGTAGGTGAGTGTTTATAAAGATATAATACAGTTGGTGAGTGTTTATAAAGATATAATAGAGTAGGTGAGTGTTTATAAAGATTGAATAGAGTAAGTGAGTGTTTATAAAGATTAATAGAGTAGGTGAGTGTTTATAAAGATAGAATAGAGTAGGTGTTTATAAAGATAGAATAGAGTAGGTAAGATAGAATAGAGTAGGTGAGTGTTTATAAAGATAGAATAGAGCAATTTTGTCCTTATCATCATCATCATCATCATTGTGTGCCGTCTCGGCATCGAAGGTTGGCTACCATAGAGCGCCATTCCGTTCTGTCTCTTGCTTTGATGGTGCAGGTTGTCATAGGCTGACTTATCCATCTTTTGATGTTACTCGTCCATGTTAGTCTTGGTCTGCCTTTTTTACCCTGTATTTTCCCTTCCAATATTACTTTTATTAGGCTGTTGTGTCGTTTAACATGTCCCACAAATTTCATTTGTCTTGTTCTAATTGTGTTTAGTAGTTCTCTTTTCATTTTTAGTTGTTTTAAGACTTCATCGTTTGTTTTCTTTTCTTTCCATCAAATTCTACCTATTCTTCTATAGATCCACATTTCGAAGGCTTCAATTTTCTGTTATGTTTTCTTGTCTAATGTCCATGTTTCTGCACCATACAGGAATATTGAGAAGATGTAACATTTTGCCATTCTTAGTTTCAGCCCTGCTGATATTTGTTTTGTTGTTAGTATATTTTTCATGGCATTAAAATTACTTTTTGCAATACCTATTCTTTTGTTTATTTCAATTTGCATTTTCCATCATTGGTTATAGTATGTCCCAGGTAGTTGTAGCTCTGGACTGTCTCCAGGTGTATTCCTTCAACTGTGATATTTAATTGTAGGTCTTGAGAATTTTCTTTGTATATGATCATAGTTTTAGTCTTTTTTGATATTCATATCTAGTCCATATTTTTTGCTTGTCATGTTTATCACATTAAGTAATTGTAGATCTTTGGGATTTTCTGCTAGTAGAACAGTATCATCAGTATATCTTAGGTTATTGATTATCTTTCCATTAATGTTTAGGCCTGGCATCTCTGAGATGTTTTTAAAGATTTGCTCAGTGTATAGATTGAACAAGCTTGGTGATAGGATGCATCCTTGTCTTACTCCTCTTTTTATATCAATGGGTGTAGTGTTCTCCTTGTTATATCTTATTATTGCTTTTTGCTCCCAGTATAGATTACATATTAGTCGCATGTCTGTGTCGTCTAGATTTATATCTTTTAGGCTGTCTATAAGTTGATTGTGGTGTACTCTATCAAATGCTTTGATGTAGTCTATAAAGCAGGCATATATTGGTTTGTTTACTTCTATGTACTTTTCAATCAATGTCCTCATGCAGAATATGGCTTGTTTTATCCCACTGTTTTTCCTGAATCCAAATTGCTGCCCATCTAATTCAGTATTAATTTTATTCTGAATCCTTTCCTGTATAACTTTTAGTAAAACTGTTGTTACCTGGCTCATTAGGCTTATTGTTCTGAAGTCACTGCATTCAACTGCACCTTTCTTTTTAGGCGATGCAATGCTCCTTATAGCGATAGATTTATCAACAGCAGGATTATAAAAGTAGAATAAATAATCAAATTGGTCACAAGGGTAGAATATATAAGTCGTGCGGTTATAAAGATATAACATTATAAATCTAGACATCGATTGCCTTCGCTATCCTATAACCCAGTGGGTACTTGGGACACTACTCGCCGACTGTATGAACCTGCTCTGTTGATTTCATTCCTTGGTCATTCTTTGGGAATCTGCGAGGTCAAAGCTTGTCCATTCATTGATGTTATCTTTCCATCTCTTTGTCTTTCTACTTCTCATTCTTCCACCTCTCATTCTTCCACCTCTCATTCTTCCACCTCTCATTCTTCCACCTCTCATTCCTCCACCTCTCATTCTTAAACCTTTCATTCTTCCACCTCTCATTCTTCCACCTCTCATTCTTAAACCTTTCATTCTTCCACCTCTCATTCTTAAACCTTTCATTCTTCCACCTCTCATTCTTCCACCTCTCATTCTTCCACCTCTCATTCTTCCACCTCTCATTCTCCACCTTTCATTCCTCCACCTCTCATTCTTTCACCTCTTATTCCTCCACCTTTCATTCTTTCATCTTTCATTCTTCCATCTCTCATTCCTCCACCTCTTATTCCTCCACCTCTCATTCCTCCACCTCTCATTCCTAAACCTTTCATTCTTCCACCTCTCATTCTTAAACCTTTCATTCTTCCACCTCTCATTCTTAAACCTTTCATTCTTCCACCTCTCATTCTTAAACCTTTCATTCTTCCACCTCTCATTCTTCCACCTCTCATTCCTCCACCTCTCATTCTTAAACCTTTCATTCTTCCACCTCTCATTCTTCCACCTCTCATTCTTAAACCTTTCATTCTTCCACCTCTCATTCTTAAACCTTTCATTCTTCCACCTCTCATTCTACCACCTCTCATTCCTCCACCTCTCATTCTTCCACCTCTCATTCTTCCACCTCTCATTCTTCCACCTCTAATTCTTAAACCTTTCATTCTTCCACCTTTCATTCTTCCACCTCTCATTCCTCCACCTCTAATTCTTAACCTTTCATTCTTCCACCTCTCATTCCTCCACCTCTCATTCCTAAACCTTTCATTCTTCCACCTCTCATTCTTAAACCTTTAATTCTTCCACCTCTCATTCTTAAACCTTTCATTCTTCCACCTCTCATTCTTCCACCTCTCATTCCTCCACCTCTCATTCTTAAACCTTTCATTCTTCCACCTCTCATTTTTAAACCTTTCATTCTTCCACCTCTCATTCTTAAACCTTTCATTCTTCCACCTCTCATTCTTAAACCTTTCATTCTTAAACCTTTAATTCTTCCACCTCTCATTCTTAAACCTTTCATTCTTCCACCTCTCATTCTTCCACCTCTCATTCCTCCACCTCCCATTCTTAAACCTTTCATTCTTCTATCTCTCATTCCTTAAACCTTTCATTCTTCCACCTCTCATTCTTAAACCTTTCATTCTTCCACCTCTCATTCTTAAACCTTTCATTCTTCCACCTCTCATTCTTAAACCTTTCATTCTTCCACCTCTCATTCTTAAACCTTTCATTCTTCCACCTCTCATTCTTTAACCTTTCATTCTTCCACCTCTCATTCCTCCACCTCTCATTCTTAAACCTTTCATTCTTCCACCTCTCATTCTTAAACCTTTCATTCTTCCACCTCTCATTCTTAAACCTTTAATTCTTCCACCTCTCATTCTTAAACCTTTCATTCTTCCACCTCTCATTCTTCCACCTCTCATTCTTTCACCTCTCATTCCTCCAACTTTCATTCTTTCACCTCTCATTCTTTCACCTCTTATTCCTCCACCTTTCATTCTTCCATCTCTCATTCTTTCACCTCTCATTCTTTCACCTCTTATTCCTCCACCTTTCATTCTTTCACCTCTCATTCTTTCACCTCTTATTCCTCCATCTCTCATTCTTTCACCTCTCATTCCTCCACCTTTCATTCTTTCACCTCTCATTCTTTCATCTCTTATTCCTAAAACTTTCATTCTTCCACCTCTCATTCTTTAACCTTTAATTCTTCCACCTCTCATTCTTAAACCTTTCATTCTTCCACCTCTCATTCTTCCACCTCTCATTATTTCAACTCTCATTCCTCCACCTTTCATTCTTTCACCTCTCATTCTTTCACCTCTTATTCCTCCACCTTTCATTCTTCCATCTCTCATTCTTCCACCTTTCATTCTTCCACCTCTCATTCCTCCACCTCTCATTCCTAAACCTTTCATTCTTCCACCTCTCATTCTTAAACGTTTAATTCTTCCACCTCTCATTCTTAAACCTTTCATTCTTCCACCTCTCATTCTTCCACCTCTCATTCCTCCACCTCTCATTCTTAAACCTTTCATTCTTCCACCTCTCATTCTTAAACCTTTCATTCTTCCACCTCTCATTCTTAAACCTTTCATTCTTCCACCTCTCATTCTTAAACCTTTCATTCTTAAACCTTTAATTCTTCCACCTCTCATTCTTAAACCTTTCATTCTTCCACCTCTCATTCTTCCACCTCTCATTCCTCCACCTCTCATTCTTAAACCTTTCATTCTTCTATCTCTCATTCTTAAACCTTTCATTCTTCCACCTCTCATTCTTAAACCTTTCATTCTTCCACCTCTCATTCTTAAACCTTTCATTCTTCCACCTCTCATTCTTCCACCTCTCATTCTTCCACCTCTCATTCTTAAACCTTTCATTCTTCCACCTCTCATTCTTAACCGTTCATTCTTCCACCTCTCATTCTTAAACCTTTCATTCTTCCACCTCTCATTCCTCCACCTCTCATTCTTAAACCTTTCATTCTTCCACCTCTCATACTTAAACCTTTCATTCTTCCACCTCTCATTCTTAACCTTTAATTCTTCCACCTCTCATTCTTAAACCTTTCATTCTTCCACCTCTCATTCTTCCACCTCTCATTCTTTCACCTCTCATTCCTCCACCTTTCATTCTTTCACCTCTCATTCTTTCACCTCTTATTCCTCCACCTTTCATTCTTCCATCTCTCATTCTTTCACCTCTCATTCTTTCACCTCTATTCCTCCACCTTTCATTCTTTCACCTCTCATTCTTTCACCTCTTATTCCTCCATCTCTCATTCTTTCACCTCTCATTCCTCCACCTTTCATTCTTTCACCTCTCATTCTTTCATCTCTTATTCCTCCATCTCTCATTCTTTCACCTCTCATTCCTCCACCTTTCATTCTTTCACCTCTCATTCTTTCACCTCTTATTCCTCCACCTTTCATTCTTCCACCTCTCATTCATTCACCTCTCATTCCTCCACCTTTCATTCTTTCACCTCTCATTCTTTCACCTCTCATTCTTTCACCTCTTATTCCTCCACCTTTCATTCTTTCACCTCTTATTCCTCCACCTTTCATTCTTCCACTCTCATTCTTTCACCTCTTATTCCTCCACCTTTCATTCTTCCACCTCTCATTCTTAAACCTTTCATTCTTCCACCTCTCATTCTTCCACCTCTCATTCTTTCACCTCTCATTCCTCCACCTTTCATTCTTCCACCTCTCCTTCTTTCACCTCTCATTCCTCCACCTTTCATTCTTTCACCTCTCATTCTTTCCCCTCTTATTCTCCACCTTTCATTCTTCCATCTCTCATTCTTTCACCTCTCATTCTTTCACCTCTCATTCTTTCACCTCTTATTCCTCCACCTTTCATTCTTCCATCTCTCATTCTTCCATCTCTCATTCTTCCACCTCTCATTCTTTCACCTCTCATTCCTCCACCTTTCATTCTTTCACCTCTTATTCCTCCACCTTTCATTCTTTCACCTTTCATTCTTCCATCTCTCATTCTTCCATCTCTCATTCTTCCACCTCTCATTCTTTCACCTCTCATTCCTCCACCTTTCATTCCTCCACCTCTCATTCTTTCACCTCTTATTCCTCCACCTTTCATTCTTTCACCTTTCATTCTTCCATCTCTCATTCTTTCACCTCTTATTCCTCCACCTTTCATTCTTTCACCTTTCATTCTTCCATCTCTCATTCTTTCACCTCTCATTCCTCCACCTCTTATTCCTCCACCTTTCATTCTTCCATCTCTCATTCCTCCACCTCTTATTCCTCCACCTTTCATTCTTTCACCTCTCATTCCTCCACCTTTCATTCTTCCATCTCTCATTCTTTCACCTCTCATTCCTCCACCTCTTATTCCTCCACCTTTCATTCTTCCATCTCTCATTCCTCCACCTCTTATTCCTCCACCTTTCATTCTTTCACCTCTTATTCCTCCACCTTTCATTCTTCCACCTCTCATTCTTTCTCCTCTTATTCCTCCACCTTTCATTCTTTCACCTTTCATTCTTCCACCTCTCATTCTTTCTCCTCTTATTCCTCCACCTTTCATTCTTTCACCTTTCATTCTTCCATCTCTCATTCTTTCTCCTCTCATTCCTCCACCTTTCATTCTTTCACCTTTCATTCTTCCATCTCTCATTCTTTCACCTCTTATTCCTCCACCTTTCATTCTTTCACCTTTCATTCTTCCATCTCTCATTCTTTCACCTCTTATTCCTCCACCTTTCATTCTTTCACCTTTCATTCTTCCATCTCTCATTCTTTCACCTCTCATTCCTCCACCTCTTATTCCTCCACCTTTCATTCTTTCACCTCTCATTCCTCCACCTCTTATTCCTCCACCTTTCATTATTCCATCTCTCATTCTTCACCTCTCATTCTTTCACCTCTCATTCCTCCACCTTTCATTCTTCCATCTCTCATTCTTCCATCTCTCATTCTTTCACCTCTTATTCCTCCACCTTTCATTCTTTCACCTTTCATTCTTCCATCTCTCATTCTTTCACCTCTCATTCCTCCACCTCTTATTCCTCCACCTTTCATTCTTTCACCTCTCATTCTTCCACCTCTCATTCCTCCACCTCTCATTCCTCCACCTTTCATTCTTTCACCTCTCATTCTTCCACCTCTCATTCCTCCACCTCTCATTCCTCCACCTTTCATTCTTTCACCTCTCATTCTTTCACCTCTCATTCTTTCACCTCTCATTCCTCCACCTCTTATTCCTCCACCTTTCATTCTTCCACCTCTCATTCTTCCACCTTTCATAGTTCCGAGTAGAACACTCTTTGTCGGACCAGACATACGTGGCAAATCATTTCATTTTGCGTTTCTTCATCATCATCATGTGCCAGACCGGTTGGCGTAGGCGATCATGTCCTTCCACAATCTTCTATCTACAGTGCATCGTATCAGTTCTGTTGTTGACTGTTTTCCATGTCATGACACCAAGCTATCCAGTATTTTCTCTCTTTGTCGTCCGCGATATCTCTTTCCTTTTATTCTGCCAGTTGTAACCAAGTATTCCAACTTTCCTCTTCTCATGATGTGCCCGAAAAATGTTGATTGTTTCTTTCTGATATTTTTTATGAGCTGCCTTTTGTGTTGGCCTCTTTGAGAACATCCTCATTGGTCTTTTTAGCTGTCCAGGGAACTTTCAACATTCTTTTGATAAATCCCATCTCTGTGGCCTCTAATTGTCTTTTCATTTGTTTGTCTACTGTCCATGATTCGCTTCCATAGGCCAGAATTGGCTCTATATAGTACAGATGAACTATCTTTCTCACTTCTATTGACATAGACTTGTTGCACAAGACGTTTTCAATTTTCTGAAATGCTATTTTGGCCTGAGCTATTCTGCTTTTTATTTCTGTGGTGCATCTTCCATCTGATGTTATTATTGTACCCATGTATTTGACGCCTTGCACTTGTTTCAGATTTGTCCCGTTTATTTTTATGCTGTATAATGGTGATAATTGTTTCTTCCATGTAGCTCTAGTTCTGTTTTCTTACTATTAAGAAATGTAAGCGTATTATTATAAATGTAGAACAGATCATTTGTAAGATTATAAAAGATGACTAGATCAATCTCATTGTTATAAACGTAGAATGACCATGTGATGATAAAGATGGAATTAATATATCGTATGATCATGGTGATACGTGGCGTTTTGAGTTTTAAGTCGTAGAATAGCGATTGTATGAGATTCATGTCATTGTTTGACTGCTGAACACATACTTCAAGACTGTACTGAATATAGTAGACTGAGGAAAATCCATTGGCCCATAGATACAACACTACAGACAAAACTATATGGGCCACTGTAAGAATTACAAAAGACAGTAAAATTCATACAGGAAACGACATTGCTGATATAGACAATACTTCGAGCGAACGAAAGATAGATAGATGTCATTGTTTTAGCTCGTGTAACTAGCACTAATTATTACGCCCCGTTCTCTTGATTCTATCTATCGTCCTTTCGAGCCGAAGACGGCACATAGGGCAGAACCACAATCTCAAAAACAGAAACCTTGCGTGCCAAAGTGGCACATATTGCAGAGATCGCTGCTTCTAAAATCTATGGTTCTGTTTCAATAATAATACTTTTTATTACAAAAACAGCTTGTCAAGCCATTGATCAATCTCCTTAGTCGTCTCTTACGACATGCCTGGAAGGTCACAGTGTCACTATTCTTTACTTCCCACACAAGGAGGCCCCGGTAACACACGTTCTCTTGATTACGCTGGAAGATCTCAACACAGAGCATTAACTCCGTTGTACCGGCGATATTCTCAGAAACAATCCCAGATTGGTGGTTAATATCATCAGCATATCTTAGGTTATTGATTATCTTCCCATTAATGTTAAGGCCTGGCATCTCTGGGATGTTTTTAAAAGATTTGCTCAGTGTATAAATTGAACATGGTTAATATATTTATTTTAATTTGGTAGAAATTAAAGTTTTTCTTTTACATTGGTATACAGCCTGTTATGTTTTAACATTATTTTTCTCTTCTTCTGTGTTTGTCCGATGGCTTCTACTTTTTATTGTCCCTCTTTAAAGGTCTTTGAATAGGCGTAAATGCGTTGTATTGTGGTTAGCGACTAGCATTTTTATTTACGGCCCGACATATCCGTTTTCAGCGTGGTATTTGTAAGTTCCAATTTGCCTTTTGTTTAAATGTTAAGTTTCCAAGATTACTTCTAACGTGCTCAGCTTGAACCCAAGATCTCTATGTTCTTGTCCGTCTCCTATAGGACTAGCTGTTTGAAGTCGTGGGGATGGCCAACTTGAAAAAGAAAATCCAATCTCAATTACCTTAGATCTGAACAGTATTAGACTAGAGACGATTACCTCACTCACAGAACTAAAGAACACACGAGATCTGTGTACCTTCAATTTCCACTGTCTTTACTTTCTTCACAGCTCTTTTTCCTCCACAAAAAAGTGACATTTTAGTTATTAATCTTTGAAATTTGCACCGTATATGTATATAACAGTCAACAACAGAACTGATACGATGCACTGTAGATAGAAGATTATGGAGGGACATGATCACCTACGCCAACCGGTATGGCACATGATGATGATGTATACAGATGTCTGGAGTCTAGTACATTCCCTTTATTGTTAATATTGGTATATTATGGAAGTGGTTTCAATGTACGACACCACAGAGACAAAAGGTAAAACACCTTTCTCTCAAGTCAATGTTTAAGTAGTAGTAGGAAACTCTTTGTACAGAGCTTCGCAGCAGGAGGCAATCTGATCATCAGAAGAGACCCCCGTCGAGCAAGTGTTTCGACCCTTTAGCTTCTTGACACTCTAGGGGAGGTGGGCCCGCCTGGGTCATGACTTCCAGGCGTCGACCTCCTGCCGCATTGCCTCTAAGGCTTACACCGTATGTTCGGCACAAACTAACTAAACGTAATACACAGAACTTTCTAAAATAGCTTACCTAAACTAAGCTTATGTTCGGCACAAAATAACTATCACTTAATACACAAAACACTCGAAAATAGATTACCTAACTTAAGGTTTACATTTCATGTTCGGCACAAAATAGTTGCATTTAATAGGCAACACACTCGAGAATAGATACCTTACCTGCTCTTGGTTTAAACCTAGCGCGTTACTGCGCTTTCGACTTGGCTACTGATGCAACGATATTTTCTAGACCCGTCAGTGTCTGACTTTCGTGGGAAATCGGCATCTGCTGGTTAAGATTGACGCCTAGTTGTCTGGTCTTCTTGTTGTTTAGGCCTGCTGTTTGTATGGTAGTTGCCCCAAGCATCTGGTCTGATGCTCACCTCCGGTCGATTATGTAACTTCTTATCGCTTCGTCTCGGGCCCTACTTCAATCCTCCCTACTCTGTTGACTTATGTGGGAGCAATAAGTGGTCAAGGTGTAAAATAGTCGCCCGATCCGTCTGGTCTGGACATAATATTATTTAACTGTTGGTCTGTCTCGATTCTGCCACAGCCAGCACAACGCTCTTTCTGCTGACTCAGCAATAGTCTTCATTGTTCTTGACCGCATCCCTCCCTTAATTCCTAGCATTTTTAAGAGGTCGTAGAGGGATGGGGTTGTGAGTCCTCTGGCACTAACCACCACCGAAAACACTCTACTCTGTACTCCCTGCTTTCTCAGCTCGGTGGCGAGATCCTTGTATTTGGATAGTTTGAATATATGTTGTTCCTCTATCCTGGATTCAAATGGCACTGTGAGTTCTATTAAAATGACATGGGTCATATTTGACGTGTAGTGCAATGTCTGGACGCATTTTAGATCTCATAATGCACTCTGGGTACTTCCCTCGCCCTGGGAGGTCAACCGCCATCTCCCAATCGTTAGCTATGTCCAGGATAGTGAAGTCGTTCCAGTGGTTCTGCTTGGGGCGTGCAGCCTGTCCCGCTCTCAAAAAGTAGGTGTTAGTCGTAGCAGGTCGAACTTTATTGTTGGCCTTCATCCGCGCCCCATCCACGGTGGCAGCCAGTTCATGCAGCACTCTGTTGTGTCGCCATGTGTACCGCCCTTGGCCTAGTGCTGTCTTGCATGAGGAAAGAACATGTTCCATCGTCTGTCTTCCTCCGCAAAGAGTACATCGATTGTCATCTGTCGTCCCCCACTTCACAAGGTTGCAGGCTGATGGTAGAAGGTCGTACATCGATTGTCATCTGTCTTCCCCCACTTCACAAGGTTGCAGGCTGATGGTAGAAGGTCGTACATCGATTGTCATCTGTCTTCCCCCACTTCACAAGGTTGCAGGCTGATGGTAGAAGGTCGTACATCGATTGTCATCTGTCTTCCCACACTTCACAAGGTTGCAGGCTGATGGTAGAAGGTCATACATAGATCTGATTATGTAGCTGAGCCGCAGCGGTGCCATATGCCACATGTCATTCCATGTTAGTGTCCTCTGCAAAGCCATCTCCCATGTGGTCCATTGGCCTTGCTGCACCTGTTGTGCTGCCTTTTGTACACGCTTGTTCTCCTCGACATCTCTGATCTCCCTGACTATCATGTCCCTTCGTTGTCTATTTGATGCCTTTGACCACCATTGGATGTCTCCATGACCAAATCCACGCCTGTTGGTCTGCGTGTAGCCCATTACTTCCTTTAGTTGGAGACTCTCACGTGCTTCCCGTACTGCCGTACACGCCTGTTGGTCTGCGTGTAGCCCATTACTTCCTTTAGTTGGAGACTCTCACGTGCTTCCCGTACTGCCGTACACGCCTGTTGGTCTGCGTGTAGCCCATTACTTCCTTTAGTTGGAGACTCTCACGTGCTTCCCGTACTGCCGTACACGCCTGTTGGTCTGCGTGTAGCCCATTACTTCCTTTAGCTGGAGACTCTCACGTGCTTCCCGTACTGCCGTACACGCCTGTTGGTCTGCGTGTAGCCCATTACTTCCTTTAGCTGGAGACTCTCACGTGCTTCCCGTACTGCCGTACACGCCTGCCACTTCCGACCGATCTTCACTGTGGGTTCCACTGCTCGGACAGTTTCGTCTGACGAGCTTTGCAGCATAACTGCCAGTCTGGCCTTGCCGGCTTTATATTCCTCTAGGACTTGAACGGAAAGACCAGCTTGGCTTTCTTACAGTACAGCGCAACATCCGTCAGTCCCGGTGGTACTCCCAGCCATTTCCGCGTGTACTTGCTAATCTTGCTCTCCATCGCTTCCACCGTACTTGAGCTGATCTCATATATCAGAAGAGGCCATAGCAGTATATATTGTTGTAGCACAATGTTCCTAAATAATGGATCCAAGTTTGGAGAGTTTCGGGGGATGCCATTTTTCATTTTTTGGACCACAAAAGTTTTCAAATGTTCATAAACATCTTCTTCCCTGGGCCTAGTTGGGAAAACCACCCGACTTGGGGGCCTCGGTAGCCTAGTTGGGAAAACCACCCGACTTGGGGGCCTCGGTAGCCTAGTTGGGAAAACCACCCGACTTGGGGCCTCGGTAGCCTAGTTGGGAAAACCACCCGACTTGGGGGCCTCGGTAGCCTAGTTGGGAAAACCACCCGACTTGGGGGTCTCAGTAGCCTGGTTGGGAAAACCACCCGGCTTGGGGGTCTCAGTAGCCTGGTTGGGAAAACCACCCGACTTGGGGGTCTCAGTAGCCTGGTTGGGAAAACCACCCGACTTGGGGGTCTCAGTAGCCTGGTTGGGAAAACCACCCGACTTGGGGGTCTCAGTAGCCTGGTTGGGAAAACCACCCGACTTGGGGGTCTCAGTAGCCTGGTTGGGAAAACCACCCGACTTGGGGGTCTCAGTAGCCTGGTTGGGAAAACCACCCGACTTGGGGGTCTCAGTAGCCTGGTTAGGAAAACCACCCGACTTGGGGTCTCAGTAGCCTGGTTGGGAAAACCACCCGACTTGGGGGTCTCAGTAGCCTGGTTGGGAAAACCACCCGACTTGGGGGTCTCAGTAGCCTGGTTGGGAAAACCACCCGACTTGGGGGTCTCAGTAGCCTGGTTGGGAAAACCACCCGACTTGGGGGTCTCAGTAGCCTGGTTGGGAAAACCACCCGACTTGGGGGTCTCAGTAGCCTGGTTGGGAAAACCACCCGACTTGGGGGTCTCAGTAGCCTGGTTGGGATATCCACCCGATTTGGGGGTCTCAGTAGCCTGGTTTGGAAAAGGCTTCACGATCCGGATCGTGTTTCGATGTTCCGATTGCTTACGATGAATGACAATATCGTATGATGAAGTACAGATCGTTCACTTTCGGTGCTGCCACGCTTTCTGTCTTTTGGCGTGTGCTGTGGCTGCTATAAGATGGACCGCAGCTGCCTTTCTTTGTTTGGATCCTTCAATGAGATGAGATGTTAATTCGGAATATTCCACTGGCACGGGTGGCTGAGAAATTATGAATTTTAATTCGTTTGCAGTGATACTGAAGTTATATTGAAATGGGCCTTCAACTAACTATAATTATCGTCTTTTAAGTCTATCTTTTCATGTCTCCCGTTGTTTCTAAGTGTTTGAAGGAAGCTGTCTGGTGATGATCTTGTCCGATGTCCACATATTTGATATGTTGTATCATAATATGATCTAGCACAATGTTACTTCCAATTTCAGGGTAGTAAACTCCAGGCTAGCATTGCTCAACTGCGAAGCCTGTCTAGTTATGGAATTGAAAATAGAAAAGTAAAAAGGAAACACACTGCACATGCGTTTGTTCACTCAATAAGAGAAATGGAGCTTTTAACATGAGCACACGAGCACTCAGATGTATGGACTTCGCTGGGAGCATCGGTAGTCTCGGCGCTTGACTAGCTGCTTTTGTTCGTCCATCTGTTTATCAATTGAATAGTTCGTCCATCTGTTTGTCGATTGAATTGTTCGTCCATCTGTTTATCGATTGAATAGTTCGTCCATCTGTTTATCAATTGAATTGTTCGTCCATCTGTTTATCGATTGAATAGTTCGTCCATCTGTTTGTCGATTGAATTGTTCGTCCATCTGTTTATCGATTGAATAGTTCGTCCATCTGTTTATCGATTGAATAGTTCGTCCATCTGTTTATCGATTGAATTGTTCGTCCATCTGTTTATCGATTGAATAGTTCGTCCATCTGTTTGTCGATTGAATTGTTCGTCCATCTGTTTATCGATTGAATTGTTCGTCCATCTGTTTATCGATTGAATAGTTCGTCCATCTGTTTATCGATTGAATAGTTCGTCCATCTGTTTATCGATTGAATAGTTCGTCCATCTGTTTATCGATTGAATTGTTCGTCCATCTGTTTATCGATTGAATTGTTCGTCCATCTGTTTATCGCTTGAATAATTCGTCCATCTGTTTATCTATTGAATTGTTCGTCCATCTGTTTATCGCTTGAATAATTCGTCCATCTGTTTATCGATTGAATTGTTCGTCCATCTGTTTATCGATTGAATTGTTCGTTCATCTGTGTATCGATTGAATTGTTCGTCCATCTGTTTATCGATTGAATTGTTCGTCCATCTGTTTATCGATTGAATTGTTCGTCCATCTGTTTATCGATTTAATTGTTCGTCCATCTGTTTATCGATTGAATTGTTCGTCCATCTGTTTATCGATTGAATTGTTCGTCCATCTGTTTATCCATTGAATTGTTCGTCCATCTGTTTATCTATTGAATTGTTCGTCCATCTGTTTATCTATTGAATTGTTCGTCCATCTGTTTATCCATTGAATTGTTCGTCCATCTGTTTATCTATTGAATTGTTCGTCCATCTGTTTATCCATTGAATTGTTCGTCCATCTGTTTATCCATTGAATTGTTCGTCCATCTGTTTATCGATTGAATTGTTCGTCCATCTGTTTATCGATTGAATTGTTCGTCCATCTGTTTATCCATTGAATTGTTCGTCCATCTGTTTATCTATTGAATTGTTCGTCCATCTGTTTATCTATTGAATTGTTCGTCCATCTGTTTATCTATTGAATTGTTCGTCCATCTTTTTATCTATTGAATTGTTCGTCCATCTGTTTATCCATTGAATTGTTCGTCCATCTGTTTATCGATCTGAGTAGTAAAAGTAAGTAAAGTACCACCGTTACCCCAAGTGGCGTATAGGGAATGTGGTGTTAGTGACCATACATTTTACAGACCTTCAGCACATGATTTTTGGGGTAATGTGGTCGGTATTACGCCCGTGCCGCTTTACTCTCCCAGAAAAAAAATCTGGTACCCATTAAATGCTGGGTGAACCCGGAAGCCGTCGATTGGGATCGAACCCTACCTCTTGTCCTTTGTAGTCCAGTTCACTAACCACTGAGCTATCGCGGCTCCCCATCGATCTGAGTACCTATCCGTCAATACATTCATCAATCCTGACACCAATCTATCTTTATGTGTGTGTGTGTGTTCGTATGTAATGTATATATGTGTGTGTTTGTATGTAATGTATATGTGTGTGTTTGTATGTAATGCATATGTGTGTGTTTGTATGTAATGTATATGTGTGTGTGTTTGTATGTAATGTATATGTGTGTGTTTGTATGTAATGCATATGTGTGTGTTTATATGTAATGTATATGTGTGTGTGTGTTTGTATGTAATGTATATGTGTGTGTTTCTATGCAATGTATATATGTGTGTGTTTTTATGTAATGTATATATGTGTGTGTTTGTATGTAATGTATATGTGTGTGTTTGTATGTAATGTATATGTGTGTGTTTGTATGTAATGCATATGTGTGTGTTTATATGTAATGTATATATGTGTGGTGTGTGTATAAATGCAAGCAATAAACGTATGAGTATTTCTGTGCATGTAATGTGTGTACGTATGTAATATTTGTATGTATGTATGTAAATATGTAATTGTGTATGTATATGCGTGTATGTAAGTGTGCGTATGTTTGTGTGTATTTGTGTGTGTATGCATACAAATCTTTATTTCCTTAATTTCCTTATTTATTTCTATTTCTCTCTCTCTCTCTCTCTCTCTCTCTCTCTCTCTCTCTCTCTCTCTCTCTCTCTCTCTCTCTCTCTATTCTCCTATACTCATCTACTCTTCAGTCTGAACTAACTTTCTCTGTCCTCTCTCTTCTCTTCTAGTCCCATGTTCTGTTCATCCTCTCACATCCTCAATCTGCTTAACTCGTCTTCGTGTAAATTGTTCACGCCCTTTTTCTCGATAAACTCATGATCTCTCATCTTCTCTCGTTCTCGCTAATTCACTTTTTTGCATGCTCTCTCTTTCTTGTTAACCATATTACCATCTGGGAGCTGCAATAGCTCAGTGGTAAGTGAACTGGACTACAAAGGACAAGAGGCCAGGTTCGATCCTGATCGACGGCTTCCAGGTTCACCCAGCCTTAAATGGGTACCGGATTTTTTTTCTGGGAGAGTAAAGCGGCACGGGTGAAATACCAACCACACTACCCCAAAAATCATGTGCCGAAGGTCTGTAAAATTTATGGTCACTAACACCATATTCTCTATACGCCACTTGACGTGACGGGGGCTCTTGACGTTACATACTTGGCGTGACGGGGGCTCTTGACGTTACATACTTGGGGTGATGGGGGCTCTTGACTTTACTTACTTGTCGTGACGGGGCTCTTTACTTTACTTACTTGACGTGACGGGGGCTCTTTACTTTACTTACTTGGCGTGGCGGGGCTCTTTACTTTACTTACTTGGCGTGACGCGGCTCTTTACTTTACTTACTTGGCGTGACGGGGCTCTTTACTTTACTTACTTGGCGTGACGGGGGCTCTTGACTTTACCTTTAATGTTACCATCAATCTTCTCTCTTTCTCTAACCATATCTCATATACATGATCATATATATATATATATATATATATATATATAGAGAGAGAGAGAGAGAGAGCCGTTGATGTCTTAACAGACGATTGGTAACATGCAATCATGATAAGTCAGTATTTAGTCATATATTAGTGTTTTATGCTGGATGCTGTTTTACTGAATAGCTTCACTTGTGACTAAATCTGTCAATATTGGATAGAAAGATCCGGCCGCAGACTAAACAAGAAGTACTCGTGGTGCCTGGCATCATCTCCATTCTTGATGTCTTTTGTCTTCTAAATTTGATAACAATGTAACCTCGAATGTTGCTGTGTTGTTTTATTTATTTATTATTTTTGTTCTCCATGTGCTACGATCTGCAACCATATTTTCAGTTTCTTTCACTGACAGAGAATTCCCTCAACGAAGCCCTGCAAACATCCTTATATCTCAGCACTGGTCTGCCCTTTGGTCTCTTTCCGTCCCTAAGCTCGCCATACAATATTTGATTGGGAATACGATTGTTTTCCACTCTTCTGGCATGACCCGGCCACCTTAGTCTCTGACTCCTAAGTGTTACCGTGATGAATCACATTACTCAAATGTAGACAAGTAAAAATAAGACTGTAGCCTCAACAGCTAAAATAAAAGAACAAAATGGCAACAAAGGAAACAAGAAAGAGTCCAGTCACACCGCGAAGCATATACGGTTTTAGTGCACATATTTTATATAGGCCCGCCAACACTTTCTTTCTTCTTCTTTTTTTTTTTTTTGGGGGGGGGGGGAGTAATGTGGTCAGTATTATTCCAGTGCTGTCTTCCTTCCCCATAAAAATCTGGTTCCCGTTTAAGGCTGGGTGAACCTGGAAGCTGTCGATGAAGATCGAACCCGACCTCTTATTCTTGTTGGTCCAGTTCACTACTCACTGAGCTATCGCGGCTTCAACTCGGACAAAACGCGTCTCTCTTGTTTGAATGGGACAATATTACAATGCGTCTTCTTATTCTTGTTGGTCCAGTTCACTACTCACTGAGCCATCGCGGCTTCAACTCGGACAAAACGCGTCTCTCTTGTTTGAATGGGACAATATTACAATGCGTCTTCTTATTCTTGTTGGTCCAGTTCACTACTCACTGAGCCATCGCGGCTTCAACGCGGACAAAACGCGTCTCTCTTGTTTGAATGGGACAATATTACAATGCGTCTTCTTATTCTTGTTGGTCCAGTTCACTACTCACTGAGCCATCGCGGCTTCAACGCGGACAAAACGCGTCTCTCTTGTTTGAATGGGACAATATTACAATGCGTCTTCTTATTCTTGTTGGTCCAGTTCACTACTCACTGAGCCATCGCGGCTTCAACGCGGACAAAACGCGTCTCTCTTGTTTGAATGGGACAATATTACAATGCGTCTTCTTATTCTTCGACATTAAGTCTTGAGATTAAATACCAACTTGACTCTTTGTCCTGTTTCATGATGAGGGGTAAGGGCAACCTCATGACACAAGATGAGCTGGTCACATAGTCTGTACTCGTATCTGGAGGAGTAAGGACATCCTCATGACACAAGATGAGCTGGTCGCATAGTCTGTACTCGTATCTGGAGGAGTAAGGACAACCTCATGACACAAGATGAGCTGGTCACATAGTCTGTACTCGTATCTGGAGGAGTAAGGACATCCTCATGACACAAGATGAGCTGGTCACATGGTCTGTACTCGTATCTGGAGGAGTAAGGACATCCTCATGACACAAGATGAGCTGGTCACATAGTCTGTACTCGTATCTGGAGGAGTAAGGACATCCTCATGACACAAGATGAGCTGGTCACATAGTCTGTACTCGTATCTGGAGGAGTAAGGACATCCTCATGACACAAGATGAGCTGGTCACATGGTCTGTACTCGTATCTGGAGGGGTAAGGACATCATGACACGTGATGAGCTGGTCGCATGGTCTGTACTCGTATCTGGAGGAGTAAGGACATCCTCATGACACAAGATGAGCTGGTCACATAGTCTGTACTCGTATCTGGAGGAGTAAGGACATCCTCATGACACAAGATGAGCTGGTCACATAGTCTGTACTCGTATCTGGAGGAGTAAGGACATCCTCATGACACAAGATGAGCTGGTCACATAGTCTGTACTCGTATCTGGAGGAGTAAGGACATCCTCATGACACAAGATGAGCTGGTCACATGGTCTGTACTCGTATCTGGAGGGGTAAGGACATCATGACACATGATGAGCTGGTCCCATGGTCTGTAGTCGTATATGCGCCTGTGCTGTAGCTGACACACTCCGTCTTCGAAAGGCTGCATCTGGGTTTGACGTCTCTTAGAGTGAATGCCGTCTGGGTTTGACGTCTCTTAGAGTGAATGCCGTCAGGGTTTGACGTCTCTTAGAGTGAATGCCGTCAGGGTTTGACGTCTCTTAGAGTGAATGCCGTCTGGGTTTGACGTCTCTTAGAGTGAATGCCGTCAGGGTTTGACGTCTCTTAGAGTGAATGCCATCAGGGTTTGACGTCTCTTAGAGTGAATGCCATCAGGGTTTGACGTCTCTTAGAGTGAATGCCGTCAGGGTTTGACGTCTCTTAGAGTGAATGCCGTCTGGGTTTGACGTCTCTTAGAGTGAATGCCGTCAGGGTTTGACGTCTCTTAGAGTGAATGCCGTCAGGGTTTGACGTCTCTTAGAGTGAATGCCGTCTGGGTTTGACGTCTCTTAGAGTGAATGCCGTCAGGGTTTGACGTCTCTTAGAGTGAATGCCGTCAGGGTTTGACGTCTCTTAGAGTGAATGCCGTCAGGGTTTGACGTCTCTTAGAGTGAATGCCGTCTGGGTCTGTTGGGCCCACCCATTGCCGTCCCTTCTCCCAATGGTAACTGCTATGCAGCAGTGGTTTGTTTTCCGGGGTGTCCATTCTCGTACCACAAGAGGTCAATTATTAAAATACCAGGAAGTGACGATAATTCAGATGGTGGACGTACAACAGAGGTCAGGTGCAGAATAGACCAGGCAAAGTTTCATCGTAAATAATGGACAAGAATACCATCTATTTAAAAAAATTAAATAAGAAGAGTTTTGCTTTCAAGAGCTATGAGAAGATAATGTTGATGTATGGAAGTAAATCATGGACAAAATGCACAATAAATAGTAACATTGTTGGAGACCACAGAAATGTGTTTTAAAAGAGGATTGTTAAGACTACCTGGCACAGCTAAAAGGATGACGTTCTTAAAGAAACTAAATCAAAACTAAAGCTAGAGATCCAACGTCAGACGTAATAACAAATGTTGTGACTGTGACGTAATGGGGAGAGAACACTGACGAAGTCCCTAGAGACTAGGACCTGAATTTTGCGTGTTAATCCGTTTTCCCTTTGCAGCTGTGTGCACAGGAGTCCCTCACCGCACAGGCAGATAACTCCACATTCGGAGGTATTCATATTTTGTTGTCGATGAGAAATTGACGTTTCAAGCCGGGCCTCGCTGCTGAGACCAGGGGTGGTTGTCCCAGAGAGAAATCATAAATAAAAATCCCAACTGGTGGAGCCAGAATTTGAACATACATCTCCGACAGCTTCCTCTATTTCAGCCACGTCTCCACACGATGCCTTCTTTCTTTTTTTTTTCTTTTGCTTCCGTCTCTGTCTCTCTACACCGCCCTCCATACTAGTCCCATACTCTAGCCAGCCCCTACCTCCCTCCCTCTCACACTCTCTCCATCTCCCTCCATACTAGTCCCAAACTCTAGCCAGCCTCTACCTCCCTCCCTCCCTCTCTCTCCATCTCCCTCCATACTAGTCCCATACTGTAGCCAGCCTCTCCCTCCCTTCCTCTCTCTCCATCTCCCTCCATACTAGTCCCATACTGTAGTCAGTCTCTCTCTCCATTTCCCTCCATACAGGTCCCATACTCTAGCAAGCTTCTCCCTCCCTCCCTCTCTCCCTCCATACTAGTCCCATACTCTAGCCAGCCTCTCCATCCCTCCCTCCCTCTCTCTCTCTCTCCATCTCTCTCCATACTAGTCCCATACTCTAGCCAGCCTCTCCCTCCCTCTCTCTCTCCATCTCCCTCCATACTAGTCCCATACTCTAACCAGCCTCTCCCTCCCTCTCTCCCTCCATACTAGTCTCATACTCTAGCCAGCCTCTCCCTCCCTCTCTCTCTCCATACTAGTCCCATACTCTAGCCAGCCTCTCCCTCCCTCTCTCCCTCCATCCGAGTCCCATACTCTAGCCAGCCTCTCCCTCTCTCTCTCTCTCTCCATCTCCCTCCATACTTGTCCCATACTCTAGCCAGCCTCTCCCTCCCTCTCTCTCTCTCTCTCCATCTCCCTCCATACTAGTCCCATACTCAAGCCAGCCTCTCACGCTCTCCAGTTCTACCCCCCCCCCTACTCCTCCCCCTCTCCCTTCTCCGTGTTAGCGCCATCTCGTAGCTGGCCTCGTCCCATCGCTTCAATGTCTGAATGAACACGGCACAGAAAGTAACTATCTTGCCCATTCATGTTCTCACACGGACTCTCTGAATGGCTGCTAGACCAGGCCCTCCAGACCAGTCACACAGAAATATCGATCTCAGCTAGCGCAAGGGTTTAAAATTAGAACAGCGAAGCATACGTCATTTGCTGAAGTTATCACTAACCTCCATTGATTCCATCTCTCTGATTCGTTATATAACAAAGAAACAAAAGTACACTTACCTCGACTTGCTAGCTTTAATTTCGCCAGTTGGACCAGTCACATTACGAGTATAACTAAGTTCATGTCTGCATTATTTTAAAATAAAGAAGTCAAAATAACAAAGACAGGAAGAAAATACAATATTAAGAAGAGAAATTAAAATGGCAAAAGAGAAGGAGCAGTAAGAAAACAAGGACTTTCTTTCTTTCTTTATTTCCTTTCTCATTTGCCTTTCAGCATCGAGTGGGGATATAATTTGCTGTCTTTTGCTCTTCTATTAATCTCTGCTTCTGTTATGTTTCCTAGTGTTTCTAATATTCCGTCGATCCAGTTTTGTTCGTGATCAACCCTTAGGTCTGGTGTTCTCGCAACGTTTATTGAAGGCTCGGTGTTTTGATCACTCTGCCTTGTCACGTGGCCAAACCATTTTATCTGCTGTTTCTTTATATATTCTAATGCGGTGATTATTTTATCTTTTTTCTTAGTTCTTTATTTCTGATCTTATCTCTCGGACTGTTTCCTGCCATTCGTCTAACACATTTCATCTCTGTAAAGGTTATTTTTCTTATTGTTCTTGCATCTAGGGTCCAGGTCTGACATTGGTAGCACAACGTTGGGATGAAGATTGTATTGTAGAGTGCCCGTTTTGCCTCTAAAGTTATTTCCTTGTTGGACAATAGTGGTGATATTTATCGTAGATAAATGAGAGAGAAATGAAAGGGATAAAGAAAAAAGGGAGAAAAATAAGAAACCAAAAACAAATGATAACAATATGAAAAGGATAAGAGAGGACAGAAAAAATAAATCGAAGATAAATTAGCGAAATAAGAAAAAATGACAATAAAGGAGAAAAATAAGAAATTGAAGACAAATAAGAGAAATGTAAAAAAAAAAAAAAAAAAAAAACAATTCAAAAAAGAAAAACATTGAAAATGTTGGCTAGACAAAAATAAAACAATCTTGACAACAGCAAACATAAAGAAAACCAAACAGTTAACAAACTATTAAGTAGTGAAACGTGAAAACATGAGCAGAATGAGAATAATGTTACAGATGATATGGCAATAGCAAGAAGAGAAATATATTACAGATAATAAATAAATATGACAATAGCAAGAAGAGAAATATATTACAGATAATAAATAAATATGACAATAGCAAGAAGAGAAATATATTACAGATAATAAATAAATATGACAATAGCAAGAAGAGAAATATATTACAGATAATAAATAAATATGACAATAGCAAGAAGAGAAATATATTACAGATAATAAATAAATATGACAATAGCAAGAAGAGAAATATATTACAGATAATAAATAAATATGACAATAGCAAGAAGAGAAATATATTACAGATAATAAATAAATATGACAATAGCAAGACGAGAAATATATTACAGATAACACATAGATATAGCGATAGCAAGAAGAGAAACATATTACAGATAACAAATAGATATGACAATAGCAAGAAGAGAATAATGAGCCAAATAATAAACAGATAAAACAATAGCAAGAAGAGAATAATGAGCCAGATAATAAACAGATATGACAATAGCAAGAAGAGAATAATGAGCCAGATAATAAATAGATATGGCAATAGCAAGAAGAGAATAATGAGCCAGATAATAAATAGATATGGCAATAGCAAGAAGAGAAAAATGCTACAGATAATAAATAGATATGGCAATAGCAAGAAGAGAATAATGCTACAGATAATAAATAAATATGACAAGGCAAGAAGAGAAATATATTACAGATAATAAATAGATATGGCAATAGCAAGAAGAGAAATATATTACAGATAATAAATAGATATGACAATAACAAGAAGAAAAATATATTACAGATAATAAATAAATATGACACTAGCAAGCAGAGAAATATATTACAGATAATAAATAGATATGGCAATAACAAGAAGAGAAATATATTACAGATAATAAATAAATATGACAATAGCAAGCAGAGAAATATATTACAGATAATAAATAGATATGGCAATAACAAGAAGAGAATAATGAGCCAGATAATAAATAGATATGGCAATAGCAAGAAGAGAAATATATTACAGATAATAAATAGATATGGCAATAGCAAGAAGAGAATAATGAGCCAGATAATAAATAGATATGGCAATAACAAGAAGAGAAATATATTACAGATAATAAATAAATATGACACTAGCAAGAATAGAAATATATTACAGATAATAAATAGATATGGCAATAGCAAGAAGAGAATATATTACAGATAATAAATAAATATGACAATAGCAAGAATAGAAACATATTACAGATAATAAATAGATATGGCAATAGCAAGAAGAGAATAATGCTACAGATAATAAATAGATATGACAATAGCAAGAAGAGAAATATATTACAGGTAATAAATAAATATGACAATAGCAAGAAGAGAATAATGAGCCAGATAATAAATAGATATGGCAATAACAAGAAGAGAAATATATTACAGATATTAAATAAATATGACACTAGCAAGAATAGAATAATGAGCCAGATAATAAATAGATATGGCAATAGCAAGACGAGAATAATGCTACAGATAATAAATAAATATGGCAATAGCAAGAAGAGAATAATGCTACAGATAATAAATAAATATGACAAGGCAAGAAGAGAAATATATTACAGATAATAAATAGATATGGCAATAGCAAGAAGAGAATAATGAGCCAGATAATAAATAGATATGGCAATAACAAGAAGAGAAATATATTACAGATATTAAATAAATATGACACTAGCAAGAATAGAAATATATTACAGATAATAAATAGATATGGTAATAGCAAGAAGAGAAATATATTACAGATAATAAATAAATATGACAATAGCAAGAAGAGAAACATATTACAGATAATAAATAGATATGGCAATAGCAAGAAGAGAATAATGCTACAGATAATAAATAGATATGACAATAGCAAGAAGAGAAACATATTACAGATAACAAATAGATATGGCAATAGCAAGAAGAGAAACATATTACAGATAATAAATAAATATGACAATAGCAAGAATAGAAACATATTACAGATAATAAATAGATATGGCAATAGCAAGAAGAGAATAATGAGCCAGATAATAAATAGATATGACAATAGCAAGAAGAGAAACATATTACAGATAACAAATAGATATGGTAATAGCAAGAAGAGAATAATGAGCCAGATAATAAATAGATATGGCAATAGCAAGAAGAGAAATATATTACAGATAATAAATAGATATGACAATAGCAAGAAGAGAAATATATTACAGGTAATAAATAAATATGACAATAGCAAGAAGAGAATAATGAGCCAGATAATAAATAGATATGGCAATAACAAGAAGAGAAATATATTACAGATATTAAATAAATATGACACTAGCAAGAATAGAATAATGAGCCAGATAATAAATAGATATGGCAATAGCAAGAAGAGAATAATGCTACAGATAATAAATAAATATGGCAATAGCAAGAAGAGAATAATGCTACAGATAATAAATAGATATGGCAATAACAAGAAGAGGAATATATTACAGATATTAAATAAATATGACACTAGCAAGAATAGAAATATATTACAGATAATAAATAGATATGGTAATAGCAAGAAGAGAAATATATTACAGATAATAAATAGATATGGCAATAGCAAGAAGAGAATAATGAGCCAGATAATAAATAGATATGGCAATAACAAGAAGAGAAATATATTACAGATATTAAATAAATATGACACTAGCAAGAATAGAAATATATTACAGATAATAAATAGATATGGTAATAGCAAGAAGAGAAATATATTACAGATAATAAATAAATATGACAATAGCAAGCAGAGAAACATATTACAGATAATAAATAGATATGGCAATAGCAAGAAGAGAATAATGCTACAGATAATAAATAGATATGACAATAGCAAGAAGAGAAACATATTACAGATAACAAATAGATATGGCAATAGCAAGAAGAGAAACATATTACAGATAATAAATAGATATAGCGATAGCAAGAAGAGAAACATATTACAGATAACACATAGATATAGCGATAGCAAGAAGAGAAACATATTACAGATAACAAATAGATATAGCGATAGCAAGAAGAGAAAGAAGGATATAAATTAATTTTAAACAAATTATTTGGGAGAACATGGTCAAGAAGAGAATTATATAAAACAGAGAACATAAATTCTATCTTGACATTTGCTCCCATTATTACTATTCTATGTTGATATGTGCTTCAATTAGCGTTGTTCTAAGTTTATATTTTCTCCGATGAGTGATGTTCTATGTTGATATGTGCTTCAATTAGCGTTGTTCTAAGTTTATATTTTCTCCGATGAGTGATGTTCTATGTTGATATGTGCTTCAATTAGCGTTGTTCTAAGTTTATATTTTCTCCGATGAGTGATGTTCTATGTTGATAGTATGTCTGGTGAATGTTGTTCTAATCCAATGATTGTTGTTCTATGTTGACATTTCTTCCGATGCTTGATGTTCTATGTATAAATATGCTACGATGAGTGCTGTTCTATGTTCATATTGTCTCCGTTGAGTGATGTTCTATGTTTATACTTTCTCCGATTAGTGCTGTTCTTTGGGGAGGCTGTGCGGGGTGTAAATTTGGCGCAAATTGTGTTACGAAGTTATTCTACAGAAATGTTATATTTGTACAGTTCGACCCAACACATCCGATTTTAGCAGATATTGACTCCCAGTTCTTGACTTTGTGAGCATCTCTACTATCCAGTGTCAACCTCATCAATGTGGTTATTCTGTTTGATCGCACTTCTCGCCCCTGGGGCGGGGTGGGGGTGAGAGAGGAGGGCGGTGTGTTGTCTTGACCAGCCGAAGTTTTTAACAATGACAAGAGACAATGACAAAAGACAATGACAAGAGACGATGACAAGAGACAATGACAAGAGACAATGACAAGAGACAATGACAAGAGAAGATGACAAGAGACGATGAAAGGAGACAATGACAATAGACAATGAAAAGAGACGATGACAATAGAAAATGACAAGAAACAATGACAAGACACAATGACAAGATACAATGACATGATACAATGACAAGACACAATGACAAGAGACAACGACAAGACACAATGACAAGATGAGCATGATAAGAAAAGTGGAGGCGGGCTCTGTACGCATGCAATGGGTGGAGTCGTTGCAGAAATCCAAAATACGTAAGGTCACCTTTGTCTATGTCCCTGGACATGCGGGAGTACGGGGAAATGAAAGAGCGGACAGGTTGGCTAGCTGCGCTGTCGTTGGGGACGGGCAACCAATGGATCGGGCGGACATCATCAATGCCCTCCTAGATGTGGGAAGAGCACATGACTTCGACAAACACAGATCTACGTCACTTCTTTGGATGATGGAAATGGGAGTTAAGGTGGGCACAGCCAGAAATGAGAAACTTAGTGGCCGTGTAAGAAGACTTATCAACCAACACAGAACTGGAGTCGTCAGTCGCTGGACACTGAGGGAATTGCTGAGGAGGGGATCTGAGCACCTATGGACGTGTTCGGAGTGCAATGATGATGACCCGCAAATAACTCAATAACTAACTAAAATGACAAGATACAATGACAAGATACAATGACAAGATACAACGACAAGATACAATGACAAGATACAACGACAAGACACAATGACAAGATACAATGACAAGATACAACGACAAGATACAACGACAAGATACAAAGACAAGACACAATGACAAGATACAATGACAAGATACAACGACAAGATACAACGACAAGATACAATGACAAGATACAACGACAAGACACAAAGACAAGACACAATGACAAGATACAATGACATGATACAATGACAAAATACAATGACAAGACACAATGATGACAAGATACAAAGACAAGACACAATGACAAGATACAATGACATGATACAATGACAAAATACAATGACAAGACACAATGATGACAAGATACAACGACAAGATACAATGACAAGATACAACGACAAGATACAAAGACAAGACACAATGACAAGATACAATGACATGATACAATGACAAAATACAATGACAAGACACAATGATGACAAGATACAAAGACAAGACACAATGACAAGATACAATGACATGATACAATGACAAAATACAATGACAAGACACAATGATGACAAGATACAATGACAAGATACAATGACAAGACACAATGACAAGATACAATGACATAATACAATGACAAAATACAATGACAAGACACAATGATGACAAAATACAATGACATGATACAATGACAAGTGACACTGACAAGAGACGATGAGAAGAGACAATGAAAAGAGACAACGATAGTAGACAGTGACAAGATACGATGACAAGAGACAAAGACAGAAGACAGTGACAAGATACGATGACAAGATATGATGACAAGAGACAACGATAGAAGACAGTGACAAGATACGATGACAAGATATGATGACAAGAGACAACGATAGAAGACAGTGACAAGAGACGATGACAAGATATGATGACAAGAGACAACGATAGAAGACAGTGACAAGATACGATGACAAGAGACAAAGACAGAAGACAGTGACAAGATACGATGACAAGATATGATGACAAGAGACAACGATAGAAGACAGTGACAAGAGACGATGACAAGATATGATGACAAGAGACAACGATAGAAGACAGTGACAAGATACGATGACAAGATATGATGACAAGAGACAACGATAGAAGACAGTGACAAGATACGATGACAAGATATGATGACAAGAGACAACGATAGAAGACAGTGACAAGAGACGATGACAAGATATGATGACAAGAGACAACGATAGAAGACAGTGACAAGATACGATGACAAGAGACAAAGACAGAAGACAGTGACAAGATACGATGACAAGATATGATGACAAGAGACAACGATAGAAGACAGTGACAAGAGACGATGACAAGATATGATGACAAGAGACAACGATAGAAGACAGTGACAAGATACGATGACAAGATATGATGACAAGAGACAACGATAGAAGACAGTGACAAGAGACGATGACAAGATATGATGACAAGAGACAACGATAGAAGACAGTGACAAGATACGATGACAAGAGACAAAGACAGAAGACAGTGACAAGATACGATGACAAGATATGATGACAAGAGACAACGATAGAAGACAGTGACAAGATACGATGACAAGATATGATGACAAGAGACAACGATAGAAGACAGTGACAAGATACGATGACAAGATATGATGACAAGAGACAACGATAGAAGACAGTGACAAGATACGATGACAAGATATGATGACAAGAGACAACGATAGAAGACAGTGACAAGATACGATGACAAGATATGATGACAAGAGACAACGATAGAAGACAGTGACAAGATACGATGACAAGATATGATGACAAGAGACAAAGACAGAAGACAGTGACAAGATACGATGACAAGATATGATGACAAGAGACAACGATAGAAGACAGTGACAAGATACGATGACAAGAGACAACGATAGAAGACAGTGACAAGATATGATGACAAGATATGATGACAAGAGACAACGATAGAAGACAGTGACAAGATATGATGACAAGATATGATGACAAGAGACAACGATAGAAGACAGTGACAAGATATGATGACAAGATATGATGACAAGAGACAACGATAGAAGACAGTGACAAGATATGATGACAAGATATGATGACAAGAGACAACGATAGAAGACAGTGACAAGATATGATGACAAGAGACAACGATAGAAGACAGTGACAAGATACGATGACAAGAGACAAAGATAGAAGACAGTGACAAGATACGATGACAAGATATAATGACAAGAGACAACGATAGAAGACAGTGACAAGATACGATGACAAGATATGATGACAAGAGACAACGATAGAAGACAGTGACAAGATACGATGACAAGATATGATGACAAGAGACAACGATAGAAGACAGTGACAAGATACGATGACAAGATATGATGACAAGAGACAACGATAGAAGACAGTGACAAGATACGATGACAAGATATGATGACAAGAGACAACGATAGAAGACAGTGACAAGATACGATGACAAGATATGATGACAAGAGACAAAGACAGAAGACAGTGACAAGATACGATGACAAGATATGATGACAAGAGACAACGATAGAAGACAGTGACAAGATACGATGACAAGAGACAACGATAGAAGACAGTGACAAGATATGATGACAAGATATGATGACAAGAGACAACGATAGAAGACAGTGACAAGATATGATGACAAGATATGATGACAAGAGACAACGATAGAAGACAGTGACAAGATATGATGACAAGATATGATGACAAGAGACAACGATAGAAGACAGTGACAAGATATGATGACAAGATATGATGACAAGAGACAACGATAGAAGACAGTGACAAGATATGATGACAAGAGACAACGATAGAAGACAGTGACAAGATACGATGACAAGAGACAAAGATAGAAGACAGTGACAAGATACGATGACAAGATATAATGACAAGAGACAACGATAGAAGACAGTGACAAGATACGATGACAAGATATGATGACAAGAGACAACGATAGAAGACAGTGACAAGAGACGATGACAAGATATGATGACAAGAGACAACGATAGAAGACAGTGACAAGAGACGATGACAAGATATGATGACAAGAGACAACGATAGAAGACAGTGACAAGAGACGATGACAAGATATGATGACAAGAGACAACGATAGAAGACAGTGACAAGATACGATGACAAGATATGATGACAAGAGACAACGATAGAAGACAGTGACAAGAGACGATGACAAGACATGATGACAAGAGACGATGACAAGACATGATGACAAGAGACGATGACAAGATATGATGACAAGAGATAAAGACAGAAGACAGTGACAAGATACGATGACAAGAGACAAAGACAGAAGACAGTGACAAGAGACGAAGACAAGACATGATGACAAGAGACGATGACAAGATATGATGACAAGAGACGATGACAAGATATGATGACAAGAGATAAAGACAGAAGACAGTGACAAGATACGATGACAAGAGACAAAGACAGAAGACAGTGACAAGAGACGATGACAAGACATGATGACAAGAGACGATGACAAGACATGATGACAAGAGACGATGACAAGACATGATGACAAGAGACGATGACAAGACATGATGACAAGAGACGATGACAAGACATGATGACAAGAGACGATGACAAGACATGATGACAAGAGACGATGACAAGACATGATGACAAGAGACGATGACAAGACATGATGACAAGAGACGATAACAAGATATGATGACAAGAGACGACGATAGCAGACAGTGACAAGAGACGATGACAAGATATGATGACAAGAGACGACGATAGCAGACAGTGACAAGAGACGATGACAAGACATGATGACAAGAGACGATGACAAGACATGATGACAAGAGACGATGACAAGACATGATGACAAGAGACGATGACAAGACATGATGACAAAAGACGATGACAAGATATGATGACAAGAGACAACGAAAGATGACAGTGACAAGAGACGATGACAAGACATGATGACAAGAGACGATGACAAGACATGATGACAAGAGACGACGATAGCAGACAGTGACAAGAGACGATGACAAGATAGGATGACAAGAGACGATGACAAGATACGATGGCAAGAGACAATGACAAGATATGATGACAAGAGACAATGACTGGATACGATGACAAGAGACAATGACAAGATATGATGACAGAGACAATGACAAGATATGATGACAAGAGACAATGACAAGGTATGATGACAAGAGACGATGACAAGACATGATGACAAGAGACGATGACAAGACATGATGACAAGAGACAAAGACAGAAGAGAGACAGTGACAAGAGACGATGACAAGACATGATGACAAGAGACGATGACAAGACATGATGACAAGAGACGATGACAAGACATGATGACAAGACATGATGACAAGAGACGATGACAAGACATGATGACAAGAGACGATGACAAGACATGATGACAAGAGACGATGACAAGACATGATGACAAGAGACGATGACAAGAGACGATGACAAGATATGATGACAAGAGACGACGACAGCAGACAGTGACAAGAGACGATGACAAGACATGATGACAAGAGACGATGACAAGACATGATGACAAGAGACGATGACAAGACATGATGACAAGAGACGATGACAAGACATGATGACAAGAGACGATGACAAGACATGATGACAAGAGACGATGACTGGATACGATGACAAGAGACGATGACAAGAGACGATGACAAGATATGATGACAAGAGACGACGATAGCAGACAGTGACAAGAGACGATGACAAGACATGATGACAAGAGACGATGACAAGACATGATGACAAGAGACGATGACAAGACATGATGACAAGAGACGATGACAAGACATGATGACAAGAGACGATGGCAAGACATGATGACAAGAGACAATGACAAGATATGATGACAAGAGACGACGATAGCAGACAGTGACAAGAGACGATGACAAGATATGATGACAAGAGACAACGAAAGATGACAGTGACAAGAGACGATGACAAGACATGATGACAAGAGACGACGATAGCAGACAGTGACAAGAGACGATGACAAGATAGGATGACAAGAGACGATGACAAGATAGGATGGCAAGAGACAATGACAAGATATGATGACAAGAGACAATGACTGGATACGATGACAAGAGACAATGACAAGATATGATGACAGAGACAATGACATGATATAATGACAAGAGACAATGACAAGGTATGATGACAAGAGACGATGACAAGATATGATGACAAGAGACAACGACAAGATATGATAACAAGAGACAATGACAAGATTTGATGACAAGAGACAATGACAAAATATGATGACAAGAGACAATGACAAGGTATGATGATAAGAGACAATGACAAGATATGATAACAAGAGACAATGACAAAATATGATGACAAGAGACAATGACAAAATATGATGACAAGAGACGATGACAAGATATGATGACAAGAGACAACGACAAGATATGATAAAAAGAGACAATGACAAAATATGATGACAAGAGACAATGACAAAATATGATGACAAGAGACAATGACAAGGTATGATGATAAAAGACAATGACAAGATTTGACGTCATGAGACGATGACTAAATGAGATGACAAGATATGATGACAAGAGACGATGACTAGAAACGATGACAAGAGACGATGACTAGAAACGATGACAAGATATGACAAGAGACGATGACTAGAAACGATGACAAGATACGAAGGCAAGAGACAATGATAAGATATGGTGACAAAAGACAATGACAGAAGACAATTACAAGAGACAATGATAAGATATGGTGACAAAAGACAATGACAGAAGACAATTACAAGAGACAATGACAGAAGACAATGCCAAGAGACAATGACAAGAGAAAAGCGACAATGATAAGAGACAATGACGAGATACTATGACAAGAGACAATGACAGGAGACAATGACAAGAGACATTGACAAGAGACAATGACAAGAAACAATGACAAGAGACAATGACAAGAGACGATGACAAGACACAATGGCAGGACAAAATGACGAGAGACAATTAAAATATACGATGACAGGAGACAACGGCAAGACACAATGACAAGAGACGATGACAAGAGACGATGACAAGAGACAATGACAAGAGACAATGACAAGAGACGATGACAAGAGACGATGACAAGAGACGATGACGAGACACAATGACAAGAGACGATGACAAGAGACGATGACAAGAGACGATGACAAGACACAATGACAAGAGACACTGACAAGACACAATGACAAGAGACGATGACAAGAGACGATGACAAGAGATGATGACAAGACACAATGACAAGAGACGATGACAAGAGACAATGACAAGAGACAATGACAAGAGACGATGACAAGAGATGATGACAAGAGACAATGACAAGAGACAATGACAAGAGACGATGACAAGAGACAATGACAAGAGACAATGACAAGAGACAACGGCAAGAGACAATGACAAGAGACAATGACAAGAGACGATGACAAGAGACAATGACAAGAGACAATGACAAGAGACAACGGCAAGAGACAATGACAAGAGACAATGACAAGAGACAATGACAAGATACAACCATAGAAGACAGTGACAAGAGACGATAACAAGATATGATGCCAAGAGACAACGATATAAGACAGTGACAAGAGAAGATGACAAGAGACGATGACAAGATATGATGACAAGAGACAACGATAGAAGACAATGACAAGAGACGATGACATGATTCGATGACAAGATATGATGACAAGATATGATGACCAAATAAATTTGCAGTCACAATATCAAACAAATACCAGTCCTCCAACAACTAGAAAATACAATAAATATAGAAGATCATTGGAAACAGGTAAAAGATATATGGAAAGAGAAATGCGAAGAAACACTGGGGAAAAGAGAACGCCAGAATAAGGCATGGATGACAGCAGAGACCCTGGACAAAATTAAAGAAAGAAAGAACAAGAAAGCAGACATAAATAAAAGCAAAACGAGAAGTAATAAAGCTAAGACACAGGAAGCTTACACAGAGGTGAACAAAGAAGTGAGAAGATGCATTAAAAGGGATAAAAGGAATATATAGATGAACTAGCTAAAGAGGCAGAAGAAGCAGCAAATAAAGGGAATATGAAAGAACTGTACAACAGCACAAAGAAATTAGGTGGAAAATACAAACAGATCAACGCCTTTATCAAAGATAAGAAAGGAAATCTGCTTAGTAATATAAGAGAACAAATGGAGAGATGGAAAGAGCACTTTGAAGAACTTTTGAACAGACCCAGCTCAAATAATCCTCCAGATATACTACCAGCAGAAGAAGAGTTACACGTTAACTGTGGAAAACCAAGTAAAGAAGAAATAATGAAAGCCATCAAACTGTTAAAAGATGGTAAAGCCACAGGACCAGATGAAATTCCTTCAGAAGCCATCAAAGCAGATATTATCACCTCTACCAAGATGTTACATGATCTATTGGATAAAATTTGGGAGAGGGAAGAAATACCTAAAGACTGGAGAGAAGGTTATATGATCAAACTACCAAAGAAAGGAAGTTTACAGGAGTGCACAAATTATAGGGAATTATGCTACTATCAGTGCCAGGAAAAATATTAGGCAGAATCATTCTGGAGAGACTAAAGGAGGCTATAGAGAAACACTTGAGAGATGAACAAGCAGGTTTTAGGAAGAACAGATCATGTGCTGATCAAATAACTACTCTACGTATAATAGTTGAACAAAGTTTAGAACTAAAATCCCCACTTTATATTGGATTCATAGATTACGAAAAGGCATTTGATAGTTTAGACAGAAGAATGCTTTGGAAGTTGCTGAGTCATTACGGAATCCCCATAAAGTTTATTAACCTGATAAAAACAATGTATGTAGGAACAAAATGTAGTGTGGTGCATGAAGGACAGCTTACAGAAGCATTTGAAAAAAGAACAGGAGTAAGGCAAGGATGTCTTCTGTCTCCATTTCTCTTTCTACTGGCCATAGATTGGATTATGAAAATAACTCAAAACAACAGAAATGGGATCCAGTGGTCACTGACCAAACAACTTGATGATTTAGACTTTGCTGATGACATAGCTCTCTTATCACACAGCCATCAACAGATGCAGGATAAAATGAGTATATTAGATGAGAGATCACAACAGCTAGGACTAAAGATTAATAGAGATAAGACCAACATTATGAGAATTAATGCAGTTGGCAATAACCAAATAAAACTAGGAGAAATACCTCTACTAGACGTACAATCTTACATATATCTGGGCAGTAATATAGATAAAGAGGGAGGAACAAAAAATGATACCAAAATAAGGATATCAAAAGCAAGAGGAGCTTTCATTGCACTGGGAAACATATGGAAATCCAAAGAAATTAGGTTAAATACAAAAATAAAAATTTTCAACTCAAATGTTAAGTCGGTCCTATTATATGGCTGTGAAACATGGAGAATAACAAAATTGACAATCACGAAGGTGCAGACTTTCATTAATGGATGCTTACGCAGAATAAAGGGATGGAAATGGCAGGACAAAGTCACTAACGTGGAATTATGGAAATGTACCGGTCAAATACCAGTGGATAAAGAGATACAGCGAAGACGATGGCGATGGATAGACACACACTACGGAAGCCAACTAAGAGTATTACACAACAGGCCCTTTTTTGGAATCCCCAGGGGAAAAGACAAAGAGGAAGACCAAGGAATTCTTGCAGAAGACAGATCGAAGCAGAGATGAAGATGATGGGGAAGGCATGGAATGATCTTAAAAGAATTGCAAAAAACAGAACGACTTGGAAAGTGTTTGTTAAAGTCATATGCTCCACTGGGAGCTAAAAGGTAGAAGAAGAAGATATGATGACAAGAGACGATGATAAGAGACGATGACTAGAAACGATGACAAGATACGATGGCAAGATACAATGATAAGATATGATGACAAGAAACAATGACAGGAGACAATGACAAGAGATAATGACAGGAGACAATGGCAAGAGACAATGACAAGAGAAAAGAGGTAATGATAAGAGACAATGACGAGATACTATGACACGAGACAATGACAAGAGACAATGACAAGATACCATGACAAGATATGATGACAAGAGTCAATGACACGACACGATGACAAGAATTAATAGCAAGACAAAATGGCGAGAGACAATGAAAATATACGATGACAGGAGACAACGGCAAAACACAATGGCAAGAGACAATGACAAGAGACCATGAAATGAGACTGAGTAGAGGCCATGACAAGAGACAATGACAAGAGACCATGAAATGAGACTGACTAGAGGTAATGACAAGAGACCATGACAAGATATGATGACAAGAGTCAATGACAAGACACGATGACAATAAATAATAGCAGGACAAAATGGCGAGAGACAATGAAAATATACGATGACAGGAGATAACGGCAAAACACAATGACAAGAGACAATGACAAGAGACAATGACAAGAGACCATGAAATGAGACTGACTAGAGGCCATGACAAGAGACAATGACAAGAGACCATGAAATGAGACTGACTAGAGGCCATGACAAGAGACAATGACAAGAGACTATGAATGAGACTGACTAGAGGCCATGACAAGAGACAATGACAAGAGACCATGAAATGAGACTGACTAGAGGCCATGACAAGAGACAATGACAAGAGACCATGAAATGAGACTGACTAGAGGCCATGACAAGAGACAATGACAAGAGACCATGAAATGAGACTGACTAGAGGCCATGACAAGAGACAATGACAAGAGACTATGAATGAGACTGACTAGAGGCCATGACAAGAGACCATGAAATGAGACTGACTAGAGGCCATGACAAGAGACCATGACAAGAGACCATCTATCTATCTATCTTTCGTTCGCCTGAAGCATTGTCTATATCTGCAATGTCGTTTCCTGTATAAATGTTACTGTCTTTTGTAATTCTTGCAGTGGCCCATATAGTTTTGTCTGTAGTGTTGTATCTATGGGCCAATGGATTTTCCTCAGTCTACTATATTCAGTGCAGTCTTGAAGTATGTGTTCAGCAGTCTGGGGCGCCTGTCCACATGTACAAGTAGTTGAGGTGCCGATCTTGAATTTTGTATACATGTGACTATGGAGTCGATTGTGTCCTGTTCTGAGACGTATAATGATAACTTGTTCATATCTATTCATATTATAAAAGGCATCCTGATTTGGGGCTTGTGGTCCTCTGATTGATTTGATTATCTGTTTCTTATGATGGTATGTAACAGGTGTATCTAGTTGTGTGCCTGTTGAACCTTCCTTTGCCAACTGATCTGCTTTCTCATTTCCTGGTATTCCACAGTGAGATGGGATCCACTGCAGGGCAACCCTGTGGTGCTTGCAGAGTTCAGTCAATAAGGTCTGCAGATGTGGTAATTTTCTGGATTGTAGTGCCTGGAGTACTGATCTTGCATCTGTCAAAAACACTACAGGCTGCGGGCTAAGATTAATGTTCAGCAGTTTTTCTATTGCTAACTTTATTGCTTGTATTTCTGCATCATAATTGTGACAATATTTCCCTGTTGCTATTTTATTCATATCCCTAGTGTTATTTGGGTATTCTATATATGCACCTGCTCCCCATTTTTTACTGCATTCTGTGCTGATCCATCTGTATACACACGAATCCATAGGTCTTGTGGGTATTCTTCATCCAGGAAACTGAGAGTTATTGGTTTTTCGCTGTAGACTATTCTGTTCCTCTTTATCAACTATCCTTTCACTTCTGTCCGTATTTGAACTGATAATCCAGATTCCTCTGTCCAGGGTCTGTTCTGGTATGGGCAGTAGGGGGTTAACAGCTCTTGGCATGTCTGGTGTTTGTCTACTAATACGCTTGGCTTGGTGGATAAAACTGCTTCTCTTAAGTCGTCCCAATGCAAGATTTTGGAATCGGTCCTTCATTGGATGT